>JAZKJV010009631.1:0-535972 GCA_037367405.1 Ottelia alismoides | reverse complement strand
TCAATCGAATTGGGGGGAGGAGGATAGAAGAAGGGGAAAGAGAACTGGAGGGTGGCCAGTGTAGTCACCTCTCCTTGTGAAGATGGCCAGTGTAGCCGAGTCTCCACCAAGATCTGCAGGTTTCTTGAAGCTTGGACCTTTTTGGTCGGATTTTATTGGGTAGTTGCTTCTTTGTATTTGGAATTTTTGGTGGTTCTTCTTGGATCTTGTTGTGCCCCTACGGATATAGAATCTTTTTGTTCCGTACATTTTTTGGGGTCTTAGCAAAAAAATGTGCCCAGCCGTCCATCCCTTTTCCAAAGCTTTATTTCAACCCGTACTCCGGTCTTTGGATTTACACGATACCAGAAAAGAGACTAACACAGTCTTCCAACATCCCGTCTGAGTTGAGCTAAGTGCAAAGTGCGAGAGTATAAATTAATTCCCTATTCCAGAGTTGTACCTAGAATGAAGGGACCATGTTAGACACTAAGAGTCAAACGCTGCACATTGTCATGTGGAACTTAAGGAATTAAGTCAACGACCTGAAGCTCTTAAAATCCTATTTCTCGGTGAAGTTCCTCTGAAAATTAGGTGGATTAAGGTCAAGTCCAGACCACTCTCGATTTCGTCTCATAACTCGGTTCAGAACCCGATGACTTTTCACAGATGCAAATAAATGCGATGCTGGATGAAGTACATGTGTGTGAAATGCAGACACATTTTTTTGCAAGGGATTTTTTTGTGTTGGTTTTTTGAAAGATTACCCACCCCGTAAATACATATAAACTTACGCGAAAGTACGAGATATGGGTAAAATATATACGAAGTATATACACAGACCCCCTATACTTAGCGAGTGTTGTGTCCTCAGAGCACAAGAAGCGGGAAAGAAGACATAGCTCGGGCTAAGCGTAAGGGAGTCAAAATGCAAAGAAAAATATAGCTGTCGGGATATGTGAATGAGGAGAGTATATACAGGTGGGTGTCGGTTCCCCTATACTTAGGCTCTGGTCAGCCTAAGTATGGAAGAAGGGTGGAAATGGAGCGATCGGGAGATAAGAGAAGAATGGTATGTACAGATGGCATCGGTCCCCCTATACTTAGGCCTTGGCCTAAGTAGAGGAAGAAGCTGTACAAGGAGATCGATGTGGTCGGGAGGGAGGAGTGGGTAGCCGATGATTAAAGTGGTTTTCAGCTGATCTTTTTGTGAGCCTATGGTGGGAGATCGTAATGATGAGACGAAGATGAGGCATATGATTCCCAACTATGATCAGTGTCATCCTCAGAAAAGTCATGATGGATAATAGATGAAGTGTTTGAGTCAGATGAAAGATATCCATCATCAGAGTTATCCTCAGAGGAATAGTATTTGAAAGTGGACATACTCCAAGTATTCATGTCTTTTTGTTTCTTCAGTTGTTTTCTCAAAATTCGTTCCTTCTTGGGGTCAAGCGGTTTGTCCTCAGATGAATACTCAGAAGCACCAGTCTCAGTCAGCTCATAAGAAATAATTCCAGTGTATTTAAAGAGGGTAGGAGCATCAGCTTTGATGAGTAGTAGTTCGGAACGGGAGTTGTCCAACGAGAATTGAATTTTGGATCCTTGCGAAGATATGGCTTTAGAGCTGCCGAACAGACTTCACTCTTGTAGACTACCTTTTCCAGACCTGATGAGGGATCATCAACTGATTCCTCTTCCGAACGGTCAAAGGTAACTCTCTTTTTCTTTCTTCGTGAAGGTGTCGATTCACTTGAGTATCCAGATGAATAGCCATTAGAGTTCTTCTCCTTGGTCGGTTTGCATTTTGTTTGTTTATTCTTGGTCTTCTGAATGTTGGTGCACTCTCATTTGGGATGATTTGGTCCAAGTATTCAGAGAATGTTGCTCCAGGGTGCGACCATGCATATGTTTCAGGATCGTAGTAGAAGGATTTGTCTATTTTAAGATCCGCGGGAATTGAAATACTAGGGAGAGCTCTAAACCAATAGTCTCATCAACAACCGCTATCTCAGGTGTCGTAGCAGGGTAGGGCTCTTCTACCGTTTCATGGTTGCGGCTATCGGGGACTTCGTGGGTTGTCTCAGAAAATCGTGGTTCCTCAAAGACATGGTCAGATCTAAGTGCTTCCAATGCTGTGAAATTGATTTCTCGAGTCTCACAATCAATAATTGCCTTGGCCAATGTCAAGAATGGCTTTCCGAGAATGATTGGAGACTGGGTGGATTCTCCTTGATGCTCAATATCAATGATCGTGAATTCAACTTTGAGCGGAGCACCTTGGAATTTCATGATGACATAAATGATTCCTCTCGGCCGCTTTATCGATCGGTCCGCCAATCGAACAATCTCTCGTATCTTCCGAATCAGTCCGAGTTTGAGTTTGTGAAATACAAGAGGTCGGGAGGATATTAATCGGTGAATCGTCATCAATCCGAGCATGGGTGAAAATTGTGTCTTTGATTTCACAGTCAAATCTGGGAAACCGCTTCACGATGCGGCTCTTGGTTTTTCTCCTCCATACTAAGGAGGAGGCCATTGACAAGATATGTCTTTCGGTCTTGGTTCTAATCCTGCCGACTTTTTCTTAGTTAATTTGTCCATTATAAATCTTTCAAGGTCGGGGAACTGTTCAATGGCTTGTAGAAAGGGAAGTTCAAAAATCAATTTCTTTCCTAGTGCTTCCCGTACAACAGGATCCAAATTCTGTAGATCTTCTTCAGTTTCAATTTTTATGTATTTTTCGAGATTTTGATTTTTTTATGATTTTCAAATATTCCGATTTTTGGTATTTTCTGTGTGGTGTGGTGATGTGGTGTGTTCTTCAGATGAGTGGGGGCTGTGATGTTCGAAATAGGAGTTGGAGGCATAGTGATTTCTAGGGGAATAATATGCAGAGGTGTCGATATCAGCATCGTCCCTAGGTTTTTTGAACATCCTCAAAATTGTCAAAATGAGATCCAATCATTTCCTCATTCATTTTTATGTCCGAGCTCCCATAGAGTGAAATTAATCGGTCGGTAAATTTTGAAATCTATCCTATATTGAATTGAATCTTTTATTTATCCTCGAAATATCATCCTCAAAATTCTATTCATGATTAATCATGGGAGCAGTCAGTGTGTGTTCGATAATTTCATCTTCCATTTTCCCGTTTGTGCTGAGAGGAGAGTTTCTTGGAATATCTGACATATGATCATTATTTTCTAAAAATTTCTCCTCAAAAATCATGGAAGGAGGCTGCTCACATAGTCCAGGCATGTGTATTTGATCCGAGTGGAGTTCGATCCTTTGATCATGATTGGTCAGACCTTGATATGGTGGAGTCAGCATACAGGGTTTATGTGTTTCTAGGAGGTCACTCTAGTCCTCTGTATGAGTATCATGTCTGATGAGGGGTCTATCATGGTCAATCCAATGCCGATGATCATTCAGTGCATGTCTTTCCATCTGGGTTTGGTTCTCTGCCAGTCATGAGACTCAAAGAGATTTTGATTTTGAAATGTTTCATCGGCAAGAAACTGAGAATAAGGCGGTTCAGTCAAGATGGTAGATGGTCATGTGTGGTCGGATGATGCGAATTGAAATTCAATGAGGAGGCTGAATTCATCCGCGGGTGAAAATCTCCCGCAAATGTTGGAGGATTGTTGAAAGAAGAGGATTTGGTTGATTTGGGCCTAATCGAAACAAATTCATTTTCATATTATAGCTCTGATGGGCTTTCAGATAGATGTTCGGTCATTTTTGAAAGGAATGGGGGGTTGGGTCTGCAAGAGTTATTGGACAAGAGTTCCATAATGAGATTTAACTCAAGAAGGAGAGAGATGATTGCACAGGATAGTCAAGAGAAATTGTATCTAATGTGCGGCTATGATCTTCGAAATCGATTCACGCACACCAATGCAACACAAACCAAACCCCGGTTTCACCAACCTCAACTCAAAGTGAAGATCGTGAAGGTTCGGTCAATTATCTTGTCAATTTTAGAGTTTGGTGATAATACAATATATCAGAGCGGTTAAAGCGAGTGTTAGGAACCCAATGCTCTCAGGAGACTGGCCTATCCCAAATTAGATCTTTCCCAGCGAGTATGAATTGCGGACCGTTTACCAGCTACCCGATCAACTCAATCTGTTAAGGACGTCACTGGCCGCTTTACCGGCTACCGGAGAGATCCTCACTGGAGAATGACTAACCCAAGATAGTAGTCTGAAAAGAGTTAGGGCGTGGCTCTATCCTAGTGTGCGGGCCGCTCTCTCGCTCAAGCAAACCAAACAATGATGGGGTTGCTCTCCCGCAAAAAATTCTTTATTTTATGGCTTCTTAAGATCGGCTATATTTAGCAGTCCCAATTTTAATTAGGTGAGCACTGAAGAATTTAAATGAGCACAAATACACGTCTACCGTTCAGTCCCAATTTCCTTTAGAATTATGTGATAAAATAGGAGGGAGAAATTCGGGAAAAGCCGATGCACACGAAAACTATGATGAATGCTCAGTTAGAAGACTTACAGTAAATCCTCACAATCTCCATGTGGGATGCTAGAAAGAATTGAAAAATTACTCTATAATGAAATGCAAGCTGATGAAAAACCGCACCTAGGCTGAAAGTTCTATTAGCGGGAAAGAATTGAGTTAAATTTGGATAAGTTGAACGATCTATGTGCATCTCGATTAATGTGCAGTGTGGCTTAAGATCCTACGAGCACAATCAAAAAATAAAAATGCTTTGAGAGCCGTATGTGCAGGTCTATCCTAATCGCCACTCAAGTCGGGCCACACCCTCACCAGAGAGTAAAACAGGCCACGACACCAACAGAAGAGTTCAGAGTCTTTTTATACACGCGAGAATCCAATCGGACACCCCTGTAAATGAGCGGAAATTGAAATTTGCAGAAACTAAAAACCTAGACTCTACGCTCTCTCACGACTCGACTCGATCTTAAATAAATTGCGGCTTCTTCGGATGTCGGTGAAGATGCGTCGGTTCCTTGAAAAACCACTCCACGTGCGATGGGTACCTCGCAAGAAAAATAAGAGAGATTTGTGTAAGAGAGGGACTCAGAAAATAATCAAAATAAAATAAGCGAAATAAATGCTGAAAAATAAATGCAAGAAATAAAATGGAATTTACAATGAAATATTCGGGGGTCAGACTACCCGAATGCGGAAAACCGAACAAGAAATTTCAAAACACAATACTAAGCCGTTTGCCTCCCCAGCAATGGCGCCATCTGACGGGTCCGAAATCACCGAGTTAAGAAGTTGTTTTTATCTTGTTCGTGTCAAAAATTTGGTTTGTCGTTCGTTGTAGGCGGCGATCGGAATCGGTTAAGAAATAACCAGAAAATTATTCAATTTTTAATTGAGTGGTTTTATGTTTATTTTACTTGAGCAAGTCCCAAGGTCCATCACAAGGAGGCAAAGGAACAACCTAGATTCATGTCTATCAAAATTCGTGCACGTTTTCGAGGTGGTCTTTTTTTGGAATTTTTAATGCAAATAAGGATGCAGGATGCAATTTTGCCTATTTTAGGGACTAAAATGTAAATTTCAATCATACAATGTCTGAAAAATATGAAATTTGGCCATGGTGCAAAATATGAAGTGAATGCACTATATTTTTTTTGGAATTTTTGGATGCAATATGAATTTTTTTATGAATTTCTAAATGTAAACAAAATGAATTTCAATATTTAATTATAATAAATATTAAACCTACTATTTTCAAGAGATAAAATTATTTAATATCTATCACTAGGTGATGGATCTCAGAAAAATCCTAAACCTGAAAAATGTAAGATCTAATACCTATAAAAATCAAATAATGAAATATGCAAAATGATTTTACAGGGCAAAGTTTGCCAAATGCAAATCTTTTTGGGCACAATGTTAAGCACAATTAACTCTACAATATATGATTTTTCGAGGATTTTTAGAAAAATGGTTAATTAACTATGAATTTCAGAGCACGAAATGGGCAAAATATGCAAATTTCCACAAAAACAATTATTTATTAATAAACCATCCATCACAAAAATGTCTACAATATGTCAAAATGTAGAGAGTGATATGACAAACATCATGCTATTTTTGAAATTATAAAATAAGGTAAAGAAGAGGTCTAAAAATACAGAGGAACACAGGGGTCTGATTGTAATTACATAAAATAAATAAATAATGTAGAGGGACTTTTATGTAGTTACCGATAATTCTGGGGGGTGATATGCAAATTTCCCACGGGAGCACGTGCAACGCACGTGCTCCTTGGGTGACTAGTCTTGAGCGTGATATGGAGAAACAGCAGGGGGCCTGCGTATAATTTACCCAGGTCACGTGCGGAGCACGTGACCCTGGGGTGGCTCTGCAAATGGGAGATTGCCTAGGGGCCTCGATGAAAGTTCCCCCCCGTGCACGTGCCCTGCACGTGGGAGGGGGCCTTGGGGCTGGCGCACCCGGTGAGCGGCGGAGGAATGGCGGAATGGCCGAAGCCGAAGGAGAGCTCCGATGAGGAGCGCCTTCAGCGTCAGGGGCTGTCGATGAAGATGTCGTCGAGGCTGAGGCAGAGGCGTACGGAGGTAGTCGGATAAGGCGTTGGCGGAGTCGGAGGTGTTGAGGCTCCCAGGCGGCGTGGCGGAGTAGAGCCAGCGCGTCTGTGATGGCGGTGAGGGCTGGCGTCCGGTGGGCTTTGTCGAAGATGAACGGAGCGGAGGTGTTGGAGAAGTCATAGCGTCGTAGATGAAGTTGGTTGTCGAAGGTCACGTAGTTGATGAAGATAGTAACTGGGCTCGACACTAATGGCGAAGCAAGGCAGGGCCGTTGGAAGATGCTTCTGCAACGAGGGCCTCAGGTGCCCTCGGATCTCGCTGGAGAGGATAGAAGAACGGCGCTGTCACCACCGTCACCTGTAGCAGTTGATGTTATCGGCGTATGAGTTGGACGGGGGGCGGGGGCGATGTTCTTAAATAGGGAAAGAGAGGAAAGGGGTCGGCGATGGAAGTCGTTGCGAGATAAGCGGGGGATAGTGGTGGGCGCGGAGGAGTGCGATGAAGTCGCGGGGCGGTTGGCCGTTGCGGATATCACGAGGGTAGTTGGCGGCGAGGCAGCGGAGGTTGCGAGGTTTGCGGGGGAGGGAGGTTGAAGACGAAGGTAGATGGTCGTCCAATCGGCCGGATATCACGTGCGCTGGTTTTTTTAATTTTTTTAATAAAAACGAGTATAAAAAAGGGGCCAAAAACTGCTAACATGTGGCGGCCTCAGAGGCTGCCACGTGTTAGCTCTAGAAAAATCGAAAAAGAATTGTTTTGTAAAATAAAAAAGAAATAGTAAACGACCTCAGATCGTAAAAGTTCCTTCACAAAAAATGCTCGTCTCGACGAGATCTAAAACGTCATGAAGACATAAAAGCCAAAATCGGTCAAATGTAGATAGTGAATTTTTGGGGTATCCCATGCACATAGAATACCTTGATTTTTGGGTTTTCTATTTTTTTGTCAATTTTAAACCAAATAAAAATCTGGAAAAAACATGGAAAAATCAAAGACAAATAAAGACACCTTAATCTAATTTTTTTGATTTTTATTGATTAAGAAAGTATGTACATAAAATACAGGTCAAAAACCGCTAAAATATACAATGTACAAAAGAGGCCCAAAACCCAACTTTCACATACGAACTCCGAATCACTCGAACTTGGTCTTGTTTTGAAGGTAATTGAATTTACATTAGTTTAAAAGTGAGTAGGTCAAATCGAACACTGGATGGGAAGATATGGGTCTTTTAGTCCGAAAATCTGAAAATAGGGTTTGGGTTTTTGGTCCACTTAACAGGGTTAGTGATTTTTTTATATTTTTCATTTATTCTTGTTAGTGATATGTACACAGTGGTGGTGGTTTTGTGTCATTCGGAGTTAGCATGAAGAGAGTTAAAAATCCGGGAATTAGGCTATTTACAGGTCAACTGTGGCTTGGATTTTTGGCTTCTTATTTTGTGCAAAAATGATGGATAAAATGACATTCTTATGAAAACATGCATGAATGCTAATTATGCAGAATAAATGCAGAAATGCTGATGATTTTAAGGGAATGGAGCTTAATAAGTGAGATTTAGAGTGATGAATCCGAGATTCATCACATGGCTGGTGGAAGAGGGAAGGGACATCAACCCCAACCAGAAGAAGAAGCCAATCTGGGGGAAGGACAATGCACTACACGAAATGAGGTCAACAATCAACTGCTCGCTTCGATACAAGCCATCCAACAACTGCTGACCAATCCGACCCTATTCCAGACCACGTTCCAAGATATGCTAAACAATTTGAGAAGGAGGGATGATGAAAGAGATGGCAGTAGAGAGGATGAACCAAATCCGGACAATGAGTTTAACCAAGGGGGTGTTGGAGATGCCTTTTCTGTGGAAGGACCCTGTTACGAGAGATGGGAAGCATGACCACCAACGCCAAAGCCAACTATGAAGGGAACCTACAACCCTTGGGCAGACCGAGTCACCGAATAGATCAAGATTCCACCAATACATTCCCATTTCAGTTGAAGCTGTAATTCCTGTCTTTGCTTCCCACCTTTCACAGGAAAACCACTGAAGAACCATACATCCACTTGAAGAATATTGGCGGTATCTGCGCCACCTCACATTACCTCAACATTCCACTAGAGATGGTTAAGACGATTGTCTTTCCTTAGTCTCCAGGACAAGGACTTGTATTGGGTCGATCATTTAGGGAAGGTGGTCATGACCTGGGAGGAGTTATAGTCAGCATTTCTCCACAAATTTACCCTCTCGGTTATATAAACCAGATGCATGCCCACATCTCCAGTTTCTGTCAACAGCCCCACGAGACTATACATGAAGCATGGGAAAGATTTAAAGATCTGCAGGAAACGTGTCCTCACCACGAGATCCCAAAAACCAGTCTCGTGCAACACTTCTTTGGTGGGTTGACGCTTGAAAGCCAAAAGCTCGTCGACGCCGCTTGTGGTGACTCACATTTTAACAAGGACGAGGACATCGTCTGGAACAATTTTTAAGAGATGGCTGAAGGAGAGGCCGCTCAATCCTCATACATAAAGATGCCCACTATCGTCAACAAGCCTGCCAACATGGCTGCCCACACCCAAGATAAGGATGAGAGCTCCAACCTTAGCATCATTGGGAGCCACCTGTCCAAGTGGATATCATTGAAAAGAGGTCACATGACCTCGAGAAATTATCAGTCATTGAGAAGAGGACCCATGGCTTGGAAAAGCTTGACTTAATTTCCCCGCAGCTGGAGCAGCTCGTCCGAGCTTTGAATATCAATGCTTGCAACTCTGTGTTTTCCACTGCCGAGACGTTCACTGAGAAGGAGACATCACTGACCCGGCCACCTCAGCTGAGTCCACCGCAACCCTAACTTGTTCAGCAAATGTACTATGTGCAGGTTCCAGAGCATCCCTTGTAGTCTCAGACAAAGATGGTTGTGTATCAACCATAGCCCCAACCTACCTATTTTGAGCAGTTCTCCCCACCTCCGCTACCGATTTAGGAAATCAATGGTGTTTGAAATAATGAGGCACAACTGACCCATCTTCAGGGACATTTCTCCGGGTCAGAACATGGGTAGTAGTCCCTATCACCAACAGCAGCAGGCTGAAGACCTTCCAACCCTCGTATCAGCAGCAACCTCCGTATTAAGGCAATCCCTGGAGGCAAAACTATCAACATGGTCCTCAACAGTTCGGGTACCGCAATCAAGGGTATCATCAGAAATCGGCTGCTTCACATCCTCCTTAGAATTCATAGTACTCCTGCCATCCGCCTCCTCACCAGTTTTCTCAGGGATACCAACCACAGTCTCACCAGCCTTATCAACATCAGAAACCCCAGCAGGGAGAATCTTCTGAGATTGTACCGGTAAACCCAATCCTTGCTTGTCTTGAACAATTAATGAAAATATGGTGGACATGAACCAGAAGATCAACGATCTGACAGCCGTAAAAACGACCACTCCTGCTCAGGTTGCAGCAAAAACGAACAATTTCGACATAAGGAGCATGTAGCCGTTAGTGTCCAACCCAATTCATGTGATTTTAATTGCTTTTTATATAATGTTGTTATTCTCATGAGTTGTAGGACACTCCAGCCATCGGCAACAGCAAAGGGAAAACATCTCGCATTTGACGGGGAATCGTCACTCCAGCCAGCACAAGGGCCGAATGACATTTTTGGAGCGACACCAACAGAAAAATTACAAAAAATGAAGAAAGTTCAAAAACACAAAATGACAACAACAGACCCAGTGGAGACTTGCCAGCATTGGAGATGCCTGCACGTGACACATCACCAGTTTTGAAGTGTTCCACACCCGCAACAGATCCAAATCCAGCGCACGATACCGAGACTCCATTTTTTGGTCCACAACTTGTAGATGAGTTTACACATTTTTGCCATCTACTTGTACACAATGATATGGACAGAACTTTGAGTGATATAGTTTCAAATTATGTCAATATTACTTTTCTTGAAGCAATGAAAAAACACAAAAATGAAAATTTTGAAAAATGCTTTGTCTGTACCTGCCATTGTCGAAATTATTCAAAATTTGGTCTTGAATATGCCTTTCATGAAAGCTCTTGAGTACATGTCTGCTGTAAAGAAAGGATTAAAAGATGCATGCACAACTAGACACATGTCTCATCCTCACAACTCAAGGAGTAAAAGTGGTAAATTCGAAAAGCATGTTCTTACTATGGCCACTATTAATGCCATCAGCAGTCTCCTATATAAAAAGCCGGATAAGGGTGCACCACTCGTTCACTATCAGATGTTCAACTAGGAGTTTGAACACACTTTGCTCGACAATGATTCTTCTGCCAACTTGATGCCAACTTCACTGCTTACTGAATCCGGGTTAGGACCGCTCAAACCTACAAAGATGATTATGCAATTCTCAGACAAATCCGTTAAGCGGCCTAGGGCATGTTGGAGGACGTGATCGTCACGGTTTAGGGAATGCAGTTCCCTGCTTGTTTTGTTGTGCTAGATATCGACGTCTCCACACCTTTGCTCCTCACCCCAATCATCCTTAGATGGCCTTCCTGCTAACAACCAATGCAATAAGCGGATTACGACACTAGAGAGATCACATTGGCTCTATCAAAAACAAATCAAGATAGAGACATTGTCTGATGCAAAGTCCAAAGAGGGGATATCTGCAACGTGTGCGACGGTGATCAATCATTTTGAGGACTGTGACTTTTGGCCGAATTCAAGATTCCAAACTCTTTATAGATGATAATGAGATCAATGAATTCCTTTGACCCAAGGAAGGAATGGAGAATGCAGTCGAATTTTTCCTTATCGATCATGATGAGATTCTAGCTGATTCACTTGATGAAGTTTCTGTGGAGATGATGTGACCTCAAGATCTAGAGCAGATCATTGAAGATTTCTGCAATGAAGAAGATACTATTGAAAAGTTCTGTGAATTTTTGAATGAAGAGACAGTAAAAAGTACAGTGGACATCGAACAGATGAAAGAACCACCACATGTTATGATAGCTGAATTCACAATCGAGGCAGTTTCCACTTTGCCTGAGCTAAAAAAATTGCCCTCCAATATGAAATATGCCATCCTTGTGAGTGAATCGAACATGTTCCCAGTCATCATCAATGCGCATCTGACCGAAGACCAAGAATCTCGTCTGATGGAGGTTCTTGAACGTAACTACAAGGTAGTAGTTTTAGAAAACTTTGGATCTCCATGGGATCAATTCGTCCGTATGCTTGCATTGCATTTTCCTTGAAGAAGACATTAAACCCTCCACAAATTTCAGAGAAGGATGAATCCGAACCTTCGGGAGGTTGTTATGAAAGAAATTCAGAAATGGTGCGATGCAGGATTCATATATCCCATCTTCGACAGCAAATAGGCAAGTCCTCTACACTGCAGTGCCGAAGAAATCAGGGATCACCATTGTGAAGAATGACAAAGGAGAGGAGATCGTGACCAGAGGACCGACTTCTTGGCGAGTGTGTGTGGATTACAGAAGACTGAATCTTGCCACCAAGAAGGACCACTTTCTGTTGCACTTCATCGATAAATTCTTGAGAGACTGGCCGCAAAGGAATACTTTTGCTTTTTGGATGCATACTCTGGATATAATCAAGTTTCTATAGCTCCTGAAGATCCAGAGAAGATCGCGTTCACTTGTCCATTTGGTACATACACCTTCAGACGGATTCCGTTCGGGCTATGCAATGCCCCACCGCATTTCAAAGGTATATGCTTGCAGTTTTTGCCAACATGGTGGGCAATTTTCTTGAGGTCTTTATGGAAGATTTCTCGATCTACGAGGATTCCGTTGGTAAATGTCTTGATTATCTAGACCAAGTTTTACGGAGGTGTTGTGAAGTCAATCTGGTGGTCTCGTGGGAGAAGAGAAACTTCATGGTGACTGAAGGAATTGTGCTGGGTTACGTTGTATCTAAACGTGGCATGGAAGTTGTCCCAACTAAGGTGGAGGTGATTTCCAAACTAGAGCCACCTACAACCACCAAGCAGGTCAGGTCTTTCTTAGGCCATGTCGGTTTCTACCGACAGTTTATCAAAGATTTCAGGAAGTTGGCCAGACCGTTGACCGAGTTGCTAGGTAAGGAGAATGATTTCATTATTGACGACCGTGTGCTCCTTGTCTTTAATCATCTAAAAGAACTAATCACTCTGGCTTTTGTTTTGCAGCTGCCCATTTGGACACAACCCTTCGAGATAATGACAGATGCATTAGATTATGCCATCGGTATTGTGCTAGGATAGAGGAAAGATAATATCCCATTTTCTATTCACTATGCTAGCCGAGCGCTCGACGAAGCTCAAAGAAATTACACAGTAATGAAAAAGAGCTGCTAGCGGTAGTTTTTTCCTTGGAAAAGTTCATATCCCATCTCCTCAGGTCCAAGGTCATCATCTACACATACCACTCAGCCATTCGGTACTTGCAACTTAAGAAGGACGCCAAGACACGTCTCATTCGGTGGATCCTTCTCCTCCATGAATTTAACCTTGAAATTTGAGATAAACATGGAGTTAAGAATGTGGTGGCTGACCATTTATCCAGATTTCTCAAGCCTGAATCTCCTGAGCTGAACTTACAATCCATCATTGAAACCTTTCCAGATGAGGCAATTTTGTCAGTCACCCTGCTCCCCCGGTACACGATATTGTGAACTATCTTGTGACCAAGAGAACCCCACAAAAGTGGCCAAAGCTGAAAATAGATAAATTCTGTCTAAGATCCATTTCTACCAGTAGGAGGATCTATATCTATTATGTGAGGAGGCCGATTGCAACTGGAGGAGGTGTATTCCTCAGGAGGAAATTTCGAGTGTCCTTGCACTTTTCCATGATCAAGAATTAGGAGGACAACATTTAGGCAGACAGATGACAACAAAGGTTCTCCAGAGTGGTCTTTGTGGCCTACATTGTTCAAGGATGCAAAAGATTACGTCAAGCATTGCACTGACTACCAGAAAATGGGCAGCACCATAGGAATGAGAGATACAATGCCTCTGAAGTTCATTTAGATATCAGATGTCTTCGATGCATGGGGAATCGACTTTATGGGCCCATTTCCAAACAACCAGGGCTATGAAATATTCTATTTGTTGTTGACTATGTGAGTTGCTGGGTGGAGGCTATTCCCGCCCGAACGTTGATAGTCAGTCTATCTATCGATTCTTAAGAGATCATATCATTGCACTATTCAGGATTCTCAAGATTCTAATATCAGATGTGGGTAGCCATTTCATCAACAGAGAGGTGAAGAAGCTAACGTAAGAATTTTGCATAAACATTGTGTCGCTTCACCCTACACCCACAATCCAATGGCTTAGCTGAATGCTCAAACAAGGAGATAAAGGCAATTCTACAAAGGCTTGTTCATCCGGATTGCAAGAACTAGTGTCAGCTACTTTATTCAGTTCTTTGGGCGTACAGAATTGCATACAAGTCACCATTAGGAATGTCTCCCTACCGCCTGGTGTATGGCAAGCCATGCCTCTTGCCCGTTGAGCTAATACAGAAATCTTTATGGGCCATCAACGTCTGCAACTGGGACTCTGAGAAAGCAGGGAAGAGCAGAAAAGTGGATCTAAACAAATTATTGAATTCATAGATTATGCACAGGATAACATCACTATGTACAGGGAGGGTTAAAAAGTGGCACGACAAGCATACCCGCTGCAAGTCCTTCGAACCAGGTCAGAAGGTGTGTTTGTTCGATGAAAAATTAAAGATCTTCCCAAGCAAGCTGAAAAGCAAGTGGACTGGACCGTTTACAGTAAAACATGTGCATGACAATGGAAGCATGATGATATCCGATTTGTCAGCTGGCGCACAACCTTTTGTGGTCAATGTACAACTTCTGAAACCATAATCTGAACATGACACTTTTTTGTCTGTTGTTGACTCAATCCAAGTGATTTTAAGATGATGAGTAGAATACTTCGATAACTGCAGTAGAAGACAAAGCAAATCAAAACATTTTTTACTGACTTTTTATCTTTTCTTATTTACTTTTTTCCTTTCTTTAGGTTTCCTGTTCTTCCGAAAAGGTGTCATCCTCTTCATCATCGATATACTTAGGTTATACTTTGTCCTAAGTATAGGAGGGATGTTTACCCCGAGTTGTTCAAATCTCTTATTCTATCTTTACTTATCTTTTCTTCTTTCCATCTTTTCCTTTTCATTTCTCTTTTTCTACAGAAAAGGCGTCGTCCCTTTTTGTCAATCTTCTATACTTAGGACACACATTGTCCTAAGTATAGGGGGGTTTGCACCCCGAGTTCTTCATTCTTTGATCCTCTCTATTGTCTCCTCTTCTTATCTATACTTAGGGATATCTTACCCTAAGTATAGGGGGGAGACGTTCTGCGTACGATCTGTTCATTCACCCTTGATCCTCCATGCCTTGTGTACTAATCTACTATAATTAGGATTATTTGATCCTAAGTATAGGGGGGACAGTCGGCGTCTCATTCATTATTTATTCGTCCATTCATTTATTCTTTAGGCTTGTCTATACTCAGTACGAGTTATGTCTTCTCTTCTTTCTCTCTGATCTATGAGGACATAACTCAAGCCTAAGTATAGGGGGGTTGCATATACTGCGTATATACTTTAGTCATAACTCGTACTTTCGTATTTTTAATAGCTAAAATACCATATAATATACTTATAAAATTCATTAAAATACTTAATTAAAAGATGCATATTATTCCTCAAATAATTTTTGTACATAATGATTATTAAATCAGGTAAAAATATTTTTTCAAAATTTATAAAAATAATTTGAAAATATTTTTGAAAAATCTTTTGAAAACTATTTGGAAAACATTTAGTCAAATATTTTCAACCTTTGTAAAAATTAATTTGTTTGTAAAAACTTATTATTTTGTGTGAAATAAAATGTTTGAAAAACTAGTTGCAAATGATTTGAAAATGGTTGCAAAAATATTTTGAAAAATATTTATATATTATTTGAAAAATCTTTGTAAAATGATTTTCAAATGTGTGTACATGTTTGTAAAAATTCTTTGGAAAACTATTTTGGACTTGAATTTTCGAAGTTGTTTGTAAAATGGCTTTCAAATAACTTTGAAGAATATATACATCACATTAAAAATTCTTTATTAATTTGTATATGTGGCTATAAAAATGGTCACTTACCCCTTGTAAATTCTTAAAAAAACAAACTCTTGTAAATTTGAGATGCATCCCTATGTAAATATTTATACATAGTTTTATCCAAAATATTTTATTTTCAAAAATCACAAAAATATTTGAAAAACCAAAAATACAAAAAACATATGCAAAATCTTTATGAAAAAACACCAAAAAATTGCATTTGCATCATCTTTTTCAAAAATCCATAAAAAGTTCAAAATTGGAAATTGCATCATGAAAATATTTCATGCATAGCATAGCATTTGCATTTTTCGGATTGAGTTTGATAATTGAGCAAGTCTAAGTAAAATCCGAAGTTTCGAGCTTGGTTGGACCTTAAATCTACTTAATCACAGGAACCTTATAGGAACTAGAATTAAGGTACTTCAGGTATAGTGGACTTAATTCTTTGAGAAGAACGGGACTTGGTTCAATTGATTTTTGACTGCCTAAGTAGAATATTTCGGAGCACATGCACGTCACTTGTTAATAATGACCTTACTTGGGCACCTGCACCTTTCACTTGGCTCAACTCAGTTGGAGTGATGAGGGGACTGGATTTGCTGGTATGAGACACACACAAGTGGAACATTTATCCTCGTCTAGGGGAAGGAAGTGCACCCCAACCCGTCCAGTAGCAGAGATGTCTATAGACATGAGAGTGTGGGTTGCAATAATGCTTTAAAAGAGGGATAGTCTATTGGCTCAAGAGGAAAAACTCCTTGTGTAAATACTGTTGTATATAGTCTTTCAAAAAAAAGCAAAAAAACTCCAAAAAAGTGGACATGCCTGATTGAAAATAAAATGCCTGCCGGAGTGTACATAGGTTGTTATGTCAATAAGCAAACTTGAGATTTAAAGTCAAATCATGTGAGCCTGCAGCTAGATGACTTGACTACACCGGTCAAGCATCCAAGGATAGGTAGCTACACTGGCTACTGTCCATACTTCTCTTCACCCCTCCTCTTGAGCTTGTTGCCACTTGAACTTAGAAGGGAATACCTCGTTCCTTGAGGAAAAGTTGCTGGATTGTGGAATCACTGGGTTGTCATGCTAGAGAAGTCAGTCTCTTTGTCATTTCAGTTGAGGGGAGCCACTATCACATACACTGTACGAGTCAGATTCATAGTCGTAAGGGTTTGCGTATGAGTTGAAGTATTCTGACCTGGTTATTAAGGAGACTTGAGCACAGTTTTGGGATTGTCGAAGGCAGTTGGATTTCAAATTCGATTCCCAATAGGGTTCCAACCATACTAAAATTCCAAAGGTTCTACTTAAGCTCCGAACTTTGATTATTTGAAGACAAGTTTGAAAAATTAAACTTAATCCACTTTCTTTCTTTTTCTTTTCTTTGTTCTTTCTGCACTTATTGCATAAGTGTTTGCTAGGGACTAGCAAAGGCAAGTACAGGGGGTGATGAATATCCATTTCATCACCTTTATTCTATCATTTTGGCCTTAAAAACCCTAGTAAATGCATGTAAATACCCTTAATTTGCATAAATTAACATTCATGCTTTGTTGTATAAATACTGTATAAAATACTTTTTTTAAATGCAAAATTATAGAATAAAGAAAAGAAAAAGAATATAATATCAAAGATATTTTATGATCCTAAACCGCGAGACCTAGGCATCTCGATGACTAGGTCGACAAGGAATAAAGTAGGGGGAGATAAGGGCCAAAAGTACCATAAAAACCCTATTTATTAATTCAACAATAATTCATTTTGTGACCTATTTTATTTTCTACTTTCTATACCTCAAATAATAAAACTTTGTACATGAAAGTTATGATAATAAAACATAGAAAAATACAAAATTGATTTTAGACAAAAATATATATAGAATAAAAGTTATAGTCTAAAAAAATCCCAAAATCCCAACTTCCCATACCCATATCTCTCAAATAAAAATTCAAAATATATCAAAATCACTTTAATTATATATACTTTTAATAATCTATTTAATGAAGGTGGTTTCATATTTTTTGGACTTAAGGTGTTGAAAGATAGGTTTTGGACCCATATTGTATAGTATACCCGAATAAAATATCAATTTGATTTATTCTTTATTATTTTTATAAATTTTATATTTTATAATTTTTGTAAATATTATTTATAATATATGTACATATTAAAACTAGAATAAAACAATAAAAGAAAACATTAAAATAAAATATAAAAGTACATAGATGAATATACAATAACTATACCTATATATATAATACTCCTATTTATTTATGTATATATTATATCAGAAAACATAATAAAAATGTATTTAAGTATACAAAAATAAGTTATAATTTTATAAAATAATAAAATAAAATAATAAAGACAAAAATACAAAATAAAAATAAAAGTATACAAAATATATTTCAATATACCTATATATTAAACCCTAAAAGCTAACTTCTACTTAAATACTCTAAAAAATAAATAAAATCATAAAAAAATAATTTAGAAAATAATAAACATTTTTTATTTTATAAAATAAAAATAATAAAATCAATTTAATAATTATATTAGATTTAATAAGATTTTTTGAGCCAGGTTTTTCCTTATTGGTCCATGTAGACCAAGCAGCTTGAGTCTGGAGTTGACCGGCGGTCAACCCCGACTTCCTACAACCCGTGTCAGACCCAGCACCTTGCCCTCTTTCTCGATTTTTCCCCAAGGATCCATGCATCCTTTGGGTTTGATTCCTTCACCAAATCTCTTTCTCGATGCTATCCCTATCACGTCTGCATGATTCCTTGGGCTATGGATCACTACAGTGCCTAATTCCTTGGGCTATGGATCACTACAGCGTCATCTTCTCCTCGTTCTTCCCAGCCGCTCGACCTCCTTGTAGAAAAACCACATACGACTTCCTCTTACTTTTAAACCTCCTTTGACCAAGCTTGGGCCTTCCTCCTTCGCTCCGGATCGACTCTCGTGACATGGGAGCCTCCAGCAACCTCGAGCGATGTCCGACGACGTCTTAGGCGACTTCCACTACCATCTCTGTCGCTTCGCCGACATGAGGTCAACTTCGTGGCTCCGACCACTAAGGTACATCTTTTCCTTGCTTTCCTAGCTTAGCCTAATTCCTAAGGTCATTTTCTGTTTTTGTTTCACTCTTTAATCATGCGTTTTAGCTGTAAGACTCAAATTTGAAGTTTGTCGGAGCTAAGCTCCGGCGAACCTCCTCGCTTGTTCCCGACCGTGTTTCGCCCTGCAGACTACACAACTTTCTTTCTCAGCACTTTCTACATCATCCCCCACCTTCGTCTCACCTCGATTCCATCTAAATTGAGCTAACAGTGCTCCTCCCTCTGTCTTCACTAGAGCACATCTGCCCACATCATTCACCCTTCGATCCCATCGAATAGCAACCCTGACCTCATCGTCTGTGCATAGCCTTTCTTTAGAGCCTTATTGCAGGTCTTGTGGAGCCCATCTGACGGCTGGGTTGCCACCTGATGCAGCTCCAGGTGCGTTGAAGCTCGGGGATCCACCATTGAGCCTCGGACCCGTTCGACTCCTCCAGCTGATGTGGATTCACCTCTGCATTCATCCGAGCATCTCCACCACTTGGTTGGAAGCCGGGGCAATAAAATTCAGCCAGTCGAAGGTGCACCAGGCCGTGTTCTTCTGGTGATCTTCCAGAGGCCTTCTGTGCCGTCGATCTTGGTTGTGTTCTTCACGAGGCACTGGTGACATTTGATTGAATCGAGCAGGAACCGTTGATCTCTTCGCAGAGATCTAATCTCAACCCTTGGACGTGAACCGACATTGGTGAACATGGGAGCGCCATGTGTTTAAGTGATCAAATCCAACCATCCGCCTCCGCCGAGTATTGGGTATTTTGCGCCTTAAACCCAACTCGTTTTTGTATTTATTAATTAGTAGATAAAATTTCATATGCAACTTTAAGATTTTGTAATATTTGCATAAAGAACCTCATATTTATTTTATTTGTACTCTTGTTCTATGCCTAGTTAGCTGACAAATTGTGGCGATTTTGCAACTGACCCCTTGCGGGTTTGGTTTATTATCATTTGATCAAGAATTTTGAATATTAAGTTATGATTTTTGTGAAATTTACAGTTTGGCCCCTTGTTTTTAATTTTATTTACAAAAATGCCCCTGCTAGTATTGTAGTTTCTCTTTGTTGTCTCTATTTACTTAAAATAGTTATTGTCCTCTAAAAAATCCCATAAATAGGATCAACTGACTGTTGCATTGAAGTTTCACGGTATATTTTTGGATTCTATTTTAGGCACTTTATTTATTTATTAAAAATAAAAATGACATATTTATTTCTTGTTCACAATAGAAAATACCTAAAAAGTATAAAAAGTTTTTGAAAATTCCAAAAAAATAGTTTTCGTATTTATCTAATTATTGTATAATTAAAGGAATTAAATCCTAATAATCTTAAAAGAAAATACCTAGAATTTAAAAAGATCCTAAAACCTTCATAAAATTTTAAAAATCATTAAAAACTCCAAAAATATTACTTTCCATCTCTGAATAATATATATTATCTTAGAATTTATTTGGAAAATTTTAGACTTAATTTTCTATTTTTAATTTCCATTTCAATTTCGGGTATTTAGTTAAACCTGGATTTACGATATTTTTGACTTTAAAAATATATAAAAATTAGAAAATTTTTATGAAAAATCACAAAATAGTAGAAAATATTTAAAAAACCCAAAAATATTTTATTGCCTAAATTTTGAGTACTTTTATTAGTATTTATATTTATATTATCTTACATTACATATACCCTCTATATAGCGATATAACTTAGTTTAAAAGAAAAAGAAAACACAAAATATAAAATATAAAAAGAAAAATATAAAAATATAAAATAAAAACAAAATATAAAAATATAAAATAAAAATATAAATAAAATCAAAAATTAAAAAGTAAATTAAAAATTAAAAACCCACAAAAATCATTTTTTGCCAAATAATTGAGAAATAAATTGTGATTTGATTCTTTATCTTGCCTGCTCCACTCCATTGCTTCCCGTGTTCGAACCCTGCTTGCTTGCACTATACATTCTTAATAGGGTATAATAAATTTTAACTCGTGCTCTTATTTTCTTAATTACCTGTGTGGACTAATTGTTGAAATAAAAGGAAGATTCAAGTAGTCGCCTCGGCGACAGTAAGCCTGATTTGTCAGGCCATTATTTCCTTTTGGTCATCGCATAAGATCCATCTCTCTCCTGACACCTTCGTGCCGCCTTCAGTATACCCCTCTTGGCTTCTCCACTACCTCGTATGCTCTGCTCTACCTCCAACCTCGCAAAGGCTGGAGCCATCTCAGGGCTCACCTCCTCCACCCTCAGTCGAGCTCCATCTTCGCCTCACAACTCCCCCATCCTATTCCCTTGTGCTCGTTATGCACTAACACACACAGATCCCCCAATTCCCTCGAGTGACCGAAATTCAGAGAGCTCCTATGACCTCGAGCTTCACGGTGGTGACACACTCTTCCACATGCAGCTCCGAACCTCCTTCGAGATCCTACATCATTGCAACACCCTCGCGGAGGCTTCAACTATCCTCTCCGATCTTCAACGCCTTTAGATTCATTGGGAGGAGCCATGGCCCCTTTGTCGGATCTTTGCCTGTGCGCCGCCCCTCACGGAGGAGGGGGAAGAACACACATTACAGTTGTCGTTAGATCTGATCACCCCGATCAAATCTGACGGCTGTGATCAGCCCGAGCCTCCAGCCGAAGCATTGATTCATCCCTCAGCCTTAGGCACCCGAGCCTTCTCCGAGCCTACGTGGATACGCCATGTGTAGACCGAGCCATGCCGAGCCTCGATCCCTTCATGTATTTCATGCACGTGATGTGGGAAAGTTGCACTGGGACCCTCCTGAAAGTCTCTGATATTACGATTAGTCCCTGACTACAAGCGTGCACGACGTGTAGCGTGTGATAAATTGCAAGATAAGCCTCGTGTTTTATTTTATTGCATTTTTATGCTTCTACATATTGTGAAAATTGCATGTAGTCCCCTAAGACTTTTGCTAATTGCATTTAGGCTCCGGTTGGACCTTTATGAATGAAAAGTTCATGTTTTTTGCAAATAGGCCCCTGGATTGATATGTTAATAACTTGAGCATCCTTTATCCAAATTACATGAAATTGGTCTCATTTTGACGCTCGTTTAATGCTCTTTAATGTGGGCTAATTGGATTCTATTTGTAACCTATTGTGTGAATGAAAATTTAGAGAACCTAGGTTATTAGTTGAGCTTAGTTTGTCTACTTAATTAGCTTGATAAATGGACTAAGTGCATGTTTTTCTCCCTGATTTCATTGACCATTAATGATATTTCCAAGAACTGAATTTGAAATCTATTTAACTTTTAATTCCTGAATTAATGTGACTTTTGGAGCTTAATTGATCACTCATTAAAGTTGCCTTGAAATGTGATGCATATTAACCCTCGACCATTTCCGTGATAAAATTTGGATTAAGGGACTATTTAGATCTTTGATTGAGAATTTCAGGAGCTTAATTTTATAAAAAAAACTTGTCACTTAGGTCCTTTTGGTGAGCTTTCTTTCTTGTGCATTTTGTAGCATCTTTCTAAATTGCATAAAAAATCACCAAAAATCACATTCATACATTTTGTTGTGCATTGTTACCCGGCCCAATCTAGATAGCCTCTATTAATAGCTTGAACACCATTATTGAACCTTAATAAAAGATACTTAATCTGTCTTGTCCCTGTGTTCAACTTCGAACTTTCCCGGGATATAAATTCAAGCCGAAACACTCCTCGCGAAGATCCTTCTCTCGATTCTGTATGATTCGCTGAGCGTCGTGCTACAACGAGTATGAGTTAACATACGCACTCGGCGAGTTATCAGATGGCGTCATTGCTGGGGCACAACTTGATTAGCATTTTTATTAGGTTAATTTTAGTGATTCAGTGAATTTTGAGCTATTAAAATCGAGCTATGTTTGTTTGAGTGTTTTGTTGTTTTTATCGTAATTATTTTTTATCTTTTTGTCTATATATCTCTTGAGCTTTATGATCATATTTGATTTGACAAGGGCCTGTGGAGAGACTCATGAGGAGCTACGTGGAGGTCCGAGCTTGGAGCCCCTAGCTGAAGAGGGTCACGTCGACCATTTGGAGAGAAGACATAGACAATTAGGTAATTAGTTAATTAATTACATTAGTGACATTATTTTTGTACTTATTTGTAAAAACTAGGTAATTGCTTATTTACAACAACTCTTGTTTGAGAGCTCTCGTGTGTAAAAAAAGACTGGACATTATTTTTTCTTCGTGGTGTGGTTGTGTCGAGAGTGGTTCTCGACTTGAGTGACGAAATTAGGACATGCATACTGTAGTATAATTTCAAATTTATATGTCCCCTTCGTAATTTAGGCCACACATCTTAGAAGAATCACTATTTAATAAGATTCATAATGAGACACGCATAAACACATACTACTTAGACAAATTGAAATCAACTTCTTCCTTGCTAACAGTATCCTATTTAGGTGCAGTTTTCTCGATCTGCATCCATTTAGTGTAAATTTAAAATTCAGTTCTGCATAACACATGGAGAGTGCTGGAAGTCGCTGTAAGTATACCTTCTGTCTGAGCATGCATCATACCTTCTCATTTGCATTGTGATTTCTGAATCTTCCCTTGTTTTATAACTTAGGATTGAAGAAAATTGGGACTAAATAATAGGCGTGTATTGTTATGCTCATATTAAATTTCAAGTGACAACCAAAACTCTAAAATTGGGGCTGAATTAAGAAAATTGATTAAACAAAATTAGAATAAAAAGAACCTTATTTTATGGGTGCATAAAGCCCTCAGGTACTTACATCCAAACAAGAGTGGGCAAGGATGTAGCCCCTAAGGATTAGAGCCAATGTCCTTGGACTTGTGCCCTATGCGCTTAGACTCACTCTTAGGGTCCTGTTATTGCTGCAGGCACTTGCCTCTGACCATTAGAAGAAGTAGTCTTGCTTCAAGTTGGTGTATTCCACCGGCTTGGACATGAACTACCTTAGGAGACTACACTTGTGAGTAACTGATTAAAAGATTGTTTTACCACCAACTAAAATTGACAAGATAATTCAGACGAACCTTTACAGCCCTCACGTGTGAAGTTGGTGAAGTTTCCAAAGGGTTTGCACTATTTTTATATTGCATAAGTTTTCTCAGCACAGTCATGTGCACCGTAGAACTAGTGCTTCATTGAATTTGTGCTCTAAATGATTCTTTTTGACATCGAAGATGACTAATTGGGAGGATATTTATTCGTACTTTGCGAATCTCTCGTTGAACCCTCAAAAGAGTACATTTTCAAAGGTCTACTCATGCCCTGGACCAACCTGAACTCATGACCCTCTTGAGTTAAGGAGAACTCACTCTCGAGATGGTCACTCACCAACCATTCCCTTTCTCTCTTCCCACGCCACCAAGGAAGACCTTCGCCTCGGTGAGACTGTCTTGATTTCAGAATCCTATTCTAATTAAGATCACATTGTTTATGAAGGTCCCCAAGAAGATTCAAGTAATATGCCTCTAAAAAAGAAAGATGAAGAGGAAGAATACCCAGGGAATCCCATGAGGATGGTACTTGCCAGATTAGCTGCATCTGAGCAGCAACATGCATTAGTCCAAGCTAAATTAGGACAACTCAATGTTGGTGTCGAACCACCAATGGATGCAACATATAACCCTGAACAATACATAATTCAGAATTATTTGAGTCCGACCGAACCCATAGTTGATTTTTAGTTGAAGCCGCAGTTTTTGAACTTGCTGCCACATTCTGATGGGAATGCTTCTGAGGAGCCATATGCATTCCTAAGGGACTTCGATCTCGTCTGTGCTAACCTTAGACATCCTTGGTCTCATTTGGTTCAAGGGGTAGTGAGGGTTGGGTTGGGTTATTAGGTTTTTGGTAATGGGGGTTTCCAGGTTGGACACGGGCTCGTTAGGTTTCAAACAAAGTTGTCCGACACAGGGGTTGCAAGTTGAAGGAAAGGGACACATCAAAAAAGGGATGCAGTGCTGCGGCTTTACTTTCTACCATGGAGAAAAGCCCTAATTCCCGGCACTGTAGCTGTGTATAGATGCCTTCCATCCACGAGCGAGGCACGCTCCAGACATGTCGTAGGCCTTCGTCAACAAAGAGCTATTGACGATCTAGGTCTTCAGCCTACGCCCTTCATCAGCCTCAAAGCTGATCGTGAAAACTCCATGGAAAGCCTGTTTGAGCTATGCTCTTCATCCACTCCATACGACCAACAATCATCATTTTCAACAGGACAATGACCGACGAGGATGTAGGGGCAAACTTCCTCGCGTGAGTCCACCGCTCCCTCCCTCTACCCTATGCCACTGAGGGGAGGGAGGAGAATATTGAAGGTAGATGAGGAAATCCTTGTCTATAAATTATGTGCGACGGTGATCTATGCTTTGCAGGCATTAGTCCACACTGGTATGTCCATCGGTGTGAAGGACCTACAAGCGATCTAGACAAGCATCAGGCTGTTACTTGGAAGGTAGGGCATCCATGGTGAAGCTTCTCATCGATAATAGTTGTATTGTCGCAAATGTTCAACCTTATATCGCATTCTCATGTAGACGACACATATGTATTAACAACACTTTCCTATGGTAATCAGAAATTTTCATTTCCCACCATTTGAATCCACATTTGATGTGCAAAGATACACGTATGTAATTAAACTAGTTTACAGTCGTAGAAAAGATTCTTACCTTCCATTTTATAGACCTTTATTGGGCTTGCACCTACACAAAACTTATGACTTTTAATTCTGCAAGTCAAGTTCTTAACAAAGTTTTTGTCATCTTCCCTTAAATCGACTTAGCCAATACTGCCTTTGTTTTTATTGTAAGTATGGAGTAACTGCAAATCATAGTTTCATTCAGAACAACAAGATGGAGACATAGCACAATTAGTTTTGGGCCTTCCTGTCCCTTGTCTGTGATATATGGTACTCGATGGAAGCCAAACCATACTCTGCATTTTATTTTCAACTAGAGCACTTTCCATGTATGAGAGAATCATCTTAGGATTACAGTTCAGTTGTTCCTGCCATCGTAGAATTTAAGCGCTGCAGAAGCTAGACCAATCATAATGCTGAAAGTTTATGAGCCACAAGGATAGTTATTAAGCACCAACTACATTAGAATTTGAAAATACGCTTGCCAACTAATGGAAGAGCAGACAAGCATTGGTTTGTCCAAGTGAAGTTAATTATGTAATGGTAGTTAACGGAGTTGGACTTCATCAAGGGAGGGCTGTTTTCAATCCTTGTTCATTACTACCTCCAGTTGTGTGTAAAAATAGTCTGGAAATGGAATTTGGTGGGGTCCCATATTAAAATCTCATCGAAGACTGTTTTACCATGGCTGTTTTACTGGTAGACATATTCTCTTTCTTTATGGGGTTGAATGACCATGATATGTCCTCCGCTTTCAAGTTTTTGATTACTTTCAAGTTATTCTGCTGCTTTATGTGCCTCTCTTACCATGATATCCTGCGATATGTTAGACTAATTCTGCTAATTTATGGGGCTTGATTACCTTGACATATCCTGCACTTTCAAGTTTTTGCTTACTTCAAAGTTTTTGTCTACCATAATCAGTTGCTTTTGGGGGTGAATTACCATGACATGTCGTGCACTTTCATCTTTTGGTTTACTTTGAAGTTTTTGTTTACCATCATCTGTTGCTTTATGGGTGGGAATTAGTACGATAATATGTTGCTCTATGATGGTGAATTACCATGATATTCTGATTATTTTTACGGATAAATTACCATGAAATTCTGCTGCTTTATGGGACTGAATTACCATGATATGTCATGCACTCATAAGAAAGATGTGTAATTACTCTGTTTCTAAAATTTGAGAATGCATTTTCTGTTTATAACTTCAAGTGAGATGTCTGGTTGGCGGTCGTTTGGAGAGGGACTGCCAGAGGTCCTAACTGAGGGCCCTACAAACCAGGCAGTAAACTGCGTCGCCCAGTGGAATGCTCCATTAGACTGGTTCTTTGTTTGACACAATGTTGGAGCACGAGACATCCCGAGATGGCAGCACATTCACACTCCAGGGATGACATTCGATTATGAGGAGTTTCAACGAAGTAAGCGGCCTTTGCTATAGGAAGCTACATCTTCAACATCGATGGAAAAACCTGAAAAAGGACTACAGTGCTTATCTTTACCTCTGAAACAAGTCGGGGTGGGGATGTGATAGCATATACAACATGCCCATTCCTCCATCAAATGATGCTTGGTTTGAGGTAATGACTTTGTTAAAAGATATCGCTTATCACTTTCGTATCACTCAATCCCATTAATTTGCTTCTGACAGCATGCAGATAAGTATCGCAAATACCGTAACAAGCTATTCTTGTACTTCAGAGACATGCAGAGGTTTCTGGAGAAGGACATTGCCACTGAAGTGCATGCAACATCCTCTCGACCTGGTAGGGAGAAGCAACCAATGGAAGTCTCTACTTCTCGAGCTCCATTTAGCCAAAGGGAGCTAAATTTTGACGAGCACCTTGATGAATGTATGGACTAACCCCTGGAGGAGGGACACGATAGCGACGAGGTGGCTCCTACACCGTCATCTCGCAAAAGGAATACACGTAGTGGGCGTCCAAGTACCAAGCGATCAAAGAGTGGAGGGTCGAGGACTATTGCGGGGCAAGAGTTGTTAGATAACTTCCTCAGCACATTATCTGCCAAATTCAGTGATGATAGAGATGATGCTGACCTGCTAGAAAATGCTGCGTGCAAGGAAATAAGCTCCATGAGACTGGACCTTAACATCGTTGAGTTTGAAAGGATTGCCGAGAAGTTATCAACAACGAGTGGTAAAAATGTGTACTACCATGTGAAAGGGGATCCAGTTAAGCTGAATGCATGGATCGAACGGACTATCCAACCATGACCATTTGCATTCCCTATTTTTTCCTATCCCGTACTTCTTCGATTTGATTTTTGCTGAACAATTTCATAACACTACTTCTGATATTTTAGGACATTATCACGATGGTACCTGTTTTATTTTATATCTGTCCGTGCTTCTCTCGTATTCACTATTTAGCTGCTCACATAATTTGCAGGAAATTTATGGTTGCAGGATGCACACTTATTATGACCTCTGCTCCTCTCAACAACATGATTTTAATTTTTTTCTATGTGCAGATGACCGATGATTTTGTTAATTTCATGCTAGGAAGCCTGCATGAGATTTTTCTTAACACAGTTCTGTTGTAGGATGTGGTTATACATTTGCCATTTCATTCCTTGAACATGCAGGAAACTTTATTTATTTAAATTAGACATCTCTTGTAGGGAATACATCCTATTGATTACATGACGATGCTTTCACTTTCTTTTTCATTTGGTTCTCGATTGGCCTACTGAAAAAGTCTTCTCTGTAGAACTTTGTACGAAAGTAAATAAATTGACTGTAGACCTTTTGTAGGGATGGCGCTGCGTAGCTACAATTCATTTGTTGATGTTAGGGATGGAGTCTACATAGCCTACTTGGGGGTAGTTGGTGCAATGGCAATAGAAGAGTGGGAAGCAGGAGGGAGATAGATCCCTCAGCTTTTACATACACGACCTCTTACTGGTCGATAATGGGTTAAAGAGATGCTAGACGGTCATGACTATCGAGCTTTCCAAAATTTTCGTATGCGACCGCCCATGTTGAGAAGGTTTGTTCGAGTGTTAGCAGAACATGGGTTATCACCGATAAGGCATATGGATATGGATGAACATGTCTGTATCTTCCTATATACGTTCACAAATGGTCATTCCAATAGAATAATACAAGAAGCCTTCCATCATAGCGTGGAGACTATATCGCGCTGCATTAAAAATGTCCTCGTAAAGATATTGACTCTGGAGGAGGAATTGGCCCCTTCTGTGACTCCCAACAATATCACCTCAGATCCCTGTTACTATCCTTACTTCAAAGTAATTCCTATGTCTTAATATATTGTATTAGAATAATGCTACCACTTCTCTCATATCTCTGTCATCGTTACAGGGGGTAATAGGTGCTATAGATGGAACATACATTCTCGCGCATATTAATCCAGAAGAAGAAGGAGCCTATCGATGCAGGAAACTCTATCCGACTCAACATGTTATGGCTGTTGTCGACTTCAATCAATGCTTCACTCATGTCCGTTGCTGGTTGGGAGGGTTCTTGTGCGGATATGATAGTTCTCCGGGATTCCGTCGAGAGAGGGTCTTTTGTTGTCCCTGAGGGTTACAAGTACTTAGAGGACTGTGGTTACGCAAATACAGACACATTCATCGCTCCATATAGAGTTTTACAATACCATCTTCCTGCTTGGAGGGCACGGGGATGTTTATACAAAAATCATATGGACTTATTCAATCATCGCCATGCTTGTTTGCGCAACGTTGTGGAGTGCACCTTCGGTGTATGGAAGAATCGGTTCCACTGCTTGAGACATATGCCACCTTACTCCTTCGACATTCAAAGGGATGTCGTTAAGGCCACCTGCATCATTCACAACTTCATACGGCTTAACGGAGTGGATTCAATATCCGATGACGACAAAGTGGACGTCTTGCCGGAGGAGGTGGATGAAGACCAACATCATGTAGTTGGCATCCTTCGAGAAGATATTCAGCGAGGAGAGGAAATATGAGATAGAATTGCTCATGCAATGTGGAATAATAGACGTAGGAGACAATCGTAGAACACATCGTCCAATTTCAGTTCTCACTCTACTGTATTGTAACCTCCTCGCCTATGTTATTATTGAATTGTTTCGTTGCGAATCTTATGCATTTCAAAAAATTCCACCATGTCACACATTCCATGCTTATGACATAAATATGGGCCTTTCTAATATTTATGCATTTCATATTGTAGGGAAGAAATATGGGATCCAATGAAAAATACTATTGCGGATACCCATTAGTTTTGAACTACGAAACTGGGAACCAGTATCCCGTGAGACAACTCTTCTATGTCTGCTCAAGGAATCGATGCGGTCATCGAAAACCGTATGTGCAAGCGCCAAGAATAATGAACACAGATGAGTTTTTCTTCGTAGTACAACTTCTCTGAGAAAAAGAAGTTGAAAATAATGAATTACGATGAAGTCTCGAGAATGCCAAGAAATAAATACAGGAAAGGACAACGAATTTGCATGCCTCTACTCGGAGATGGATGATACCTGGGGCACAAGATCTCCTTGAACGACATGGTTGAGTCACTTCGTCTGCAGTTACAAGATACCAGAATAGAGGCAGTGGAAGACCGCATGATTGATAAGCACGTCGTGTAGGGGTAGTGTGTGGGTTCTCCCTGTACTTTGTCTGAACACATGTTGGAGGTGGGGGGCGGGTCAATGCCCCGGGTAGGGTGGGGCGAGGGTGAATGTAACTTAATGGAAATTATGAACTGATGTTGTTTCATGAAAGTCGTATTTCTTTCACAGTCAGCTACTTAGTAAAAGATTGAAGGTACCATGTTAATAAATACGTGATGCTGCTATTTCTTGTGGGAAAGAACATTTCCGTTTATGTTGTCGTACAAGTATTTTCTCGTTCAGAATTTCCTGCGATCTTGAAATTTAAGGGGGTTGTAATGTAAATTATCAGAAACGAAAGTAATTAAAGAAATTCTTAACCATTATTAAAATAAATTAATCATTGTATATTCACAGAAAAATATGTAAAATAAATGAAGTCATGTATATTGTAAATTCTAAAATAGATTCCTTTAAAGGTTGCCAACCCAATAACTACATCCAATCATCACATCAACTCATGTCACATCCAGCTCCAACCCAACCCACACATCAAACAAACACTTACTATTCAAATAAGGTTATCCATTCTCCAACTCCTCTCAAGGATGGGCTACTCCAACCCACTTCACCCCAGAAACTAAATGAGCTCCTAGGGTTAGCCAGGATTATATTAGGCTTACAGTCATTTCAATTGTCTTGGGTGGCAAAGCTGACTAATAGGTAAAGAACCTTGGAGCTACAGTCACTATATATGGCCAGTTCAAGGACCTTTTATGAATAAGTTCTACCCCCTGAGTAGGACTAACATGATGAGGACACACATCACTATCTTTTCCCAGATACCCCATGAAACCTTCTGTGATGCTCGGGAAAGGTATAAGGACTTCCTGCAGAATTTCCTTATCATGGTCTAGATGATAACATCTTGTTCTAGTCGTTCTTCACCAGTCTCAAGGTTCAGTGAGCGCTGCTTATGGAGGTAGCTATACATCATGTGGAGCGGATACTATTTGGAAGGTATTTGAACAGATGGTTGAGACTAGTTGCAGACAGATCGCAAGTAGGGCTTATGCACATTCCCATAGTTCACTCTTATCTGGTGGGGAAATGTCAGCTGTAGTTGATCTCTCTCAGGACGTGATCCCTAGTATGAGGCTCCTTGCAGACAAGCTTACAGTAGTTGAGAGGATTGACCGAAGGATTGATGAGTTAGATAGGAGCATCTCTAAGATACCAAGATAGATGGAGAAGTTGACTGAGAAGGTACCTAAGATAAAGATACCTGCTGCGACTGTGATGAGCTGCGAAAACCCTACTTTAATTTGCGTGAATTATCATTTAAATTTATCATTTTGTTGTAGTCAGGAAATCAAAATCGATCAAGAAATAACCACAATTAATTTATTCAATTTACAATCCACGTGGTTTTATGTGTTTTATACTTGGGCAAGTCCCAAGGTCAAACTCAAGGAGGCAAAGGAACAACCTAGAATTATGTCTATCAAAGTTTGTGCACAATTTTCAAGGCGGAATGTTTTTGGCATTTTTAATGCAATTTTAGGATGCAAAATACAAATGTGGCCATTTTTAGGGACTAAAAAAATAAAGATCAATCAAACGATGTCCAAAAATTATGAAACTTGGCCTAGATGTGAATTAACACTGTAATTTTTTTGGAATTTTTAGATGCAAGATAAATATTTAAAGAATTTATGAGTGCAAATGGTGTGAATTTCAATATTTAATTATAATAAATACTAAACCTGTTTATTTTCAAGGGATAGAATTATCCAAGATCTGTCACTAGGTGATTAATCTCAGAAAAATCCTAAACCTTAAAAATATGAGATTTATTACCTACTAAAAATTAAATATTGAAATTCACAAAATGATTTTTATAGAGCAAACCATGCATGCAAATGCAATTCTTTTCGTGAATTTTTGACAAGTTTTGGAGCTGTGGTTAATTACTTATGAATTCTGAAGCATAAGATGGGCAAACTATGCAATTTATCATAAGAATATTAATTATTAAATAACCACATCATAGAAAAATACATCAACTATGCCATTTGTAGAGACTTAATTGAAGAACACAATGCTATTTTTTATAATAAAAAAATTGAGATGTAGATGCTCAAACAAAATGAGGAACACAGGGGGTCTGTTCGTAATTATATAAATTAAATAAATAAAAATGTAGTGTAGGGACTAGATATTAATTACCAAAACCCAGAAGGGCTTTGCTACAAAATTACCGAACAGACACGTGCGTGGCACGTGCCTTCTGGCCGTAGGTCCTTTTGGAGATATGACCAAAGGTTAGGGGCGCTCCTGAAATTTCTCAATAGGTCACTGCGACGCACATGACCTCTGGTCGAGGTTGCTTTCGAAAATCCGGAGACCTTCAGAGGTTTCAGTGCAAGAAGTCCCCTCTCGTACGTGCTCAACATGTGGAAGGGTCTCGGTCCTACCGCTCAACAGTGGAGCGGAGGGGGGTGGTGACTGCTGTGGTGGAGCCTCACGTTGTGGCGGTGGACTGGACGAGGGTGGCTTCAGAAGCGGCACTCCTTTTGAGGTGGCAATGGTGCGGCGGGAGGAGCAATGGTTGAGGAACCCTCCCTGTGCGTCGATGAGGCTTCGGTAGACGTCCATCCTTCGGATGCGGAGTGGAAGAGGCTGCGCTCTCAGGGGATTTAAAGGCTTCGAAGGATGAGGCTTTAGTTAGCGGTGTAGGGCTGTTGAAGTGATGCAGCTCAGCATAGGATCGAAGGTGACATGATGCAACAGCTATCGAAGCAAAATCACACAGTTGAGGAGTCGGAGAAGATGCAGGCAGTGCTGGCTTCAACATAGTAGTTGATGGCAGTGAATACGTTGGTAGCAGTGGTTGGCTCGAAGGGGGGGGGGTATCGGTGGGGGTAGTAGCTCAACGGCAGAGGAGAATTGCCGGAACAGGGCAATCGCGGAGGCGTTGCAAACAAGGTGGGTACGTCAGATCTCACTGCGACTCGGAGGAACAATCACGACACTGTCACCGCCCGATGGGGTACTCCTTGTTGTGTGGGTCAGTGGATGTGTAAGATCGAGGGAGGCAACAAGATATATATAGCAAGGAAAGGGGATCAACGGAGATGGCAAGTGGGAGAGGAGATGGCGGCCGACGATCTTAACGTGGAAGACGAAATTGTAGGGATTTGATCAGGTGATCGAGCCCAAGATGGAAGGCGACGGGGATTTGAGATCGTGACGAGTGTGCAGACGATCTGATGATGATCGATTTGGGATTCGCGGGCGGGCGGTGCATGAGATTTGTGGCGGCGGTCGTTCGATTTGGAAAGTGGAAGGAGATGGAGGAAGGGGAAGGAGTAGTGGCTGTCCGATCAGTCGAGATCGGACGACCAGGATGCCGCCACGTGGCGTCATTTATTTTTTATATTATTTATATATTTTTTTTATTATTTTTTAATAAAACGAAGTTAAAGAACTCAAAAATATGTGACACATGGTGGCTCCAGGAGTGGCCATGTGTTAACCCCAGAAAAATCGGTCGTTTGTACAAAGTGATATTTTTGGGGTATCCCATTTTCATAGAAAACCTTGATTTTTGGGTTTTGTAATTTTTTTTGTTATTTTTAAACCAAATAAAAATCCTAGAAAATATGATAAAATCAAAGATAAATATTTACACATTAATCTATTTTTTTGGATTTTTATTAATTAAGAAAAAGAAGAAAAAAAAACGAAAATGACATCTTTTGTAGAGACTGTTAGTGAAGACTCAGACTTAGTTTTATTGATTTCAATTCATTTTGAATTTCTGCGCATTTTAATAAAACTTTTATCAAATAAAATAAATAAAAAAATAAAATAAAATGAATCAATTATGTACATAAAATAATAGGTCAAAAACCGCTAAAATATAAAATGTACAAAAGAGGCCCAAAACCCAACTTTCACATATGAGCTCCGATTCACTTGAAGTTGGTTTTGTTTTGAAGGTAATTAAATGTACATTAGTTAAAAGTGAGTATGATCATATCATACACTGTATGAAGAAGATATCGGTGTTTTAGTTCGAGAATCTTGGAATTAGGTTTTGAGTTTCTGGTCCACCTATTTGTGTTAGTGATTTTTTTTGTATTTTTCATGTATTCTTGTTTGTAATATGTACACAATAGAGGTGGTTTCATGTCATTTGGAGTTAGCATGAATTAGTTAAAAATCAGGAAGTTAGGCTATTTTACAGGTCAATTGGGTTGGGATTTTTGGCTCCTTATTTTATGCAATATGAGTGATAAAATACAATTATTATTAATACATGCATGAATGCTAATTATGAAGAATAAATGAAGAAATACCAATGAATTTTGGGGATTGGAGCTTAATTAGTCATTTTTAGAGTGATAAATCTGAGATTCATCAGACTGCACCTGTTGCCCTCGTGTACCGAGTTCACCATGTTCAGGAGCAGCTAGTGTCAGGGAAACCCCAGCCGTGGCAGCATGATTAGTCCTACACCCATTCTTTCCAGCAACAGACTCCTTCTGCATAGACAGTTTAGGAGGAGCCTCCATCGGTTTGGGAGGAGAATGGGGTATGGTATATTCAGGACCCTGCCAAGCAGGGAAGTACATGGGATCGACAGTCTTACCATCATCTCCCGACCTTTCACAACGCCACATTCGCTTCTGCACCACCTCCTTCACTACAGGGACCTAGATTTCAGCCACCCCATTAGCAGCAGTAGCTATACCAGCAGCAGTATGGTTTATAGAGCCATTATCAGGCGGGCCATCATGGCCTGTAGTTTCAGCAGATGCCCTAGCACCAACAGTAGCAGAGGCAGTACCCCAACAAGTAGGGTCAGTCTTCATGTTCTTCTTTTCAGTCTGACCCACTTCCTTCTTCATCTCGTCCCATGGACTTACAACAACATATACTCGTTGAGCTCCATTCTTACATGAACGAAATTCATGACTTATGGGTGGATGTTGATCGTCTGCCAAAATGGAGAGACGAGCAGTCTGCATCCTCTACCTCGATCCCAACCGAAGTTTAGGCTAACCTTAATATCTTAAACTGATCTGGTTCTCAGCAACACTTTGGTCAGGTATACTATTCAACATCTCTTATATCTGAACATGAGATTCTTTCATGTGATGAGACTAACCATATTTTACATAGGAGCAAAGGATCGTGATCGTACCTGACCAGGCGAGGGATACGAGGATGGGCATCTCTAGAGCTCTACCTGAGGAGTCTTCAGAGGATGAGGAGGAGAGGCAACATATTTTGGATCCCCATCAGCACCATTTGAGGATCTTTTCTCAAGGAGTCGAGAAGAGAAGGAGAGTACGATTGCAACATCAACAACATGGAGATATCTCAGATTCTATGGAGGACCTTGCACCTCCGATTGTGGCGGATACGACTGCGGCTTCTTTTCCACAACCTGTAGTAGATACTTTTTATTTTGATCCCATGTTGTATCAAAATATTCATGTATGAAGGACTCTGTTTCCATTAATGCCAAGAATGATATTTCAGTTCATGATTCAGATTCTTCATCCTCTATTTCTCTTGCTTCAATCCCTTTCCCCCGTGCTCTTACGATAGTAAAACATATAAAAAAGATTCAGAAAGATGACCCTGACATAACACAATTTTGTAAATAAAATATCATAGTTAAGGTGCCATTTGATGAGTATGTGGCTAACCATCCTGCATTCCAGAAATATCAAGCGAGATGCACACCTACTAGAATTAGCAGGAAGAAACCGAATGAATATGTTAAGACTCATGTATTGTCAGTAGCCACAACCTATTATCGCAAAAATCAGCAATTGCCAAGGAAAAAGAGAGACATGGGTGCTCACTACACGTAGAGTCGTATCGACGACATTACGTTTGCACACATACTCTTAGATAATGGTTATTCAATAAATCTTCTTCCCTTAGCATTATATTAGAAATTAGAGTTGGGACCACTCCGCAAATATAGATCTTTACTCCAATTTGCAGATCGTTCAATGAAGAAACCTAAGGGAGACGTGAAGAATGTCATTATCTCAATTGAGGGGCAGGACTATCAGGTTGACTTCACAATCTTAGACATGGAGACGCCCAATCATGGGAGAGAATCTCAAGTCATTGTCGGGTGGCCCTTCCTTAGGACCACAGGCGCAACTTTCGACTATGGTACATGGATGACGAAGTTCCATTCTCCATGTAGAGAAGTGAACCTTGAGATGAAGCGAAGTAAGTGTCAATGACCTGATACAGAGAGTAGCACAATGTACTCATCTTCAGAGACAGATTGCAGAATGATTCGCATCGCTGGGATTTGAGATAGGTTCCTTCAGGAAAGAGCGATACCCTTTCATCTGGAAAGGACATAGTGCATGATGCAGTTTGCCAGGTGTTGCATGATCTTGTGAGAGATGCATCTACCTATTCCCATGGTGACAGAGAGATCCATTTGGATCTGTCATTTTCATCCTCTTCGGAACAATCATGGGACATGGATAATGAGTTGGACTTGGCTATTGCCGATTTCTTGGATATCTTTGATGATCCGGCTCTTGATACCACTGAGTTGTGGTGATTACTACATAGTTAAGCCCACCTTCATGCAACACGTAGCCAGATTCAGATTCAGTTCAACCAGATTTGCTTGATGACACCACATTGTCAGAACTGAAATCACCGCCTCCTACACTAAAGTATGCCTTTCTTGCAGGACCCAAAGAGAGATATCCTGTTATCATTAGCTCGGACTTGACTTTATAACAAAAGTCTAGGTTGTTAGAGTTCTTAGAAAGGAACTGCAAAGCAATAGGTTGGACAATGTCGGATATCGTGGGGATCAACTCTATTCTCTGTTCACACCATATTTTATTGAGGATAACGTGAGACCTTCCCGTGAGTTCAGAGGAGACTTAACCCCCAATCTATGGGAAGTAGTGAAGAACGAGATTGAGAAATTGTGCAAAGTAGGGCTTATATACCCTATTTCTGACTCCAAGTGGGTGGCCCCGCTTCATGTTGTCCTGAAGAAGTCGGGAATTCAGATGGTCATCAACGAGAGGAGGGTAAAGATCGCAACACGAGTAGCCATGTCGTGGCATGTCTGTGTTGACTATAGGCACCCTGAATGCTGCGACCAAGAAAGACCACTTTCCCTTTCCATTCATTGATCACATCTTGGAGAGACTTGCAGGGAAAGCATTCTTCTATTTTCTTGATGGGTAATTAGGCTACAACAAGGTAGCTATAGTGCATGAGTACTAGGAGAAGACCACATTCACATGTCCATTCGACACTTTCATTCAGGCGCATGCCATTCGGGCTTTGCAATGCCCGGGCACAATTCAGTGGTGCATGATCGCCGTATTTGCCGAGATGGTGGGATATTTCCTGGATGTTTTCATGGATGACTTCTCAATCCATGATGATTCCTTTGATACATGTTTAGCGTACTTGGATCGAGTCCTCAGGGGATGTAGAGAGAGGTGAATTTGATATTCACCTGGGAGAAGAGTCACTTTATAGTGGCAGAGACTATCATATTGGGGCATGGCATTTCCAAAAGGGGAATGGAGGTTGACCCTACCAAGGTGGAGGTGACCAATGATGAATCTCCATCTCATCACCTTTATTCCATCATTTTGGTCTTAAAAACCTTAGTAAATGCATGTAAATACCCTTAATTTTGATAAATTAATATTCATCATTTGTTGTACAAAGTGTGTATAAAATACCATTTTAATGCAAAAATTATATAATAATGACAAGAAAAGAAAAAGAATAAAATATCAAAGATATTTTATGACCCTAAACCCCGAGACCTAGGCATTTCGATGACTAGGTCGACAAGGAATAAAGTAGGGGGAGATAAGGGCCAATTATACAATAAAATTCACTTTCATTAAGCCATTATTCATTCATTTTTGGGACATATTTTATTTTACACTTTTTATACCTCAACTGAAAAAATTTGAACATGAAAGTTGTAGATAATAAAACATAGAAAAATACAAAATTGATTTCATACAAAAATAATATACAGAATAAAAGTTATAGTTTGAATAAATTTCCAAAATACCAACTCCCCAGACCCATATCTCTAAAATAAAAACTCATAATATATAAAAATCACTTTTAATTGTATATAATTTTAATAAGTATTTAATGAAGGTAGTTCCATATTTTTTGGTGTTATGGTGTGAAAGTTAGGTTTTGGATCCCTATTGTACATTTTACCCGATTAAAACAATCATTTTATTTATTCTTTATTATTTTTATAATTTTACAATTTTATAATTTTATAATTTTGTAAATATTATTTATAATATATGTACTTATTAAAACTGGAATCATACAATAAAGAAAATTCTAAAATAAAATATGTATAGAAAATACATAGGTAAAATACCAATAATTATACATATAGAATTAATACATCTATTTATTTAAGTGTATATATTATATCAGAAACATATAATAAAAATATATTTAAGTATATAAAAATAAGATATAATTTTATAAACTAATAAAATAAAATAATAAAATTAAAATACAAAATAAAAATAAAAGACTAAAAAACATAGACGAATACACCTATAAATTAACACTAAAAAGTAAATTGTAGTTAATTACCTCTAAAAAATTAATAAAAATTACAATAAATTAATTTAGAAAATAATAAACATTTTTTATTTTTTAACTTAAAATTAAGAAAATCATTTATTATTTAATATCGATTTTCAAATAATTTTCAGGAGGGTTTTTCATGGTTGGTCCACGTGGACCAACCAGGTTGCTCGGATGGTTGACCTCGGGTCAACTGTCTGACACGTTTACTGTAGCTGCCAGAACCTAGCACCGTCCCATCTTCTCGATTTTTCGCTATTGATTCGTTGCTCGAGAAGGATGGGCTCCTTCAGAAGAAATCCTCCTTGTACATCAGAGATCCACACCGACCCTACTCCTTGGGTAGATCACCTTTGCATCGCCCGTGATCTGTCCTTGAAGATCACCTCGTCATCACCTGTATAAAACACCCCCGTCGACTTCTTCCACTTTTTGAACCTCTTTTGACCCGTCTTAGCTCCAGATGAAGGTGGTGACAGGGCTTCCTCCATCTCTGTTGTGATGTCGTTAGGTATGGTTGAGGGGGCATTCCACCCCATCTCTGGCGAGCCGTCACCATGAGGTTGCATCTATGGTCTTCTGGCCATTGAGATCTGCTTTGTTCTTCTTTTCTCACATGACTAGTTTAGTCTTAGCCTTAGGTATCATTTCTTGCTTTTAGATTTGCATTTAGTTGCTTAGAACCCCATCCTCCTGTCTATCGACCACCTAACCACCTCACAACCTCCCCTCGTGCTTCTGCTACGCCAACCACACCTTCACTCCTCCAGATCCATCTTGGATCTGGACCTCAGCTCCTCTTCCTCTGCCAGTCGCCGGAGGAGCTCCACCCGCATCCACCGTGCCCCATTTCCTTTCTAATAGGGTCGAGGCATTTTGCCCTCGACCCTGTATACCTTCTGTGCAAGTCCGAAGGCCCAAGAATCGCTGGAGGCTTGTTTTTGTTATCGTCGGAGGGTCCTAGAGGCGTTAGTATTCTTCGACCTCGCAGCAAGCTCTGGTGGCCCCCAGATCATTTTGGACCTTCCAGCCATCACCAGACCCTTGTCGGAACCTCTTGGCCCTTTTTGGAGCAGCAAGGAGCACCAGAAGAGGGAGATTGGGCCTGAAGAACCTTTCCTTGGCAGAGTTCTTCCTAGTTCGTCCTCCCCTCTTCACCGCCGTTGGATGGGCCACCGTTTTTCCTGTACAATAGCCAGTGTCAGATCATCACACTCCTCCACCATCGGATCTCGCCCAGAGATCCAATCTCCACTGATGGTTCACTATGAGTCATCGCCTCCTCCTGTCGCGACACGTGGCAAGTGATTGAAGATCAACCTTTGGATCGCTTAAAGGATTTGGGTACTTTGCACTTCCACCCAGCCACATTTTTGTATTTAATTATTAAGAGCCAAACTTTCATAGGACTTTATTATATTTTTGTAAATCTTGCAAACCGCCCCCTATGCTTTTAGTAATTACATCTAGGTCCACGCCACGTCACCTCACGCGATGCCCCACGTGAGGAGACATTTTACAGGCATGCCCCTGGGTTTCTACGTCTTTCGTTTAAGTACCAAACCTTTTTAATTCCGTTTAATATTTTTTGGTGAAATTGCATATTGGCCCCCTACTTATTTTTATTTACAAAAATGCCATGCTAGCATTGTAGTTCCTCTTTGTTCTTGTATTTATTTAAAATAGCAATTAAACTCCGAAAAATCTCAAAAAATACGTGTAGGCTCCTAGTTACACGTACTTTCACGTTATTATTTTTGCTTGTAATTTTAGGACTTTTAATTATTTATTAAAAATAAAAATGACCCTTTTTATCCCTTTTGGCCGTAGAATACCCATAAAAAGTATAAAAATGTTTTGAAAAAAATTCCAAAAAATATATTTTGTTTATTTATGTATTTTTATCCTTCAGACTAAAAATCACTAAGAAATACAAAAGAAAACTCCTAAAAATTGAATCAAAAAATAATTATAAAAATCTATAAAATTTGCTAAAATACTAAAAATTATGGTTTCTATTTTGTAATTTTCTTCTTATTATTATTACTTATATATTAAAAGTAATTTGGAGAATTTTCACTCTTATTTATATTTTTTATCTCCATTTTAATTTCGTCCAATTTAATTAAATCCTAATCTAGGGTATTTTTGACTTTAAAAATATATAGAAATTAACAAAAATTTCTAAAAAATCATAAAAATAGAAAAATAATTAATTAAAATCCAAAAATTTTTATTTTCTTTATTTTGATTATTAATATTATTTATATCTATCTTAATCTATATTGTACATATACTCTATATATAACTTTATTATATATATTAAAAGAAAAAAGAATATAAAAATATAAAAGATAAAAAGGAAATATAAAAAATATATAAAAATCAAAATACAAAGATATAAAGTAAAAATAAAATAAAAATAAAAAATCCACAAAAAAGAAAAATAGACAAAGACTTCACAATCACATTTTGCATTCATTTGCCCGATCTAGCCTATTTGCTCCATGTGTTCGACAATCTACATACTTGCACTATACACACATTTTGTAGAGTTAAAAAAATAAAATTTAACTCCATATTGATTTTTATTGCTTAATTATCATTGTGGGTTAATTGTTGTCTTAATCCGTATTTCTTATCGGTCACCTCAACGACTGTGTTCCCACCTTGTGTGGAACATACGACCGCTCAATTTTTATGTTAAACAAATGATGCTGTTACCGAGGAGCAACACCGCTTATATTGGCTTTCTTTTGATTGTGATTATTTGTCTCTAGTTGTCTTTACTTATTTTCTTATTTATTTGATATTAATTGTTTACCTGTTTAATCAAATCTTCTTTGTTGCCTTTATTGCGAGGGACCGTGGAACGAGGAGGATCGCCTCGGTGATTCTATGCATCCTTGGGAAGCGGAGTCAGTTATTCTACCCTAGCCGGTAGGAGAGAGCATCAGAGGGCACTTAGAAGATTTTTGGGAGACAAAGCTGCACTTTGCATTTTATTTATTTATTTTTGTAATTGAAATTGAGAGAGAGAGAGACTTAACTTGTAATAAATTAGGACTCTGCCACACTTGACACTTTACGAGGTCTAGTGCCCAAGGGATTATTCCCTTGGGGGCCTCGTTGTTTTTTTCACGGTTTTCACCGCCTTTTTTATTTTGTTTTCTGATTTTTTATTTCTTTATTTTTTGTGATTGAGCTCTACTTGTAGGACTTGCTTGTCGAAAGATTAAGGTCAAACACCTAATAACCATTGCATGCTCCTATAGTTTACATTTGGACTTAGCCAAATATAAATTTCCTCTTATTTGGATTTGAGATCGAGCGCCATGAGAAGTGCTATACAATGCTTGTAGGATCCGCTGTGGCGGACACCGATACACTTCAGAGACCAGACTTTTAGATCTCACTTCTAGATATTTAGCATCTTATTCTTCACGATATTAGCAGTTTCTAATCTAGGGCGATTTCATCGGCTGCATTTGCGTATAGTGTATGTTTCAATTCTGCTGAGCATCTGTGTATGTAGAGTGCTGGAGGCAAAGTGAGCATTTCTATTTAACATACATCATCGTTTTCTCCTTGCATTGCTTTTTCGACTCTACCTCTGATTTTGATCACTAAGGTGCTAAGTAAAATTGACTCCTCGATAGGCACATGCATTCTTACTAAAAATCCAAAAAAAGTGATAATAAATAAAATTGAGTCTGCTAATATTACTTGACCCTAAAAAGACAAAAAGGAAAATATTTGTTTTGGGGTGAGTAATCCCCTCATTGTATTCATTTTACTTGAACGCATACACACTAAGGTTAGTGCCCAGATCCAATCAAGCCTTCCTAAGTGATCATACAGTTTTTGACTTCTCACCTAACTCTAAAACAAACAAGATAAAAAGACCGTACTTTTGCGATTTTCATCGAGTCGAGTAGGTGAATTGAGGGGCGTGTTTGTTTTGTGTGAGTTCGTTTGTGATTATTTGTGTGTGTTCTAGATCGTCTCTTCGCATTTGCACCTTTTTTCTCATTCCTCTTGACTTGACCATCGTGCTCTCCTGATCATTTTTCTTTTATTTTGAGATGGCCGACTGGAGCTATTTTTATCTAGACTTCACAGATCCCTAGTACCGTCCAGTCGGTCCGCCTCCTTTTTTCCCGGAGGACTTTGCTCCTGATTTTTGTTCATATCCGCCTCAGCCACAGTATCAGCCCTCAGACTTTTATCCACTTCCACCTTCATATTTCCGACCTTCACATCCACTCGAGTCTGATCTGTTGGAGTCACCTCTCATGTTATCCACACTTGAGACCTTGTCCCAATTCATGGAGCATATGAATTCGAGGATTGACGACCTCACCTGCCTAAATAAGAGCCATATTGATGCTTCACGATCTGATGATATGGATTCGATTGAGGATTCCTATAAGGGCTTGCAATCATCAAAAATACAAAAATAAGAAAAAACTAAAAATAAAAAAAGATTTCAGGAGGCTCATGATTGATTCGGACTATGAGGAGAGGGCTCCAATACCTGATCATCTTTACACACACACATTCACACCATGTCCCACCTTTGACCCTGAGGATGCCACTGTACAGACTGCTCTTGGCTGTCCTTGTGTATATGCTGATTTCGATCTCCTCCCTTGTATGGAGGAGATCCAAAAATTCAAAAAATATTTACTGAACTCGAAGTGGTGGCCACTATTCATGAGATCATTAAAGCCCCACTTCAACAGGCCATGACCCAATTATCTGCTCCTCTTCCCAGGAAGAGAAAGCAGAGGAGCAGATCTGAGCGTCATATCTTGACCATGGCCACTGCCCATGCCATCACACACCATCCAATCCTAGAAAAAGGAACACTGCTACACCTTTCATTAGTTGCACCATCTCTGACCATACTTGTGATCACACTCTCCTTAACGGCGGTGCCTCGATTAGCATCATACCCTTCTCGCTAGTACAATCTCTTCACTTAGGGCCTCTCAAGAAAATCAAGATGATCGTTTAATTTGTTGATGGATCAATAAAGAGGCTGAAGGGTATCCTTGAAAATGTCGTTATTTTGATTCAGGGCATGAGCTACACAGTTGATTTTATCTTATTGCCCATGAAGACCTCCACTGGGGAGCACTCTCCAATCATCGTGGGATGACCTTTCCTCAACTCTACAAGGGTCGTTATTGATTATGGATGAGGAGAGATTCGCTTTCGTCCTATCGACGAGAGTCAGGTGATCATCTGATAACACGATATCCCGTGAGGGTCACAATAAATGATATAAAAAGTGTCGCTGAGGCGACCGCTCGCAGAATACCCATGTTGATCAGCCATTAACCCACAATAAAAGAATAAAACAATTGAGTCCCTAGAATGTGAATTAACATTTATTACTCTACCACAAAATGTACAGTGACTAAGCATGTAGAGGTCAAACCACAGAGAGCAATACAAAAATGTAATAGCCTATGATGTGCATGTACCACAGAGTCATCCTTGTGTGAGTTCTATTTTTGTGGGTTTTTGTTTTTATTTATTTATTTATTTATTTATTTATTTTTTTATTTTTTTATATTATATATATATTTTTCTTTTTTATATATAATATAATTATATAATATATATATATATATAAACAAATTATAGAATATAAATACATAACGATATATATATATACCCATAGAGGGTAGGTATATAGCATATAATACATACAATATATATATATATAAATTTTTTTATTTAATTTTAGAATCATATATATTAATAATTATGTATATACATATATATATATATGTATATAATTTTTTTTAATTTTCTTTTTCAATAGGGAGTATATATATAAAGTGGTGCTACAATATTTATAAAAATATACAAAAATAGTCAAAAATCCAGAGATAAAGTCTTTTTGGTATTTTCATGTTTTTCTAATGTTTTTGTGATTTTTGGGCATTTTTCAACAGATTTTTGGTATTTTTAAATACTGAAATAAAGCAAAAACGTGGAATAGCTACTGGCTGGGGGTAAAATGGTAATTGAAAATATCCAAAGCCACAAAATTTTTCCAAACCATTTTTATAAGAAAGGGGATAAAATATAGAACCTACAGGAGTTGAGTTTACATTTTTTTGGGTTTTCTAGAATTTTTTATATTTTTTTGTATTTTTTGAGTATTTATGAATTTTTAAGGTTTTTCTTTTGAGATTTTTAGTGATTTTTGGATTGAAACTAAAACATGACAAGATAGACCATAAGCAATATTTTTGGAATTTTTCGATGTGGTTAAATATTTTTTTGGTATTTTATAGGTTAGACAGTAAATAAATAGTATGTTTTTGATTTTTAATAAATGCAAAAATGCAAACAATTTAAAAACTAAAAATATTGCGTGCAAGAGTAAGCTAATAGGAGCCTATGCCATTTTTGCAAGATTTTTCAAATTAAAAAGATGCACGAGATAAATGGACAAAACATACAAAAATAAAACAGCCTAGCAGGGGTATTTTTGCAAATAAAATACTTCTCAGGGGCATCCATGCAAAAATCACAACAGAAATAAACATTTATTTTTATTTTTGGGGCCATTTCACAATTAACAGAACCCGCCAGGGTTAAAGTGCAATAATCACGCACCTCACGTGGGACTGCACGTGAGGCGCAGAGGGACCAAAATGCAAATATAAAAACACCAGGGGGCGTAATCCAAATAATACAATTTATTTACAACGTGGCATTCTATTTTTGGCATTAAACTATAAATACAAAAAGGCGGGGGGATATGTCTGAAATTTACCCCCTAAGGCGCACAGATGGACGGCGATGGGCGCGCCACTTATCCACGCGTCGCTCATCCGACGACGGATACCGGTTCGCCAATGAAGGGTTCGGATTAGATGCTCCTCGCGGATCTGACGGTTGGTGCGTGTCTTCATCGGACGTCTCCTGTGCGATCTGGGCTGGGCCTCCTGATCTGATGGCACTGGAGCCCCCTGGATGAACAGGGGAGAAGCTCACGCCTGGCGAGCTTCGATCGAGAAGCTTGGGCTCCTCCAGGGTCTCCCGCGCATCTGAGATGGTCTGCACGTAGCTGGAAGCCTCCCGCGTCGGCTGGCGGTCTTCTCAAGGCTCCTGGAGGTCCGAGGTGCTCGGACGAGGTCGATGAAGAACAGGACCTCCAGGACCCTCTTCATGGTTCGATTCGAGCCCAGATGGGCTTCTTTCTTCGTTTGACCTGCATAGGAAGAACCGGGGGAGCGAGGGCTACCTCCTCGACCCCGGGTTTTGAAGCTCTGCAGCAAGATGGAGTGAGGCGGAGGGGCTCCGGCGAAAGGCGGAGGTGGAGCCCCGATTCGCGAAGACCAGGGGTCCTCGGTTGAACAAAGGCGATAGATCGATGGAGAATACGATGGGGAATGAAGTGGGATGCACATGGCGGTCGGATATGGTCGGGTTCACGGTGAAGAAGTCGCCGGAGCAGAGCTCCGGTGAACTTCGAATTTTTGATTTTAAGCTACGATGATTAACTAAAGACTAAACTAACAACGGGAATCAAAAGCTAACATTAAAACCTAACTAAGATGCATAAAAAGGACAGCTCTTATACCTGGGGGCCACCGGGGAGCAGGACGGATGCCGGAGCTCCGCCGCGTCAAAATTGTCCCTCCTCCAGCTGATTTGAGGTGCTGGAGCACTCCCCCTGTCACGAGGAACGTCCCAGGATTGAAATCAAGGCGTTTTGGGTGGATGAAATTGGCCAAATTTGAGGAAGGGAGCGGAGCTTCTTATTTTAGTCAGTGGCCTGGAGCCTTATTGACCGGCGATTATTGCTTAATCCAATGAGTATCAAATTGATCCAAATTATCGGCGGGTATCAGTGATCATTAGAGAGTATTCCTTGTGAAGAAAGCGAGCTCGATCGATGGACGAGATGGCCGTAAAAAAGGGAAGAAATCCGAGGAAATGATAGTTCAGAGGCGCCCAGGTCCCGGATGGGACAGTTGACCAGGTGGTCAACAAGGGCTGGCGCCCCATTGGTCCACGTCGGCCGCAAGAAGACAAAACATGAAATTTTGCTTGAAATTGATTTATTTGACATAGTAAATGATTTTATTAGAATTTTTTTATAAAATAAAAAATGTATACTTTTTTATGTAGTATTTATTTACGATTTTTATTGAATTTTTTGAAGTGTTTTATAATAGTTTTATTTTAATAAAGTGTATATGTGTGTATTTACATGTATTTTGTATCTTTTAATTTTTTATTTATTTATTTTATTTATTTATTTTATTGGATTATTTTATAAATTTATAATTTATTTTTTGAGTATAAATGTATTTTTATTCAATTTTAATGAGTTTATTTTCATTTTTAAATAAATAGGGGTAGGTATAAGTAGGTATACTTGTAGGTCTTTTACCTATGTATTATATATACTTTATTTATTTAATTGATTTTCTTGGTTCTTATTTTAGATTTGTATTTTTGATATATTAGGTATAATATGTACATCATTATAAAAATATGAGAAAAGGAAATAATCAAAGAATGTTTCCCCTTTGTGTTTTTGTACATATTGGATCATAGGTATCTTGCCTATTATGTTGCATTTAATTATTTTATTTTAGAAGTACTTTTTAGTTTCATTCTAATTGTAATATGTACATGTATTATATATATTATTTACAAAATTCTAAAAATATAATTTGCTAAAAATAATGGACAATGAATATATTGAATATTTTAATCAGGCATGCTGCACAATGAAGGCCAAAAACCTAACTTTTGCAGATGGACTCCAAAAATTATGAAACCAATTTTATTATATAGTTCTTGGAAAGCTATATACAATTAAAGGTGAGTTTGAGTGATTTGGAGCTTTTGTTTGCAAGATATGGGTCTGTGAAGTTGAGATTTTGGCTTTTTATTCTGTGTATAAAAGGTACACTGAGAATTATTTTTACACAAACTCAATTTTGTATTTTTACTTACATTATTATCTACAACTTTCATGAACAAAGTTTCTTTATTTGATGAATGAATAATTATGTACGAAATAGGTGTCAAAGATGCATAAATAAATGCATAAATAAATGAGGTATTTATTGTACACTGGCCCTTATCTCCCCCTACTTTATTCCTTGTCGACCAATTCCATGCTGGCCTTGGTCTCGGGGTCCGGGTCATAAAATATCTGCAATATTTTATTCCTTTTTCTTTTCTTCTCTTTATTCTATAATTTTGGCATTAAACACCTTATTTAATGTATAATTAATACAATGGATGATGAATGCTATTATGTACAATTTGATGCTCTTTACATGCATTTGCTGGGGTTTTTGAGGCCAAAATGATAGAATAAAGGTGATGAAATGGAGATTCATCACCCCCCTATACTTGCCTTTGCTAGTCCCTAGCAAACACTTATGCAATAAGTACAAAAAGAATAAAGAAAAGAAAAAGGAGAATTAAAGAAGGATAGAGTGAATAGGGGTGCTTTCAGTGCAATGCATGTCTTTATGAAATCTGAATTTGGAGCTCATGTCAGACCTTGGGTGTAGATGTGTATGGAACCTAGTCGGGAACCAGCCCCAAAATACAACAACCTTTGATAGTCACAAAACTCGGTTTAACCCACCTCAATAGCCTGGTCAGAACCGGTCTACATCATACGCAAACCCTTATAACTATGAAGCTGACTTGTTCAGTGTAAGTGATGGTGGCTCTCCCCAACTGAAATGACAAAGGAACTGACTTCTCCAGAATGACAACCCAATGATTCCCCAATCCAACAGCTCTTTCCTCGAGGAGCAGGGTATTCCCTTCTAAGTTCAAGTGGCAACCAGCTCAAGAGGAGGGGGTGAAGAGAAGAATGGACGGTAGCCAGTGTAGCTACCTATCCTAGGATGCAAGACCAGTGTAGTCAAGTCATCCAGCTGCAGGCTCACATATTTGACTTTGGAACTCAAGCTTGCTTATTGGCTTTACAACATATGTACATACTTTGCAGGCATTTTATTTTTGTACAGGCCTGACCATTTTTTTTCAACATACTATTCACAGCAGCATTTACATAAGGAGTTTTTCCTCTTGAGCCAGTAGACTATCCCTCTTTTGAAGCTTTATCGCAACCCACAATCTCCTGTCTTTAGACCTCATGGCTATTGGACCAGGTTGGGGTGCACTTCCCTCCCTAGACGAGGACGAATGTTTCCACCCTTGTGCGTCTCAGACTGGCAAATCCAACCCCCTCACCACTCCAACTGAGTTGAGCCAAGTGAAAGGTGCAAGTGTCCAAGTTAGGTCACGGTCGGCAAGAGTCATGCGTGTGTCTCGAAAAGTTCTAGTTAGTCAGTTGAGGTGACTTGAACCCAACCCTGATTTCTCAAAGAATTTAGTCTGTATAGACCTGAAGTACCTTAAACCTAGTTCCCGTAAGGCTCGAGTGCAGTTAGGTGCGGTAAGGTCTAACCAAGCTCCAATTTGAGACTTCATTGGACTGATTCAATCATCAAGCTCACTCAAAAAGAATATGAATGGTATGCTTATGCTATGCACAATGAATGATGCAATTTTGCACAAAGATTTTACAAGAATCAAAGAATCTTTTTACACAAAGAATTTTTGCAAATAGAAGGCTTGACACATACAAAGGTATACATAATTATTTACACGGGCGTACCGCCTTATTTATAAAAGGTATGGGTTTTCAAAGACTTTACAGGTTTTAATGGCGTACTTTATTCAGCTTATACCGAAAGAATTTTATGTATTTGATTTACAAGTGTTTGTAATGATGCTTTTATTTCTCAGATCTAGTTTTGAAAGTAATTTTTGCAAACTATGGTACACGATAGCTTTTGCAATCATTTACACACATTTGAAAACTATTTTTGCAAAGATTTTTCACACTATATATATACATTTTCCATAATAATTTTGACAATCAATTTTCAAAACATTTGCACATAGGTTTTTCAAATCCTTTATTCCACACAAAGAAAAGTTTTGCAATCCAAACAATTTTACACAGGTTGAAAACATTTCACAGCAATTTTTTCAAACAGTTCACACTATTTTTCAAATCATACTGTATAGGCATTTAACCTGATTTATTAATCAGTATATACAAAAGAAGAAAAACTGTAATTGCTGTACAATATGTTGTTGGCTCTTATAAGCTTTATTTGGTATTGTGCTTATTTTTGTATGAGAGATTTTTGTGCAGACTTCTCAGACTTATTCAAGAATCAATTTCACAATAGTTTTGAAAACAATAGTCCAAACTAATTTGACAAACATGTTCACATATTTGAAAATGATTTTTGCAATAGGTTTTACACATCATAGATAGGTTTTTCAAAACAATTTGACAATCCATTTTTACAATCATTTGCACACTGATTTTCACACATTTTGATTTCACTCAAAGAAAATAAATTTTACACACAAAACTGATTTTTCAAAGGTTTAATACTTGTACACACTATTTTTCAAACAATTTTCACAAGATTTTTAAAAGAGAATAATTTGCAGAAAAACACTTTTCCTAACTCAATAATCAGTACAAGTACAAAGAGTCTGAGGATCTCACAATCATCTTTTATTATTGTAGAACAACTTTTTCTATTATACTTTATATTAAGGTGATATTTTATTTTTCAGTATGAGTTATGTCTTATAGTATATACATGGTATATACGACCCCCCTATACTTAGCTTGAGCTATGTCCTCATAGATCGAAAAGAAAAGAGAAGACATAACTCGTACTGAGTATAGACAAGTCGAAACAATATATGAATGAAAAATGAATGAATGAGAAGTTGACCGTCCCCCCTATACTTAGGATCAAATAATCCTAAGTAAATCAGACTGTACAAAAAACAGGGAGGGTCAAGGGTGGGAATATACAGATCGTACTCAAATTGTCTCCCCCTATACTTAGGGTAAGATACTCCTAACTATAGACAAGAAGAGGAGACAATGGAGAGGATCGGAATGAAATGAAAAACTTGGGGTGCACATCCCCCCTATACTTAGGACAAAGTACGTCCTAAGTATAGAAAACTGTCTACAAGGGCGGCACCTTTTAGATACAAAAAGAAGCTAGAAAAGGAAAATAAAAAAAGAAGAAAAGAAGAAAAGAAGACAATCAGATAAACAATTCTTGGAGTACATCGTCTGAATCTTCTGATGCTGCAGCGGTTGTGGAAATGTCTTCGTGGTGCACTAGCTGAATGGAGTCTACAACGGCCAAGAATGCATCTGGTTTGAGGTAAGGCTTCAGTAGTTGGCCGTTGACGACGAAGTGTTGTGCGTCAGGGGACAATTCTGATATAGCAATACTTCTATTGTCACGCACTTCACAAATTCGAAATGGCCCTATCCACTTACTCTTTAATTTACCCGGGAATATCCGCAACATTGCATCAAATAACCACACCTTCTGTCCAACGTCAAAGGTCTTTCGTCTGATGTGCCGGTCATGCCAGCGTTTCACCTTCTCCTTGTACATCAATGTGTTATCGTATGCATAGTCTCAGAATTCTAAGAGTCTGTTCAGGTCATCCTTTCTTTTCTGACCACTTTTGCGTGAGTCCAGATTGCAACTGTTGATTGCCCATAAAGACTTGTGAATTAATTCCACGGGAAGATGGCACGGCTTTCCATATACAAGATGATAGGGTGACATGCCCAAGGGAGACTTGTAGGCGGTTCGGTAAGCCCATAAGACCGAGTCCAAGAGTTGAGACCAGTCCTTTCTGTTTGGCCTAACAAGTTTCTGCAGGATAGTCTTGATTTCTCTGTTTGATAGCTCCGCCATGCCATTGGTCTGAGGATGGTAAGGAGACACGACACGATGATCGATGCTGTACTCCTTCGTTAACTTCTTGACCTCTTTGTTAATGAAGTGGCTACCCCTGTCTGATATGAGAAATTTTGGTATCCCGAACCGCGAAATGATGTTCTTCTTCAGGAACTGGCATACTGTTCGGCTGTCGGCGGCTCGAGTGGGGATAGCTTCAACCCAACGACTCACGTAGTCGACGACAAGAAGGATATGCTCAAAACCTTGACTGTTAGGGAAAGGTCCCATGAAATCAATGCCCCATGCATCGAACACGTCTGCTATCTGAATGATTTTCAGGGGCATTGAATCTTTGGCAGTAAGTGTACCTTTTAGTCTCTGACAGTCAATACATCGTTTGACAAATTCCGCTGCATCCTTGAATAAAGTGGGCCACCAGAAGCCACACTGAAGTACTTTAGCTGTTGTACGATCTCCAGAGTGATGTCCACCAGATTCGAGTGAGTGACAATGCTCGAGGACACTAGACTGCTCCATTTGAGGGATGCTCCTGCGCCTAATGCAATCCACTCCTTCCCTGAATAAAAGAGGATCCTCCCATTGGTAGAATCGGATGGTCGACATGAATTTGTTCTTCTGATTTTTCGTCCAATCCGCTGGTGTTACCCCAGAGGCGAGGTAGTTGACTATATCTGCATACCAAGGAAGAGAATCCACTGCTAAGATGGCTTCGTCAAGAAAGGTTTCTGTGATGGGTGCACTGTTCAGAGGAGACTCGTGCTGCTCTATTCTGGAGAGATGGTCTGCTACCACATTTTGAACTCCAGGCTTGTCCTTGATTTCCAGATCAAATTCTTGGAGGAGAAGGATCCAACGAATTAGTCTTGGCTTGGCATCCTTCTTCTGCTGGAGGTACCGGATAGCAGAGTGGTCTGTGAAAATTGTGACTTTTGATCCCAACAAATAGGATCTGAACTTCTCTAGGGCGAAAACCACAGCTAGCAACTCTTTCTCTATCACTGTATAATTTCTCTGTGCTTCATCTAATGTTCTGCTGGCATAGTGAATGACATAGGGTGCTTTCTCTTTTCTTTGCCCAAGGACAGCCCCGACTGCAAAATCTAACGCATCGATCATTATCTCAAAGGGAAGAGTCCAGTCAGGCGGCTGTAAGATTGGAGCCTGAGTGATGAGCTCCTTCAACTGATTGAAAGCAAGGAGAACCTGCTGATCAACAATGAACTCAGTTTCCTTGCTCAAAAGCTCTGTCAGAGGTCGGGCAATGCTGTTGAAATCCTTAATGAATCGCCTGTAGAATCCCACATGCCCCAGGAATGACCTCACATTCTTCACTGTCTGAGGTGGCTGGAGGTTTGAAATAACATCCACCTTTGCTGGGTCGACTTCCATGTCACGTTTGGAAACGACGTGGCCCAGCACAATGCCTTCAGTAACCATAAAGTGGCTCTTTTCCCATGAAAGCACCAAATTGACTTCTCGGCACTTCTGAAGCACTCTGTCTAGGTGCTCAAGACAAGAGTCAAAACTATCACCACAGACAGAGAAGTCGTCCATGAACACCTCGAGAAAACTACCTACCATCTCGGCGAAGACGGCTAACATGCATCTTTGGAAGGTTGCAGGTGCATTGCACAAACCAAAGGGCATTCTCTTGAAGGCGTAGGTGCCGAACGGGCAAGTGAAGGTAGTCTTCTCTTGATCTTCGGGCGCGATCGCCACTTGGTTGTACCCGGAGTACCCATCCAAAAAGCAGAAGAACTCCTTGCCTGCTAATCTTTCCAGAACTTGATCGATGAATGGCAAGGAAAAGTGGTCCTTCTTCGTTGCTGCATTAAGACGGTGGTAGTCAACACACACCCGCTAGGATGTTGGTACCCGAGTGGAAATTTCCTCTCCTTTGTCATTTGTAACCACGGTCATCCCGGATTTCTTTGGAACTACATGTAGTGGGCTCACCCATTTTGAATCGGAGATGGGATAGATAAAGCCCGCGTCACACCATTTCGTTATCTCCTTCATGACGACGTCCCGAAGGTTAGGGTTCAGCCTTCTTTGGAATTCACGGGACGGCTTGGCATCTTCTTCTAGATAGATATGGTGTGAACACAAGGCTGGATTTATCCCTCGGAGATCTGCTACGCTCCAACCAAGTGCCTTGCGGTTCTTTTCTAGAACATCGAGAAGACGAGATTCCTGATCCGGATTCAACCTGCTGCTGATGATGACCGGATACATTTGTTCTCCACCCGCAAGGAAAGAATACTTCAGTCCTGCAGGAAGTGGCTTGAGTTCTGGTTTTGTCCTGTCCACTTTATCTGTTACTTCAGAGACTATGCTGGTGGTGGGATGTACTTCCTTGAAGCTGCTACCATCCTCATCATTCTGCTGAGATCCCTGTAATGTGCCGAACAGTTCTGTGCTAAGCTGATCGTGTTCGATCTGGAGTGAATGCTCAAAGAGATGCGCCTGCATCTGAGAATCTGTCTCCCAAGAATCGTCGGAGCATAAGCTAATTGTGCTTTCCATGTCCTCCTCAAGAGTGAGGATTTCTCGGGTCTATTCATCGTTCAATCATAAGGATGAGTCTCTGATCTCCACAATAAAGTCACAGTCTGCTTCACATGCTGCCTGGCTCTCATCAGTTGTGGCATTCGGTTCTCTGTTTATCGTGATTTGCTGGGTGTTCGAGCTGAAAGTAATCTTACCAGACCCGTACTCAACCACGGCACCTGAAGTACGAAGAAATGGTCGGCCAAGGATGATAGGGGTCTGGAGTAGAGGTGCAGGCGAGTCCATATCATGGACCACAAAATCGGATGGGAATTGCATTTCCTGCACTTCAACTACTACGTCTTCCAAAAGACCTTGGGGCCGCTTGACGGATCGGTCAGCGAACTGAAGGATCATGCGTGTCTGCTTGAGCGGACCCAACCCGAATTCTTGCATTATAGATGAGGGCAGAAGGATGATGGAAGATCCACTGTCAAGGAGAGTGCGCTCGAAGACCTGATAAAAAATCTCATAACTGATCAGAGGTGCTCCTGCATCTTGCTTCTTCTGTGGGAGGTTGCTGATGGCTGCAACAGTGGCCATGGATAGCACGTGCTTCTCTACATCTCGGTGTCTGTTTTCTTGCGCTGGGCGATGCCTGTTAGTACATGCCTCTTTCAATCCTTTCTTCACAGCTGGCATGTCCTCCACGACCTTCAACAAAGGAATCTCAACAGTCAACTTATCTAAAATTTCCACAACTCCTAGATCAGACAATGCCTTTTTTCGTTTTGCATTTTTTTTGGATTTTTCTATTGCATGAGGAAAAGGAATATTTACATTACTGATAGGAAAATTAGAGTTCTTATTTACATCAAAATCATCGCCCATCAAATATTGTACATCCGGACTACAAAAAGGAGTACAAACTGTATCTTGGCATACTGGTGCTCCAGGGCGATCAAAAAGGGTAGCGTCTGCTCTGTCAGCTGGCGAGGGATCAGCTGCTACTGGCGGCCCCTCCAATGCTGGCGCGGCTTCGCTTCGGCTGCAAACTTCTTTTTGGTGTTTTTGGTTTTGTTGATTTTTTTTTGTATTTTCTGCTAAGGATGCTGCAAATGCACGACAGCTGGACTGGCTTCTCCTTCTTCTTCCTCCTCACCCGCCCCTGTAGCTGGCACGACTGATGCGAAAGATGACGATCCACTTATTTCTTTATTCACCCCAATCTTTGTAGCAGGCGGAGGCAAGGCCCTACCGCTCCTGAGAGTAACAACATTAGAATACACAGTAATATCATTTTCTGACACGGATAAGATATTACATTCTACCTGCTCTTTCTTCTTGAAATTATTAGGGTTGGCTTTGACCTGAGCCGGAATGGTAGTTCGGGTGGCGGTCAGGTCGTCAAGTCGCTTGGTCATTTCCGCTAGCCCTTTGACAAGCTGGGCCAGACAATCCATGGTGGGGTTCCCAGGGGGTACTTCAGTGGTTTCAGCGTGCAGACCACGCTGCTGTTGCATAGATGGGTGTGGAGGCTGTTGCTGGTGGTGCTGGTGCAGGAAGTTGAAGTTGTTGATACGAGGGAGGAGGATACTGCTGATATTGTTGAGAGGGAGCAGTCACATACTGATGAAACGGCTGTGGATGACGGTACTGCGGCTGCTGCTGGTATGGTAGATTCTGCCTCCACTGATTGGCATTCTGGGGAGGCTGATGGTACTGCTGATGAGGCTGAGAGGACTGTCCAAAGCGGCCACCCTGAGGTTGGTGGTACTGCCGGTTGGCAAGTGGCTGACCCTGGGGTTGTCCCGTAGGACGGGTCGGCTGTGCATCGTTAGTCCATACCCCATTCACTTCCTGAATCAGGGGTGATGGTGGGAAAACTGAATCAGGTCCTGAGAGAAACTCTGGCTGGTATACAACCATCTGCTGCTGGGGCTGGCCCTGGTCGGGCGCCTGCACGTAGTACACGTGCTGGACTGCCGGTGGCTGCTGGCTCGGCTGAGGTTGATGCTGCGGTTGCTGCTCGTCCTTCTTCTCAGTGGGAGCTTCTGATGGTGTCGCCGACTGAATAGAGTTGATGGTACCCACCAACAGTTCAAGGTACTTGTTGATCTGATCAAGCTTATCTCGGTTCTGGGTCCTCTTCTCGATCACAACGAGTTTTTCGAGGTCCTGTGATCGCTTCTCAATGATGTCAACTATAGAGAGATGGCCCCCAATGATACTGAGGTTGGAGCTCTCATCTATCTCTGCTTCCTTGGACGCTGCCATGTGTACTTGTTTCTGGAGGATCTGGGGCTGCTTCTGATATGCTTTGGATGAAGAGAGGGTGGCCTCTCCTTCAGCCATTTCCTTAAATATCTGCCAGACTACGTCTTCATCCTTGTTAAAATGTGAGCCCCCACATGCTGCGTCTACGAGCCTTTGGCTTTCGATGTTCAGTCCCCCAAAGAAGTGTTGGACCAAGCTGGTCTTCGGAATATCATGATGGGGACACTTCTCCTGCAGGTCAGTGAATCTCTCCCATGCTTCATGTATTGACTCATGGGGTCCTTGGGAGAAATTACTAATTCAAGCTCGCATCTGGTTGAGCCGACTGAGAGGGTAATACTTATGCAGGAAGGCTGACTTCAACTCCTCCCAGATCGTCACGACCTTCCTTAGATGGTTGACCCAATAAAGGGCCTTGTCCTATAAGCTGAATGGGAATGCCATCATCTTGACAATGTCCAGAGGGACATTGGGATAGTGAGTAGTGCGGCAAATGCAGGAAAATTGCTGCAGGTGAATGTACGACTCCTCACTGGTGTTTCCATGAAAGGCAGGGAGAAGAGCAATGAACTGGGGCTTCAGCTCAAAGTGAGCGTGTACCGGTGGAATGAGGATCCACTCGATCATCTGGCTGTCTCCCAGATTGTATGTTTCATTTAGTGTAGGTTTGGGTGGTGGTGGAAATTCTAAATCATCATCTGGACCACCACCTCCACCTCCACCTCCTCCTCCCCTGCCTCCTCTGCCTCTGCCTCCTCCTCCGTCGTCTCGGTTCATCATATCATTCAACATATCCTGGAATGTTGTCTGCGTGAGGGCCTGCTCGGTCAGCTGCTGCTGGATGGCCTGGATAGATGCCAGTAGCTGTGCATTGACTTGATTCTGATCTGGCACCTGTCCCTCTAGTTGGGGTGGCTGTTGTCCCTTGCCCTTTCCTCCTAGAGCCATGTCAGGGTCTGAGTCGGACAAAATAAACTCCAGAGTAGTCTCCAGGGCTTGCTCTGTCTTCTATCTGCATAATGAGATAGTCCAAATCAGATCACTTGCAATTGTGTGCAGCTGCCGTGATGAAGCTAGAATTTAGGTCAACCCCAGCATGTTGTGAACGGAAAAGGATGTGGACTGTAATCGACTTCCATTCACAACGGCGAAAGCGAGACAAAAGTGATCCCAGTTTATTGGGTGGCCAAGAGAAGGGTAGAAAACGAGGAGTCTGGAGATCGATCCGCAAAGTCCGGATCGGGTTCTCGGGAATCGCCTCGAACTTATTGGTGGAGTTGAGTCCATGGAATCGATGTGGGTGTTGGCATGGTCCCGACGAAAACCATCCATGGATCAACTTCGCGAAGCACAAGAGAAGGTTGGATGTTGGAAGAAAGATACGATGGTCAACGAGGAGTAAAAGGAGTGTAAAACAGTAGAGAGGCTCGGTTGAGCGGGGTGGTCAAAGGGAGAAACAACAAAATGTGCGCAAAGGCGCGGAACTTGATCTTTGAACCTTAATCTAGGTCCATACAAACACAATACAAAATCGGGTTCACCAACTCACGCCATGGGAAGCCGTGAAAGTTTGGCTATTTATTATCTTTTTATTTTTAGAGTTGTGGTTTCAGGCATATCTTATAACAAGTCCTTAGTATGCTACCCTATAGGAGAGAGAGTACTGCCAGAAGAGTATCCCGTACTTGTCCTCCTCCTGTGTAACCTGTAGTCTGTACTTTTTGGAGTCCTTGTAACCCTTCCTGGATCCCTACTCAGCCAAAGAAATAGAGAGAGGAAATCGATAAGCGAAACCAATAATTCGGTTCTCACTCGCAACAGAATCACCTGTGAGCGTGCAAGAACCTACTCGGACGCAGGACAATGAGACAGACACCCCCGGCAACGGCGCCATCTGATAACACGATATCCCACGAGGGTCACAATAAATGATATAAAAAGTGTCGCTGAGGCGACCGCTCGTAGAATACCCATGTTGATCAGCCATTAACCCACAATAAAAGAATAAAACAATTGAGTCCCTAGAATGTGAATTAACATTTATTACTCTACCACAAAATGTACAGCATTTATTACTCTACCACAAAATGTACAGTGACTAAGCATGTAGAGGTCGAACCACAGAGAGCAATATAAAAATGCAATAGCCTATGATGTGCATGTACCACAGAGTCATCCATGTGTGAGTTCTATTTTTGTGGGTTTTTGTTTTTATTTATTTATTTATTTTATTTTTTTTATATTTTTATTTTTTTATATTTTTATATTATATATATTTTCTTTTTTTATATATAATATAATTATATAATATATATATAAACAAATTATAGAATATAAATATATAAATATATAAATAAATATATATATATACCCATAGAGGGTAGGTATATAACATATAATACATACAATATATATATATATATAGATAAATTTTTTTTAATTTAATTTTAGAATCATATATATTAATAATTATGTATATATATATATAATTTTTTTAATTTTCTTTTTCAATAGGGAGTATATATATAAAGGGGTGCTACAATATTTATAAAAATATACAAAAATAGTCAAAAATCCAGAGATAAAACCTTTTTGGTATTTTCATGATTTTCTAATATTTTTGTGATTTTCGGGCATTTTTCAACAGATTTTTGGTATTTTTAAATACTGAAATAAAGAAAAACAGTGGAATAGCTACTGGCTGGGGGTAAAATGGTAATTTAAAATATCCCAAAGCCACAAAATTTTTCCAAACCATTTTTAAAAGAAAGAGGATAAAATTTAGAACCTACAGGAGTTGAGTTTACATTTTTTTGGGTTTTCTAGAATTTTTTATATTTTTTTTGAAGTTTTTGAGTATTTATGAATTTTAAGGTTTTTCTTTAGAGATTTTTAGTGATTTTTGGAATGACACTAAAACATGACAAGATAGACCATAGGCAATTTTTTTGGAATTTTTTGAGGTGGTTAAATATTTTTTTGGTATTTTATAGGTTAGACAGTAAATAAAATGCATGTTTTTTATTTTTAATAAATGCAAAAATGCAACCAAATTAAAAACTAAAAATATTGCGTGCAAGAGTAAGCTAACAGGAGCCTATGTCCATTTTTGCAAGATTTTTCAAATTAAAAAGATGCATGGGATAAATGGACAAAGCATACAAAAATAAAATAGCCTAGTAGGGGTATTTTTGCAAATAAAATACTTCTCAGGGGCATCCATGCAAAAATCACAATGGAAATAAACATTTATTTTTATTTTTGGGGCCATTTCACAGTTAAGAAAACCCGCCAGGGTTAAGTGCAAAAATCACGCGCCTCACGTGGGACTGCACGTGAGGCGCGGAGGGACCAAAATGCAAATATAAAACTCCAGGGGGCGTAATGCAAATAATACAATTTATTTACAACGTGGCATTTTATTTTTGGCATTAAACTATAAATACAAAAAGGCGGGGGGATATGTCTGAAATTTACCCCCTAAGGCGCGTAGATGGACGGCGATGGGCGCACCACTTATCCACGCGTCGCTCATCCGACGGCGGATACCGGTTCGCCGATGAAGGGTTCGGATTAGATGCTCCTTGCAGATCTGACGGTTGGTGCGTGTCTTCATCGGACGTCTCCTGTGCGGTCTGGGCCGGGCCTCCTGATCTGACGGCGCTGGAGCCCCCTGGAAGAACAGGGAAGAAGCTCGCGCCTGGCGAGCTTCGATCAAGAAGCTTGGGCTCCTCCAGGGCTCTCCCACGCATCTGAGATGGTCTGCACGTAGCTGGAAGCCTCCCGCGTCGGTCGGTGGTCTTCTCAAGGCTCTTAGAGGTCCGAGGTGCTCGGACGAGGTCGATGAAGAACAGGACCTCCAGGACCCTCTTCCTGGTTCGATTCGAGCCCAGATGGGCTTCTTTCTTCGTTTGACCTGCATAGGAAGAACCGGGGGAGCGAGGGCTACCTCCTCGACCACGGGTTTTGAAGCTCTGCAACAAAATGGAGTGAGGCGGAGGGGCTCCGGCGAAAGGCGGAGGTGGAGCCCTGATTCACGAAGACCAGGGGTCCTCGGTTGAACAAAGGCGATAAATCGATGGAGAATATGATGGGGAATGAAGTGGGATGCACATGGCGGTCGGATACGATCGGGTTCACGGTGAAGAAGTCACCGGAGCGGAGCTTCGGCGAACTTCGAATTTTTGATTTTAAGCTACGATGATTAACTAAATACTAAACTAACAACGAGAATCAAAATCTAACATTAAAACCTAACTAAAATGCATAAAAAAGACAACTCTTATACCTGGGGGCCACCAGGGAGTAGGACGGACGCCGGAGCTCCGCCGCGTCAAAATTGTCCCTCCTCCGGCCGATTCGAGGTGCTGGAGCACTCCCCCTGTCACGAGGAACGTCCCAGGATCGAAATCAAGGCATTTTGGGTGGATGAAATTGGCCAAATTTGAGGAAGGGAGCGGAGGTTCTTATTTATAGACAATGGCCTGGAGCCTTATTGACCGGCGATTATTGCTTAATCCAATGAGTATCAAATTGATCCAAGTTATCGGCGGGTATCAGTGATCATTAGAGAGCATTCCTTGTGAAGAAAGCGAGCTCGATCGATGGACGGGATGGCCGTAAAAAAGGGAAGAAATCCGGGGAAATGACAGTTCAGAGGCTCCAGGTCCCAGATGGGACAGTTGACCGGGCGGTCAATAAGGGCTGGCGCCCCATTGGTCCACGTCGGCCGCAAGAAGACAAAACAGGAAATTTTGCTCGAAATTGATTTATTTGACATAGTAAATGATTTTATTAGAATTTTCTTATAAAATAAAAAATGTGTATTTTTTCATATAGTATTTATTTACGATTTTTATTTAAATTTTTGAAATGTTTTATTATAGTTTTATTTTAATAAAGTGTATATGTGTGTATTTACATGTATTTTATATCTTTTAATTTTTTATTTGTTTATTTTATTTTATTATTTTATTGGCTTATTTTATAAATTTATAATTTGTTTTTGTGAGTATAAAGATATTTTTATTTAATTTTTATGAGTTTTGTTTCATTTTTAAATAAATAGGGGTAGGTATAAGTAGGTATACTTGTAGGTCTTTTACCTATGTATTATATATACTTTATTTATTTAATTGATTTTCTTGGTTCTTATTTTAGATTTATATTTTTTATATATTAGGTATAATATGTACATCATTATAAAAATATGAGAAAAGGAAATAATCAAAGAATGTTTCCCCTTTGTGTTTTTGTACATATTGGATCATAGATATCTTGCCTATTATCTTGCATTTAATTATTTTATTTAGAGTCCTTTTTAGTTTCATTCTAATTGTAATATGTACATGTATTATATATATTATTTACAAAATTCTAAAAATATAATTTGCTAAAAATAATGGACAATGAATATATTGAATATTTTAATCAGGCATGCTGCACAATGAAGGCCAAAAACCTAACTTTTGCAGATGGACTCCAAAAATTATGAAACCAATTTTATTATATAGTTCTTGGAAAGCTATATACAATTAAAGGTGAATTTGAGTGATTTGGAGCTTTTGTTTGCAAGATATGGGTCTGTGAAGTTGAGATTTTGGCTTTTTATTCTGTGTATAAAAGGTACACTGAGAATTATTTTTACACAAACTCCACTTTGTATTTTTATTTACATTATTATCTACAACTTTCATGAACAAAGTTACTTTATTTGATGAATGAATAATTATGTACAAAATAGGTGTCAAAGATGCATAAATAAATGCATAAATAAATGAGGTATTTATTGTACACTGGCCCTTATCTCCCCCTACTTTATTCCTTGTCGACCAATTCCATGCTGGCCTTGGTCTCGGGGTTCGGGTCATAAAATATCTGCAATATTTTATTCCTTTTTCTTTTCTTCTCTTTATTCTATAATTTTGGCATTAAACACCTTATTTAATGTATAATTAATACAATGGATGATGAATGCTATTATGTACAATTTGATGCTCTTTACATGCATTTGCTGGGGTTTTTGAGGCCAAAATGATAGAATAAAGGTGATGAAATGGAGATTCATCATCATCACAGCACCCACTGCCGACCAGAGACCTGCACGTGATACACCTTCACCTATCCTAGCTAACCCAAGTACTATGACCTTAATGAGACAATCAGAGATTTTTGCTGTATGTTGGATTCCACTGAGACCTGACAATTCCTCCCCATGGAGGAAGATTCGAAAAGCATGGACCTCAGAGTTCCTTCTTCTGGTGTTTAGAGATGTGTTGATGACATCCGCGGGATGTATACGGCCGACACCATAGAGCAGAGGGCAGATATTGATGAGACTGATAAGACTGAGTTTGATCTTGTTGCTTTTATCCAAGAATTCAGGCCTTTTGATGAGAATGATGATCCGGTTGAAATTTTAGAGGATGAACATGATTCGACTACTTCTACAGATGAGTTCGTTCCTTTTGGTTTTGACCTAGGAGAGACCTCGCAGGATGACCTTAACTCTACTTCTTCCGACGATGAGTTCGTCCCTTTTCACTTTGACATCTACGAGAAAATGAAGGCCAGACCTAGCCACACTACTTCCACTGACTTGTCTGTGCCTTCTCACCCTAGGACCACTAATGATCTTCACCAGGTCGATCCTGATCAGCTTCCGTCCACTGCGGACCCCAATATCGACCTCCATCTTGTCATATCCATTCCTCAGTGGTCCCGTAAGAAGGCTCTTTTTCGACCTTCTTGATTCTTTATATATCCGCTCTGTTGTTTATTCGCATTCGTTTTCCTCTATCCATCTCCCGTATTGCTCATCCACCCCATTCTCGTATGTGCATTGCTTAGGACGTACTTTGTCCTAAGTATAGGGGGGTGGGCGAGCCGAGTGTTCTTTCTTCATTCTGTTTCATCACTCTTGTTGTTGCCTATACTTAGAGATCTATCATCCTAAGTATAGGGGGAGTGATGTGTACATCCTTTTCTATCTTCTTCCATCTTCATCCGACTTTTCTTCTTTTCTTCCTTTCCTTTTCCTTTTTCTTTTTCTATAGAAAAGGTGTCGCCCCTTGTTGTCAGCTTTCTATACTCAGGACGTATCTTGTCCTAAGTATAGGGAGGTGTGCACCCCGAGTTCTTTCATTTTTTGATCCTCTCCATTGTCTCCTCTTCTTGTCTATACTTAGGAATATCTTACCCTAAGTATAGGGGGAGATAGTGTAAGTACGTTTTGTCCATTCCCACCCTTGACCCTCCCTGCTTTGTATACAATCTACTATACTTTGGATTATTTGATCCTATGTATAGGGGGGATGGTCAGATTTTTATTCCTTCATTATTTCTTCATTCGTTTATTCTTTAGACTTTTCTATACTCAGTATGAGTTATGTCTTCTCTTTTTCTCTCTTATCTATGATGACATAGGTCAAGCTAAGTACATGTTGGTCGTACATACTCTGTATATAATTTAGCCATAACTCATACTTTCATATTTTTAATAATAGTTATGGCTAAAAATAATTTATAATATACTTATAAAATTCATTAAAATCACTTAATAAAAGATGCATATTATTCCTCAAATTCTTTTTATATACTGGTCAATAAATCAGGTAAAAACATATTTTACAAAATATTTGAAAAAAAGTTTGAAAATCTTTTTGAAAAATATTTTGAAAGCTATTTGGAAAACATTTTGTTCAATATTTTAAAACTTTGTAAAAATTGTTTTGTTTGTAAAAACTTATTATTTTGTGTGAAATAAAAATGTTTGAAAAATGATTTGCAATTGGTTTGAAAAATGGTTGCTAAAATATATTGAAAAATCTATATATACTGTTTAAAAAACCTTTGCAAAATGATTTTCAAAAGTATGTAAATGTTTGTAAAAAATGTTTGAAAAATTATTTTGGACTATAGTTTTTAAATTGTTTGAAAATCATTTTCAAATAAGTTGAGGAATATATACATCACACCAAAATTCTTTACTAATTATGTATATCTATAAAAATAATCACTTATACCTTGTAAATTCTTAAAAACCTAACTCTTGTAAATATAGTCAATGTGCAATCTTTTTTCCACCTCGCGCTTTCTTCTAGGTGCGAAGGACTTGCATGTGTTAAGCTAACGTCTGACCAGTCGGATGCCCGAAGGAGGATACTCCTATTTAGGACATTCTCTCGTATAGGATCAGAGATGACAAGGCAAGCTACTTGCTCCTGGCTAAACTGGAGAGGAGTCTCGCTGGGTTGAACTGAATAGAGCAAAGTTGGTTTCTGTGTTGAGCAAGCTATCAATCAGTCGTAATGCCCATATCTCGCACTATATATCCGGGCAGTTTTAATAAGATCATCCTTTATTCTGAGCTTCTGATAACCTGACCGCAAATCTTTCTTAGAAAAGCAAATAAGATATAGTGCTTCTTACTGGTCGAACAAGTCATCAATCCGGAGATTTCTTTTTCACAGTCACCTTATTCGAAGGCAATGCATAGCCTCAGTTTACCGTCTTTCTTCTTCACGAAGAGGACAGGTTCTCACCACGGAGAAAGACTAGGTCGCAAGAACCCCTTATCAAGTTGTTCTTGCCTTTAGTTCTTCAAGTTCTGACTTCAGAGCTCAGTTGATAAAGTGGTGCCTGGTGCCGCCCAGTAAAACATCAATAGAGAAGTCCTCCTCGCTCTGAGGAGGTAGACCTGGAAAGACATCAGGAAAGTCATTTACAACATCTAGTTCTTCTTGCAAGTTCAGCCCTGGCTTTGATGCTCACCCGCACTCACGCTCATCTAGGCTTTGCTAGCTCACCTCTTCGGACATCGCTTTTCCTTCTCTTTCAGTGTGTTGGCTTTGTCGATCTATGAGAAAGAAAAGCCATTCCAAAAAGTGAAGTCGAAAGGTCAAAATAGCACGATTGAATCTTTTCGAGATCAGTGTAAAAAAATGGTACGGGAATGGCTTTAGTAGTAAATGGTACATCCTTTGTAGACGAGTCTATCTGGTGGGACTATTTAGCGGTCTGGGATGTGAAGGTTCATCCTTGCCTGCTAGCTCAACCTCTTGACTGGAAGGGCTGGAGAGGTATAGGTGGAAATGCTCCTCAGGCTATTACATGATTTTGATTGACCTTTCGGCATACATCTTGCATACCAGTCCATCTTGCAGTTTCGACGCATCCCCATGTAAATATTTGCACCTAGTTTTATCCAAAATATTTTGTTTAAAAAAAATCACAAAAACATTTGTAAAACTAAAAATACTAAAAATATTTGAAAAATCATTTTGAAAAATACAAAAAATTACATATGCAACATATTTTTCAAAAATCCATAAAAGCTCAAAACTTTTAAAATTGCATCACAAATATATTTTCTACATAGCATTTACGTAGCATTTGCATTTTTCGAAATAAGTTTGATAATTGAACAAGTCTAAGTAAAATCTGAAGATTGGAGCTTGGTTGAACCTTAAATCTACCTAATAACAAGAACCTTATAGGATCTGGAATTGAGGTACTTAAGGTCTAGTTGACTTATTTCTTTGAGGATCACGAGACTTGGTTCAATGGATTCTTGACTGCCTAAGTAGAGTATTTTGGAGCACATGCATGTCTCTTGTCGATAGAAACCTAACTTGGTCACCTGCACCTTTTACTTGGCTCAACTTAGTTGGAGTGGTGAGGGGATTGGATTTACCGAAATGAGACACACACAAGTGGAAACATTTGTCCTCATCTAGGGAGGGAAGTGCACCCCAACCCATCCAGTAGCAGAGATGTCTAAATACATGAGAGTATGGGTTGCAATAATGCTTCAAAAGAGGGATAGTCTACTGGCTCAAGAGGAAAAACTCCCTATGTAAATGCTGCTGTAAATAGTATTTTAAAAAAAGAAAAAACTCCAAAAAAGTGGACATGCCTGATTGAAAATAAAATGCCTGCTGGAGTGTATATATTTTATAGTCAATAAACAATCTTGAGCTTCAAAGTCATATCATGTAAGCCTGCAGTGGGATCACTTGACTACACTGGTCTTGCATCCTATGATAGGTAGCTACATTGGATACCGTCCATTCTTCTCTTCACCCCTCCTCTTGAGTTGGTTGTCACTTGAATTTATAAGGGAATACCCCGCTCCTCGAGGAAGGAGTTGCTGGATTGGGGAATCGCAATTTGTCATGTTGGAGAAGTCAGTCTCTTTGTCATTTCAGTAGGGTAGAGCCACTATCACATACACTGTACGAGTCAGATTCATAGTCGTAAGGGTTTGCGTATGAGTTGAAGTATTCTGACCTGGCTATTGAGGAGACTGGAGTAGAATTTTGGGATTCTCGAAGGCTGTTAGATTTCAAATGCGGTTCCCAATAAGGTTCCACCCGTACTAAAATTCCAAGTGTCCGACTGAAGCTCCATTGGTTTTGTGAAGACAAGTTTGATAATTAAACTTAATCCATCTCTATTTCCTTTTCTTTTTTTGTTTTTCTTTTCTGCACTTATTGCATAAGTGTTTGATAGGGACTAGCAAAGGCAAGTATAAGGGGGTGATGAATCTCCATTTCATTACCTTTATTCTATCATTTTGGCCTTAAAAATCCTAGTAAATGCATGCAAATACCCTTGTTTTGCATAAATTAATATCCACCATTTGTTGTGCAAAGTTTGTATAAAATATTATTTTTAATGCCAAAATTATTGAATTAAAAAAAGAAAAGAAAAAGAATAAAATATCAAAGATATTTTATGACCTAAACCCCGAGACCTAGGCATTTCGATGGCCAGGTCGACATGGAATAAAGTAGGGGGAGATAAGGCCAATTATACAATAAAATTCCCTTTTATCAAGTCATTATTGATTCATTTTTGGGACCTATTTTATTTTCAACTTTTTATACCTCAAATAAAGAAACTTTTTAAAAGTTGTAGATAATAAAATATAGAAAAATATAAAATTAATTTCATACAAAAATAATATATAGAATAAAAGTTATAGTCTGAATAAATTTCCAAAATCCCAACTTCCCAGACCCATATCTCTCAAATCAAAACTCAAAATATATCAAATCACCTTTAATTGTATATACTTTTAATAAGTATTTAATGAAGGTGGTTTCATATTTTTTGGAGTTAAGGTGTGAAAGTTAGGCTTTGGGCCCCTATTGTACATTTTACCCGATTAAAATAATCATTTTGTTTATTATTTATTATTTTATAATTTTGTAAATATTATTTATAATATATGTACATATTAAAACTGGAATAAAATAATAAAATAGAATATGTATAGAAAATACATAGGTAAAATACCAATAACTATACCTATAGAATAAATACATCTATCTAAGTGTATATATATCAGAAAAATATAATAAAAATATATTTAAGTATATAAAATAAGTTAAAATTTTATAAAATAATAAAATAATAATAAAAAATACAAAATAAAAGACTCAAAAACATAGATGAATATACCTATATACTCGCCCTAAAAGTAAATTGTAATCAATTACATCTAAAAAATAAATAAAATCATAATAAAATAATTTAGAAAACAATAAACATTTTTATTTTAAAACTTAAAATTAAAAATTCATTTATTGTTTAATATCTATTTTTCAAATATATTTTAGGAGGTTTTTTCCTGGTTGGTCCACGTGGATCAACCAGGTTGCTCAGATGGTTGACCACGGGTCAACTGTCTGACCCGCTTCCTATAGCTGTCAGAACTTAGCATCTGCCTATTTTCTCGATTTTTTCGCTATTGATTCGTTGCTCGAGAAGGATGGGCTCCTTCAGAAGAAATCCTCCTTGTACATCAGAGATCCACGTCGGCCCTACTCCTTGGCCAGATCACCTTTACGTTGCCTGTGATCTGTCCTTGAAGATCACCTCGTCGTCACCTGTATAAAACACCCCCGTCGACTTTTTCCACTTTTTAAACATCTTTTAACCCGTCTTGGCTTCCCACTTTAGAGCTCCGGATGAAGGTGGTGACATGGCTTTCTCCAGCTCCGTTGCAGCATCGTTAGGCGTTGTCAAGGGGGCGTGCCACCCCATCTCCGGTGAGCCGTTGCCATGATGTTGCATCTCTGGTCTTCTGGCCATTGAGGTCTGCTTTCTTCTTCTTTTCTCGCATTATTAGTTTAATCTTAGCCTTAGGTATCGTTTCTTGCTTTTAGATTTGCGTTTAGTTTCTTAGAACCCCATCCCCTTTCTACCGACCACCTAACCACCTCACAACCTCCCCTCGCGCTTCTACTACGCCCACTACACCTTCACTCCTCCAGATCCATCTTGGATCTGGACCTCAGCTCCTCTTCCTCTGCCAGTCATCGGAGGAGCTCCACCCACATCCGTCGCGCCCCATTATCCTTCTAATAGGGTTGAGGCATTTTTCCCTCGACCCTGTATACCTTCTGTGCAGGTCCGAAGACCCAAGAATCATTGGAGGCTCATTTTGGTTATTGCTGGAGTGTCCTGGAGGCGTTAGGCGTCTTCGACCTTGCTGGCAAGCACTGGTGGCCGCCAGATTGTTTTGGAGCTTCCAACCATCATAGGACCCCTGCCGGATCTTCTTGGCCCTTTTTGTAGCAACAAGGAGCATTGGAGGAGGGAGATCAGTCCTGAAGAACCTCGCCTTGACGGAGTTCTTCCTAGTTTGTCCTCCCCTCTTTGCCGCCGTTGATAGGTCGCCGTTCTTCCCACGTAACAACCACCGTCAGATCTCGCCCGAAGATCTAATCTCCACCGTCGGTTCACGAAGTGTTGTCGCCTCCTCATGTCGCGACACGTGGCAAGTGATTTAAGATTAGCCGTTGGATCATGCAAAGGCTTTGGGTATTTTGCACTTCCACCTAGCCACATTTTTGTATTTAATTATTAAGACCCAACCTTTCATAGGCCTTCATTATATTTTTGTAAATTTTACATATTGCCCTTGTGATTTTTAGTAATTACATCTAGATCCACGCCACGTCACCTCACGTGATGCCCCACATGACGAGATATTTCGTAGGCATGCCCCTAGGTTTCTACATATTTCATTTCAGTACCAAAACCTTTTAATTCCGTTTAATATATTTTTGATGAAATTGCATATTGGCCTTGTACTTATTTTTAGTTAAAAAATGCCCTTATCAACATTATGGTTTCAGTTTGTTTCTTTTATTTATGTAAAAATAAAAATTAAACTATAAAAACCATAAAAAATATGTGTAGGCTCTTGGTTGTACATACTTTCACGCCCTTATTTTAGTTTGCAATTTTAGGACTTTTATTATTAATTAAAAATTAAAAACATCCCTTTTTATCCCTGTTTAGAATAGAAAACCCATAAAAAATATAAAAACATTTTGAAAAATTTCCCCAAAAATATTTTAGTTTATTTATCTATTTTTAATCTTCAAATTAAAAATCAATAAAAATTACAAAAAAACTCCTAAAATTGAAATATTCCAAAAGCACTTTTAGACATCAATAAAATTTGATAATATCCAAAAAATTGTGCTTTCTATTTTGTAATTTTCTTCTTATTATTGCTTATATATTAAAATTAATTTGGAGAAATTTTGATTCTGTTTGATATTTTTTATCTCCGTTTTAATTTGAGCCTATTTCATTAAACCCTAATTTACGGTATTTTTAACTTAAAAATATATAAAAATTTATAAAAAAATATAAAATACAAAAATAGTAAAAAATTAATTAAAATCCAAAAATATTTTATTTTCTTTATTTTTATTATTTTTTGTATTATTTATATCTATCTTAATATATATTGTACATATACTCTATATATAGCTTTCTTATATATATTATAAGAAAAAGAGAATATAAAATATAAAAGAAAAAAAGAAAATATAAAAAATGTAAAAATAAAAATACAAAAATATAAAGCAAAAATAAAATAAAATAATTAAAAATAAAAAACCCACAAAAATAGACTTTACAATCACATTTTGCATTCATTTGCTCGATCTAGCCTGTTTGCTCCTTATGTTCGACACTCTACATACTTGCACTATACACACATTTTGTAGAGTTAAATAAAATAAATTTTAACTCCACATTGCTTTTTATTGCTTATATGGGGGCGACCCATCAGTTTTTGTATGCCCTTTTATATTTAACCTGAGCTATGTCTTAATATCACTTTGTGCTATTAGGACATAGCAAAGGCTAAGTATAGGGGGTATACCGTATATATTGTATACATATATTTTAGTCATAACTTATATTTTGAAAATTTGTAAACTTTTTTGGGGCTTGGGTATAAGTACTTTTGAACTGATTTGCATACAAATGTTTTGAAAATTATTTATAACTATGCTACACTATTTGAAAAATGTTTGATAATGGTTTGAAAAATAGGGGTTTTAAAAACCGTTTGAAAAATGTTTTGAAATTCTATATATTATGTGACATGGTTTGAAAATTATTTTATAAAATCATTTCAAAAATAGTGATAAAATGAAACTAACTTGTGTTCGTAAATACAATTAACCTTATTCAAAACCCAATAAAAATATGAAAAATTAAAGCTTTCCTTTAATTGCAATCCTAACTAGCAAGCTTAAAAATGGTTAGCTACTTTTCAGTGAGGGAACTATGGTCTCCCTTAGCATAGTGGGTGGTTAAAAGACAACATATATGGCACCATTTTGAAGTAATATGAGTAGCCGTATAATGGTCCGTACTTATACCCATACTGGCTGAAAGTAGATGCAACTATTCATAATGAGCTTGGGCCAGTCATTATTTCTCTAAAGGCTAAAAAACACTAACTAACTAATAAGTTAAGTTGGTTTGGTCCCTGATACTTACACTTTCACACAAGACTTGTGATGTTTAAGGACACTTGGTTTTTGGGGTCTTAAGATTCAGAGTTAACCAACCTTAGTCATTTGGGTCTTAGAATTAATTATTCATACTTCCTTGGTCTGAAAGATTGTATGCTATATTGCGTACTTAGTCTCTCTCCTAAGAATATGACCCACACTTCACATGCATGACTGTGGTTATGATGAGAGGAGTTAAAGTTTCACCTAAGGGATTGGAATGAGGGATTTGAGTCTGGATCCGATTTTATGATGCTTGAGGGTGGGATAAAACCAATGAAGCCTTCATGAAATATGAGTGTCAGCAACCATTTGCCTGTATGAGAACAAGGTTTCTTGTACCAATCTATTGATATACCTAAGTGCAAAGGTGTGATGAAATTAATTTTTTGATGATCATTATGTGCCAACTTTGGTAAAAGCAGTGGATGTAGCCAAATGCAAAGAAAAGAAAGCAAGAAATGTTGAAGGAAAATCTCTTACCATACAAAGTCTACTATCAAAGAGCTTCCACCAAAGGTGAGTGCTCCCAACCATTCAGAAGTGTCCACTTGGACCACCACTATTAGGACCAGGAGTCGGGCTACTACTCTAAAAGGGCTCTGCATCTTAAATGCTGCAAACCTGGGTGTAGAAAGTATATTAGGTACTTAAAAAAGGCACACCCCGATGTACTCACAGGAAAACAAGTGTAGACGACTCCAACTTCTCTCGACGGACGCACTTATCAACACCAAAAGTATACAAGCGTTAAGTTAATAGGGCACTCGAGCGATTCCTTGTTCCATTGAGAGGGAAAGATGAATTGACACAAACCTATGTCCTTCCATCTATCAGTTGTTCATATTCGCTTTTAATCTATCAGTTGTTCATATTCGCTTTTAAGTCTGACAAACTAAAAAGAGAGTGGATTAATTGCCTGAACTGGTTAATTCCCTAGTGTTGAGGGTTGTGTCCTTAGGAGAGTCTCTTGGACTAGAACCTGGGGTGATGCTTTGACTCTGCTCTTGTAACTGCAGTCCACACTTTAATATCATATCCTTATTATCTTTGTATACCAGAGAGTATGAAGATTGAGGAAGTTGGATACCTTTTTACTAAGGTTGTGTTCAACTTAGAGTTTTAGGTCAACATAAATCAAGAGTTCTTGAATGAATCGAGTCTTGTTTTCCATTTACACAGTCGTGGTCCTGTCCAGCTCATTCTCTATTCCTTGCTTGAGGACAAGCATAGTTTAAATATAACGGGATGATGAATTTGTGATTCATAATATTATTTATCATTCATTATTCTCCCTTTTTAAACTATTCAATAAAATATGCACATAATTGGCTAAAATTACCTTTTGATTTGGTATAATTAACTAACCCTAATTTAGTGTATATTTGTATATATTTTATTGCCTTTTTTATTGTATATATTTATCCTAGGTTTAAAAAAAGAAATTAAAAATACAAAAAATAACAGAAGAATTAAAAATCGTGTTTTTATTCCTTGAAAATTCTTCCAAAAATATTTCTCTCTTTATTTGACTTATTTTGTTTTTTAGTCAACATGAAACTTGTAGATCTCATCGAGATCTACAAAATTTATGTTTTGAGTTTTTCTTAATTTTGCTTGTAATTATTTGTTTTGTATTTTTTGATTTGTTTATTTTATTTTATTTCATTGGGCCATGCGACGCTCCTTAAAGCAGCCATGCGACCCACCCCTTCACTTGCCACATGCCTCCCTTTCTGGCCTTTCTATCCACTTCTTCTAGCCTCATACCCACTGCACATCCCTGCTCCTCTCTCAGCCGCTTGATTGAGACTCTAGATCTAATCTGTAGCACCCGTTCCTGCTCCCATCTGAACCATTGGATCGTGAGATCTAAGGGTCAGAACCTTATCTCCTACCTCTCACCCCATGATCTACCTCACCGCGCACCTTCCCCCTTTCCATTTTCCCCATGACTCTGATAATCCCCTCACCCTCCTGACCTCGTCGTGTCAAAGCAAGAACATCTCTCGTCCTTGCCTGACACATGTCCTTCTCTCTCTCCTCTTCCTTGGTCCTCCATGAGCTTACGAACCCACGTCTCTACTACCTGCACCTCACCTCCCTCTCCTTCAAATACTAGACCTCTGCCTCACTTCTTACGCATTCATCGTTACACGCGAGAGCTTCAAGATCCCTACTCCATCTTAGAGATAAGGAGAGAGAGATATAGTGAGCATAGACCGAGCCTTATCATTGGCAAGCTCCTCGTCTTTGCAGACAAGTCGCAGCTACATCCGCTGCTTGAACTTCGAGCCGGTGGTCTCCAACTCATGAAGCAAAGACCAGAGCTTCTGCTCCACCCTCCACGTCTATCCGACACTCCTCCAGTTCGGCTCAGTCCTCCATCGTCTTCCTCACGTGATCCTCTGTTCCTTTCTCCATTTCTTTATTTCTTTACTATTTATTTGAGTTATCATCACGCACTCTTCCACCGTTATGCCATTTCGGTCACCGCACGAGATCCATCTCTTTCCCAACACCTTCGTGCCGCCTTCATCTGCCACTCTTCGCTTCTTCACTACATCTACCGCTCTACTCCACCTCCAGCCTCGCAAAGGCTGGAGCCATCTCAAGGCTCACCGTCTCCACCCTAAGATGAGCCCCTTCTTCGCCCCACAACTCACCCATACTATTCCCTTGTGTTTCGGTTATGCATTAATGCATGCACGCCCCCAATTCCCTTGAATGACCGGAATTCAGAGAGCTCCTCTGACCTTGAGCTTCGCGATGGCGACAACCTCTTCCACACACAGCTCCGAGCTCCTACATCATCATAGCACCTGCACAGAGGATTCAACTATCCTCTTCGATCTTCATTGCCTTCAGATTTATCAGGAGGAGCCATGGCCCCTTCGTTGGAGCTCCACCTACACGCCACCCCTCACGGAGGAGGTGGAAGAACACACGTTATAGATACCATTAGATATGATCACCCCGATCAGATATGATGCCTGTGATCAGCTCTGAGCCTCCAACTAAAGCATCGATTCATCCCTCAGCCTTGGGCGCCCGAGCCTTCTCCGAGCCTACGTGGATATGCCATATGTAGATCGAGATGCACTCCGAGCCTCGACCCCCTCACGTGTTCATACACGTGACATGGAAATATGCACTAGGACCCCTAGAAGTCTCCGATATTGCGATTAGGTCCCTGACTACGTGCGTGTACAAAGTTTACCCTTCTGTATATTGTGAAAATTGCATGTAGGCCACTGCAGCTTTTGTTAATTGCATTTAGGCTCCTGTTTGGAACTTTATGAATGAAAAAGTTCATATTTTATTGCAAATGGCCCCCCTGGATTGATATGTTAATAACTTGAGCACCCTTTATCCGAATTACATGAAATTAGTCTCATTTTGTTGCTCGTTTAATGCTCTTTAATATGGGCTAGTTGGATTCTATTTGTAACCTATTGTACGTGAATGAAAATTCAGAGACTTAGGTTATTAGTTGAGCTTAATTTGTCTATTTAATTAGCTCGACAAATGTATTAAGTGCACCTTTTTGCTCCCTGATTTGATTGAACATTAATTAAATTTCTAAGAATTAAATTTGAAATTTATTTAACTTCTAATTCCTAAATTAATGTGACTTTTAGCGCTTAATTGATCATTCATTAAAGTTACCTTGAAATGTGATGAATATTAAACCTAGGCCACTTCTTGATCTTAATTCGTGACAAAATTTGGATTAAGGGACTATTTAAATCTTTGATAAAGAATTTTAGGAGCTTAATTTAATCAAAACATAAGTTTCATTTGGTGAGCTTGCTTTCATGTGCAATTTGTAGCATTTTTTTAAATTGCATAAAAAATCACCAAAAATCTCATTCATACATTTTGTTGTTCATTGTTACATTAACCAATCTAGATAGCCCCTCTTATTAGCTTGATCAACATTACTGACCTTAATAAAAAATACTTAATCTGTCGTGTCCCTGTGTTCGGCCCCGAACTTGCTCGAGAAATCAATTTAAGCTGAGGCACTCCTCGCGGAGATCCTTCTCTCGGTTCTGCATGATTCAGTGAATGCTGTGATAAAACAAGTACGAATTAACATATGCGCTCGATGAGTTATCAAAGGACTGGACATTCAGTCATCTTTTGACCTTTGTGTGATCGGGGCCCCAATGCTAGTGGTTTTGTGGTTTGCTTGGCATAGATTTAGGACATGCACTCGTGGCTCATAGAGCTTTTACTTGGATCATTTTTTTACTGTGCTTGTACAAATTTGGACCACACATCACTTAATAAACACACCTTAGAATGTTCTACTTAGGCAAAATAACTCAAGTTCTTTCTGCTAATAGAACTATCTGCTAGGTGTGGTTGTTTTTTTCTGGCTTAAGTTAATTTAGATTAAAAGTTTTTAATTCTACGATGTATCTCGCATGGAGAAAGCAAGGATCACTGTAAGTCTTCTTACTTAAGCACACACCATTGTTTTCCGATGCATCAGCTTTTTTAGCTCATCTATCTTGGTGTTCTATCACTTAGGATAAAGAAAATTGGGATTGGGCGATAGTCATGCTTTGATATTTAGACTTAATCAAGTGATCACAAATATTAAAATCTGGACTATTAATCGGGGTTATTACACAAATGGAATAAAATTAATCTTTGAATTGCAAGAGAGCAACCCCAACCTTGTATACATGTACTGTTCATATCGAGAGGATGAGGACTCACACTTTAAGGGGAACCCATATCCCTAGACCTGTGCCGTAGGTCTTCAAATCCAATCCTTATGGATTTACGAGCTGCATAGGCTTGCCTACGACCTTAGAAAGACATTTTGGTTCTTATATTTCTACGATTGCCCTTAAGGACTTGATATAACCCGATATCCGGATAGATAATCCTTTTGTTTAGGGTGTGGTAGAAGAGAGAACTGGGTATCAGGAGACTCACATCATGTTCATGTTAATAAAGATTGTATTGTCACCTCACTAAAAGTCAAAAAGATAACAGCCAGACTCTTGCAACCATAATTGCATTTAGTGGGTGAAATCAAGGTTTACTCTTACGTTTGATTGTTTATCTATGTGTGATTTTTTTGTGCACTTGCATATTTTTCACCTCAATTCACTTTCGTTCCTCAATTCCTCTTCGAAGATGTCATCTTATTGGTCTTTATACATGTACTCCACGAGTCACTTCTCTTCGAATGTATACCAAACATTTTCACATTCTCTTTCCTCCATGTATCCTCAACTATCCACGGAGACTCTTACTCGTGGTCGGGTTCACTCCACTCAGACTATGAAGTCGAAACCCTGATTGACTTTCCCACTTCTTTACATTTCTCATCTATTCCATCTTCTTCCACTCTTGATACACTTCCATCCTATGCTAACAAACCTTATTCGCAAGAACTTGTCAGCTTCAATGAGTCATGTAAAGGGAAAGCAACTTCTGAGATGACATATGACTAGCATACATATCTCTCCCAACCGACTTCATTTTCTCCTTATATGAATGGTGGGACATGTCAAATACTCACCTATTTACCTCAAGACTTGACCTTAGGATCCTTTATAGTCAATACAACATACATAATGGAGAGGCCCATATATGCCGATCTCCCAAGACTTGATTGAACTTAGTAATCAAGCTGACCTCGACCGACCTTCATATAACCCATTTAGAGAGCCTCCTTATACAGGGACTAGACCCGTGAGCTTACTCCACAAGTCCCCTATCTGTTGACACCGGAATATAAGGTTATGATATATGTATGTCACAACCAAGACTATACACTGGAGTCGAGGTATGTTAAGTATAGGACCCAAGTTCTCGGCGGTATCTTCTAACTGAACAATATTCTTCAATGATTTGTCATGCAAATTGTATGGAGAAATGATATCTATAGGCTTGTCGTAAGATATGAATTATTGGTTTACAAGTTTAGAAATGTCAATGAGATGATTAATTAGTATGCCACTACCCAAGAATATGAAGTGGAACATTAACATAACGGAATTGATGTTGGAAACCTAGAGGGCCTTAGGAAACCTACACATTCTTTACAACTAGAGTTCTTTCTAGCCTTCTCGAGCCTGTAGATCCTTTCACTCCTTCACCTATCAAAAAGACAAAAAAATTGAAAAGCTAAAAAAGACCACTAAAATTGAAAAAAAAAAGAAAAGATCAAAAAGATAAATGTTGAAGATCTGAAATAATTGGATCTTGCACAAAAAGAAGTGATCCGTAAAGAACTTATTCTTGAGCTTACCTTAATAAAGGCCATAGATCATTTTCCTGGCCTCAAAATATTTATGAGAAGCAAATTGATGCCTAAGAGGTCGGGCAATACGAGGACAGAAATTAGTGTCTATGGCCACCTCCTTGGTGATAGGGAGAAAGATCAAGAGCCACAGAGTGAAGAGGTTGCCTAAGGCTGAATATGAAATCAGAGACACCATTTTTACCCATGCCATAATCGATGATGACTCTTCTATTAATATTCTCCCAACCTCCATGTTTGACAAGATCAAACTTGGACCAATCAGGAAGTTGAGAATGACCGTTCTACTGGCTGATCAAATCACAAAAAAGTCGCGAGGGACTATTTTAGTCATTATCACTTTCCAAGGTGCTCCACTCAGAGTGAACTTTATAGGCATTGATAGTGAGCACCGAGGATAGTTCACCCAACCTCTCATTATTTTTTTTGAAGCCATTTTATCCTCTGCTATGGAAATGATCGATTGTTACTCAGGTGATTGAATTCTCAATATCAGGTACACACCAACCTCACCTGACTTCCGATGAGACATCTAGATTGAAGACGACCCTCTCCTTCCTCCTCCAACCAATGAAGGGGGCGTCTCCTCTTCTTCTTCCTCAATGCCAATGCCGGTGCCCCCTCCCCCTACCATAAATTGCTTCCCCCTCCTCTCCCTCGAACTGCATCTATAAATAGAGAAGGGTGACAACCGATGAAGAGGACCCAATATCCAGGAGCTTTGGCTCCATTTTCAGGAGAACCATTAGGGAACTTCGACACCGAGCACTAAGGATCCATCGAGGAGTTTCGGCTCCAGCTCCACCATTAAACCTCGATGAGCTACATGCTGCCTCTTCATTGCCACCATACCACACCATCCTCTTCCATCTTCGTGCTGGCCTCCGTCGTGAGCTAAGGAGGAACCCGCCTATGGGTTTTCTTCCCCATCATTGGCCACCACCACGCCCCCTCGCGTGCCGCTATGAGCCATTCCTCCGCTTTGTCGCCACCTTCCCTTACTCACCACTGCACCCACTTGCATGCTACCGTGCGTTGCTCCTCAGCCCGTGGTGGTCCACTGAGCATGACCAGCTCCACTACAAACCCCTGACCTTGAGGATCAGGGCTCCTTTGCAATTATATTTTTCATTTAATATTTTGTTTATAAATTTGGACCTTCATACAATTAGTTGAAGTTTGATTTATATTGTGCAATTTACCTAAATATCATTTATTTATTCTTTCAAAATTTACATTTTATATTCGACTTTTATGAAATTACATTAGTCCTCTAGGGGCATTTTCATAGTTTAATAAAGTTGGTTTATTTTGTCTAAAAGTTACCAATTTTTTATTTGATTTAAAAAGTAGAAAGTTTCATTTTAGTCCAGATGCTTTTTAGTGATTGCAATTATGCTCTTACGTTTTAAGTTTATTTGAACTCAAGCCCTTATATTTCTTAGAAGATCATACAAATGCCCCTGACACTGCAAAAATCACCAAAAATAGTAGAAAAATCCCAAATAATTCCCAGAAAAATCATGTGTAGTACTTATGATGTATATAATCTAGGATAGGTACTTTACGATGTTTCGAGGTTCGAAATAAAAATAAAAATAATGATTTATTTGAGTCAATAAAGATACAGACGCCTTTGTAAATAGAATAAAAATTCACGCAACCTGTCTAAGTTCCTGTGGATCGATCCTCTACTTCTTGCATACTTTATTTCATATCTCTTGGCTTATAGTTGAATAAAAAAATCCAAATCTCTCGAAGTTCATGTGTATGCACAATGACACCAAAATCACTTCTTAGCACATCGAAAATCATGGTTTCAATTAACCTTCTTGATCCTTGTATATTCTCATTTTGCCTTGTAGATGGTTTCTTTTTGTTCCCTCTATCTCATGTGATTCACATCACTCACTCCAGTTCCATCTCATTTTCATTTGTGGCTATGGTACTTAGGATGTCTAGATACTAGTATGAGGGGTGAGTGAACTAAGATTTCTTTTTCATTTTTTTCTTGTATATTCTCTCTGGACCTCATCAGTTCACTGGCCTTGAACACTCTCCCACACTCAGGTTGACTAAAGCCTAAGTATTGGGGATCTGATATCCACTATGCATATCTTCGCTTCTATTCTTTATTCTTATCTTTACCCTGTCTGCCCCATTCTTTTGTTTTTGTTCTGTACTTAGTCCTTCAAAAGCATAAGTATATGGGTACATGTGATGAATCTCCATTTCATCATCTTTATTGTTTCATTTTGGCCTTAAATCTCTAGTTAAATGAATGTATATAGCATTAATTTGATCAAAATAACATTCATTCATTGATATAAAAATAATGTATTTAATGCCAAAATAAAAGAATAAAGGAAAAAAACAAAAATGAAGTGCCAAAGATGCTGAATGACCCAAGACCTCGAGACCAGGTCATCAGGATGACGTGGTCAACAAGGAATAAAGTAGGGGGTGGGGGGGGCAATCAATTGTACATAAAATACACTAAAACCCTAATTCTTTTTATTAATAGTTAGCTTTTTGGGACCTATTTTATTTTCTTATTTTTATACCTCAAATAATAAAACTCTTTATATGAAAGTTGTACATAAAATTGCAAAGAAAAATACAAAATTGATTTCATTCAAAAATAATGCATAATGCCCTCACACACAAAATAAAAACCGTAAAGAAAACTTTACAGACACATATCTTCTCCATACTAATTCAAAATTGAGAAAACTCATATTTATTGTTCATAAAATTAAATTATACATTTAATGAATGTGGTTTCATTCAATTTGGAGTCAAGATACAAAAGTTAGCTTTTGGGCCCTCATTGTGCAATATACATGTATAGAATACTCAATATATTTATTCTTTATATTTTTCACTTTTCTATATTTTTATAGATTTGTAAATATTATGTAAAATATAAGTAAATAATAAAAATAGAATAAATCCATGAAGAATACATTAAAATAAATAATGTCCTTTAATATATAGGTAAACTATATCTATAAAATACCTATACACATTTATTTAAGTAAATAAATTCTGGAAAATACAATAAAAATATGTACATCTGTAACTAAGCAATTTATAAATATATACATATAGTAGTAAAATATAAAATACAAAATAAAATTAAAACACCTTATATATAGGTAAAAATACCTATAATTATACATGTAAAAATTAATACATATTAAATTAACTTATAAAATAAATAAAAAATATAGTAAAACACTACATAAAATAATAAAGATTTTTTATGTTTTAAGTTTTATTTAATTAATTTGTTCATTATTTTATTTTTATTTATTTAATATTTTCTCCCACTACTTTGTCCTTTTCTGAACTGATGTGGATCAATGAGGAGCGAGTCTGAGTTGACCTCGGTTAACTCTTTGCCTCTCATAGGTCTGTATCTGTCAGAAGTAGTCGCCCTCAATTCTCATAATTTTCATGACCGAGGCTTTCAACATTTCTGCTCGATTCCTTCTTGACTTTTTCTCCTTGATCATTGCCCTTACAAAACACATGCCTTATTGATCGATGGATCACTACAATGAATGCAAACCCTAGTCCAAGACTTGCCTGCACATAAGCCTCACCACACCCCAATTTTGAAGGGGATACTTTCTCTCTCACTGGAACCCTCAGATTTACCCAAAATCAAGTCGAGTATGGTTATATTGTTCTCCTCGAGTGATTAACAACGTGCGTGAGGTGGAGAGGAGGTGATCCAAGCCCTCGCTAAACATCTTGGCAGAGCGTTTTGGGCTCCCTGTTCTTGAGCTGGTACGAGCCATTTCTTGCATTTTCTAGGTAGATCTTAGCTATAGTTTTTATTTTCTGCTCATATTTCATGAATTAGTTGTAGCTTTTGGTTATATTTTAGATCTTAATTAACCAGTGCTCTAAAGCTCCATCCATCGTTCTCCATCTATTCCAGCCTTGTGGTGACTCCCTTCCACCTCCACTTCATTCCCCTTCACCTTCTCCACCTCTCGAGCCACCTAGGTGCTCTCGATTCGATCTGGATCGAGTTATCAAGCCCTCTTCCTCCACCATACCTGAGAGCTCCACCCCGCCTCTGTTCGACTCCAAATGAGGTCGAGGTAGTTTTCCCTCGCCCTCTAACCATTTTTGTGCAAGTTTATGTTTTCAGGAGCCCAGTTGGGCGTGTTTTTGATCTGAACAAAGCTCCCAGGTGGCCTGACTTTTCTCGGGCTGCAATGACCCCATCAATGGGTTGTGGACGTTCCTAATGCCACCAACCACTACGAATCCCCTCCTGCCACCTCACGAGCACCTCAATAGCAAGGAAGTGGGTCGAATGAAGAAGCTTCAATGAATTGAAGCTGGGAAGTAGTGGGGTTCTTCCCTATTTTTCCAAGTGTCGTTCCCACCGTCCTTTCTTGCACCTCCTCTAGAATGTACAACCATCATCGGATGTGAAGCTTCAACACCACCAGATCATAAGACAAGATCTAATCTTGGTCATGGATTTGTGAACTGGCATCAGAAGACATGAGGATGCCACATTTTAAAGTGAGATAATCTTGCCCCTCCATCAGCGTGCCTTCATGGGCAAATTGCATATTAAAGCCCCCTCTTTTTTGTATTTAAGAACTAGTACTCAAAACTTTCATTTGCATTGTAAATAATTTGTAATATTAGCATATCATACCTTGTACTTTTTCATATTTGCATCGAGGTCCATACTAGCTCACCTCACATGGTGCCCCACATAAGGTGGACATTTTGCAGCGGTACCATCCCATGTTCTGTATTTTGTTTTAGTATTTTAAATTTGCAAAATAGTGTAATATTTTAGAGTAAATTGCACAGCAACCCTTGTAGAATATTTTTATTTTGAAATTACCCATGCTTGGATTTTGCTTATTTTGTTGCTTTTCTTTTTTATTTATTTAGCTGTCATGCTCTAAAAACTATAGAAAAATAGCAGATGGTGCTTACTATTATGTTGATAATAATCCATATTTTGATTTAGTATTTTTCTTACATTATTCCATCTATTAAACATCAAAAGGAGCCTTTTTATCCCTATTTAACTATGAAATACAAAAAAATTATTAAAGCACTTCTAAAAATTCCAAAAACATTATATATTATATATTACTGCATATATTAACTCCAGACCAAAAATCACAAAAATTACAAAAGAAAAACCTAAAAAATTAAAAAAACCTCCTAACCCTAAAAAATTAGCAAAAATTCTATAAAATCCAAAAAATAGTTCTCTATGTATATTTTTACTTACATTATATAGTATATATTAAAAATAGTTTTGAGTAATTTTGGACTTATTATCTATTTTTAAAACTCAAAACAATCTGGCATATTGTTATAAGTCGCTGTTTTGACATTTTAAATCAATTAAAAATATCTAAAAAATAGTAGAATTTACGAGAAAAATCAAAACAAATAAAGAAAATTAGAGAAACACATAAATGATTTATGTTATAAGTTTTGAGTATATATAGATATATTAAAAAAATGAAAACCCTATATAGTATATATATACAACTATTTATAACTACCTTAAATACATTTTAAAACCTTAAAAAAATAAAATGGACTGTACTTATTTATATTTTTTTAATTTTTATATATTTATGGTATACATATATCATATATAGTGTTATATTATACATATTACTATATATACACACACATATTAAATCTTAAAAAGAAAAAAGAAACTAAAATAAGAAAAATCTAAAAAGAAAATAAAAATTATAGGTTTAAAAACAAAAAATATAACATATATAATCCATAAAAAATTAAAGATAATAAAAATCTTACAAAAACATTGAAATAAAAAGACATAGAGAAGGAAAATTAGGATTTATTTCTCTGATCTATCATGTTTACTCCATGAGTTCGATACTCTACATACTTACATTATATACATCTTCTGTAGAGTTAAATAAAAATAAATTTTATTCTACCGCTCTTTGATTACTTGATTAATTCATGGGTTAATTGTTTAATCAACATGAATTTTGAATGGTCACCTCAATGACTGAGTATATGTCTTATCAGATTGCTTAGTGACATCAGATTCCTGTGCTTTTCAAGTGGCACGGTTGTTGGGGAAAAACACGCATAGATTGCTTTTTTACCTCTTTGTCTATTTTAGTTCTAGTATTTATTTCTCTATTTTTATTCTATAGAAATGTTCTGTTTTTTTTGTGAGGGACCACAGATCGAGGGTAGACTTCCTAGGAAGACCGGTGCACCCACGTGAAGCGGAGTCGGCTTTTCAACACAAGCCGATAGGAGAGAGCAACACGAGAAGATCGAGGGATATTTTTGAGAGCAGTGATGTTTGTATTTTCTTTCTTTTGTAATTTAAGAGAGAGAGAGATTTATAATTTGTAATAATTAAACACTCCGAACACTTTGACATTCGAGGTCCATTGCCTAGGTGATTGTTCACTTGGGGGCCTTGTCAGCTCAAGATCAGACTTTTGGGTTTTTGACCTAAGCATTTAGCATACTGCTATTCACACTAATAACAATTCCTATATTAGGATGATTTCATAAGCTTTGCATCTACATATAACATATGTTTCAATCTTGTTTGGCATCATGCATGAAGAGAGATGGGAAGCAAGGTAAGCACTTCTGACTCAGCATTCATCATTGATTTTATGCTTGCATTGTTTTTTTGTTCTCCCCATCTGATTTTGGACACTTAGGATTATAAAGGAATTGGAATCTTGTTAGGCATTTACATGAAAAATATTCAAAAAAATTAATAACCAAAATAAAATCAGGACTACTAATTTTAGTTGACCTTAAAATCAAACATAATTAGATTCATTATTTTTGGAAGAACAACTCCCTCATTATACATAGGTTGTATTATGACTGAGTGAGGTATATACCCTTAAGGACTAGAGCCCACATCCCTAGAAATGTGCACTAAGCACTTGGGTCGGCTCTTGGGCCATGTTACTTGCTGCAAGCACTTGCCTTCGACCGTAGACGAAGTGTCTCTTGTTCAAGTAGGTGTGATTTTCCGACTTGAGCACGGTCACTCAATGAGACTACACGTGTGAGCTTGTATAACTGTTTGAATTCACCTAATTCTAAAAAGTGAAAAGATAAGTGATCGATCTCTCACGGTCTTCACTGTGTTAAGTTGGTGAATTGGAGTTTGCTTAGTGTTTGATTATGGAATTTGGATTCGAGTACGTTCATCTTTCCTTGAAATTATGATTCTTCGAGCCTTTTCTTCTTTTCTTCATTTATTCATTTCTTTTTTTCTTCTTTTCATTTATTGAGTCCTTTTCTTTTTTCATCGGCATAGTGATCACGAGATATCCATATCTTCAGCCAGACCTTGCGGCTTCTTTTCACCCATATCACTGTCATGTCCTCATCCCTGGTCCGGCTCAGGATGACTCTCTTCTTAGGCCATAATTTTTTTATGTCACATTTGACATCAAACCTCATGCGGTTGGAGTCCTTTTCGGAATTTTGTTTCGTATGACTCACCCGATCTCTTTGTTCCCGCACATTTTGCCTTCTCCTACTATTAGGCATGTTGTGCTAAATAATGAAGTCTACATTGATGATACTGTTGATATTATTGAGCCGGGCATATTTGATGCTGGGATGAGTGTGCTCTCTTCGGCAGATGATGGATCTTTATGCTTTAGCACACTAGGTTGAGGATGTGATCATTGAGGATACTTATATTATGGATGACGATATTGATGTTGAGTATTTCCATTTCTCCATGCCGACCCTTGAGTCGATTCAGCATATCTTGTTTTAGGAGCATGTTGTACCACCTTTGCTGGTACCGTAGGAAACGAAGCCAGAACCCGCATTGAGTCACCCATCCTATTAGCCAATCTATCTTGCTCCCCTAACTTTCATATCCTCATAGAGCACATAACTGGTTTTGACCAATACCCTAAGCCATTCCAGTTGATGTTGTTTGGTGAGGACCTGTAATTTCATATGCCCCACCTTGTTAGCCCCTCCCATCAACCTTACATCCTCCCGATTGATGAGTGTGAAGATTTTTTCGAGGATGAGTGTTTAGATGCCAGCATGACCTCACTTTTAGTGGATCAACTTGCATTACGCCACGATGTTTTTCTACGGGTGGATGCAACACTTTATATGTGCTCGGTTTCACCCTCTAACTATGCAACCGATCTGTCGACTGCAAAGCCCGAGTCGTGTGATTTATGTGACTCCTTTGAGTCTGCTCTCCTTAACGACCCTCGTAAGGATGAGCCATGTTTTGAGGCATTCAATGTTTTCTTAGATCTTTCAAACATATGACCATTGGATTCCCGGTTGCTTAGAGAGTCTCTTGATATTGACTTTCCATATCTTTATGAGACTATGATTAACGTGGATGATTCTATCACCAATCCATACGTCTCCACGTTTGTTTTTTGTCAGCTTTAAGTGCTCACTCCACTCGTACATGCCGATAATTTCTTTTACACCACTGGACCCTAGCTGAGTTATCTATTCTCTTCTACCGGTGGTGTATACACCCACTTGATTGTATATACATGTGTTCTTTTTGATTTATCATCATTTTCACTATGAGGCGATGATAGGTGTATGCCATTTGAATGACATAAGCCATCTTGAACCTTGACACGACATTATCCTAGCCTTTGCGCATGGCTAGGGGCATAAAACCTAGCACTCATTGAGAGGCACCTCAACACTTTTTACCTCTTGTATATACATGTTTTGTCATTTATTTCTTCATTCTCCCATTTATTGTCTTACACCACAGATCTATCACCTAATCTTTGTGTCTATACAAAGGACACACTTTGTCCTATGTATAGGGGGTGTACCCATCGTGTTTTAGTACCCCTATTGTTTCCTATACTTGGGGATATCTTACCCTAAGTATAGGGGGTTCTATGTTTATTCTGCCCTTTTATTTTATTCTTTATCCCTCGACTGTCTCCTCTATTGATTGATTTTCTGTGATATACATAGGGATCTTTTGCCCTAAGTCTAGGGGGAGACATGCGGAGTTGTTGAGTTGTTCATTCTACTCCTAGCTCCTCCCCGCCTTGTTCACAGTCTGCTATACTTAGGATCAATTTATCCTAAGTATAGGGGGACGCTCTACTTCTCATTCTTTTCGTTTGAGTCATTCTTTAGAATTTTCTATACTCAGCATGAGTTATTTCTTCATTTTTCTCTTTCATCGCTATGAGGACATAGATTAGCTAAGTATAGGGGGTCATATATACGCTATATATACTTCAACAAAACACGTACTTTCATATTTTTGAAAAATATTTCTAAAATATTGTATGGAGAAGGGTATACAATTAATCAAATTGTAAAGAATATCCTATAAATATGTAAACAAAATTTCAAAATCCTTTGTATATAATAAATAACAAATTTATTTAAAAATATTTTGCAAAAATATTTGAAAAATGGTGGTAAAACGCTTTGAAAAATCTTTTGAAAGTTTGGGAAACATTTGCGAATTTTTTTCAAACCTTTGTAAATTTTTTTTGTAAATATTTGCAAAAATCTTTTTCATTTGTTTGAATAAAATTTTTGAAAATTCAGTTTGCAAATGATTTGGAAAATGGTTGTAAAACTTTGTTGAAAAATCTATACATACTGTTTGAAAAAACTTTGTAAAATATTTTTCAAATTTTGTAAATATTTGCAAAATTGTTGTTAAAATTATTTTAAAAATAAAAGGATTCAAAATGTTTGTTAAAATATTTTCAATTTGAGAACCTTATACATAATTCTTTGCAAGCCTTTTATATAAAAACCTATAAATAACAACTTACTTAACATGTATAAATTCCACGTGTAAATTCTTTAACTAATTCTTGTAAATATTTATGCACTCCCATGTACATATTTATATATACTTCTTTCACTAACCTTTATTTAAAAATCCCTAAAATTTTCAAAACACATAAAAATTTGCAAAATGTTTTCAAAAACTTTTCAAAATCCATAAAACGTTCAAATTAGAAAACTGCTTCACAAAAAGATTTTCTTTTCAGTTGCATGGCATTTGCATTTTTTAGATTGATAATGACAATTGATCTAGTCTAAATAAAATCTGATGATTGGAGCTTGGTTGGATCTTAATCCACTTAATCGCAAGGACCTTATAGGAATAGGAATTGAGGCATTTCAGGTCTACAAGACTTAATTCTTTGAGATCACAAGACTATGTTCAGATGCCATCTTGATTGCCTAAGTAGAATATTTCGAAATAGACACATGACTCTTGTTGATAGTGACCTAACTTGTACACCTGCACCTTACACTTTACTCAACTCAATTAAAGTGGTAAAGGTTGGATTTCCCAGCATGATACACAAGCGAATGGAAACATATGAAATCACAACTGTGACCATTGTGTCCCAACCCGATCCAGTAGCGACAAGGTCCAAGGGCAGAAGGCAATGGGTTGTAATAATGCTTCAAAAGAGGGATAGTCTACTAGCTCAAGAGGGAAAAATCCTTATGTAAATTTTCTTGTCAATAATATTCAAAAAATAATAAAAAATACAAATATTAAAAACTCCAAAAAGAAGAGATTGCCAAAATTCAAAGAAAAATCAATTCCCGTTGGACTGTATAGATGCATTCAATAAGCAAGATTGTGCTTCAAAGTCAAAGTGTTCATGTGAGCCTGTAGTTGGATGACTTGGCTACACTGGTAAAGAATCCTAGGATAAGTAGCTATACTGGCTACCATCCGTTCTCTTCTCCACCTCCTCTTCTTGAGCCAGTTGCACCTGAAATTAGAAGGGAATACCCCGTTTCTTGAGGAAAGAGTTACTGGATTGGGGAATTAGGGTCACCATGTTGGAAAAGATTGTCTCTTTACCGCTCCAACATAGAGGAGTTACGTATCACTGACGCTATACAAGATAATACTCATAATTGTAAGGATCTGCATATATAGACCTGTTCTGACCTAGCTTTTGAGAAGAATTGGGCAGAGTTTTGTGGTTCTTAGAGGTTGCTATGTTTCAAGTTTGATTCCCAATAAGATTCCAACCAAACCTAAATTCTTAAAAGTCTGACTAAGCTCAAACTTTGATTGTATGAAGATAAGCCTAAAATTAAAATCAATCCAATTTCTTTCCTTTTCTTTTCTTTATTTTCTTTTCTGCACTTATTAGCATAAGTGTTTGCGAGGAACTAGCAAAGGAAAGTATGGGGGGATGAATGCCCATTTCATTACATTTATTCTTTCATTTTGGACTTAGATCTCTAGCTAAATGCATGTATATAACATTAATTTGATTAAAATAACATTCGTTCATTGATATAAAAATACTGTAGAAAATATTGTATTTAATGCTAAAATAAAAGATTAAAGGAAAGAAAAGAAAAAGAATGAAGTGTCACACTGAATGACCCTAGACCCCGAGACCAGGTCATCAGGATGACTTGGTCGACAAGAAATAAAGCAGGGGGAGATAGGGCCAATCAATTGTACTAAAAATACACTAAAACCCTAATTCTTATTGTCAATAATTAGCCTTTTGGGACCTATTTTATTTTCTTATTTTTATACCTCAAATAATAAAATTATCTATATGAAAGTTGTACATAAAAATGCAAAGAAAAATATAAATTCTATTTCATTCAGAAATAATACACAATGTGCTCGAGATACATAGAATAAAAAGCCACAAAGAAAATGTTACAGACCTTTATCTTCTCCATACTAACTCAGAATTGACCAAACTCAGATTTATTTTTTCATAAAATTAAATTATATATTTAATGAATGTGGTTTCATTCAATTTGGAGTCAAGATGCAAAGTTGGCTTTTGGGCCCTAATTGTGCAATGTATAGAATATGCAATATATATTCTTTATATTTTTTACTTTCCTATATTTTTATATATTTGTCAATAATATATGTAAATATGAAAAAAAGAATAAAGCCATGAAGAAAATATTAAAATCAATTATGTTCTTTAATATATAGGTAAACTATACCTATAAAGTACTTGTACAAATTTATTTAAGAAAATAAATAAATTCAAAAAGATACAATAGAAATATGTTCACATGTAACTAAAAAAGTTATAAATATATAAATATAATAATAAAATATAAAATACAAAATAAAAATAAAACACCTTATATATAGGTAAAAATATCTTTAATTATACATGTAAAAATTAATACATGTTAAATTAAGATGTAAATATAAATAAAAATTATAATAAAATACTACATAAAATAATAAACATTTTTTTGTGTTTTAAGTTTTATTTAATTAATTCGTTTATTTTGTTATTTATAATTATTTATACTTTTCGCTCGATTCCTTCTTGACTTTTTCTCCTCGATCATTGCCGTTACACATGCACATGCCTCATTGATCGATGGATCTTTGCAACGGGAGCAAACCCCAGTCCAAGCCTCGCTTGTACATAAGCCTTGCCACACCTCAATTTTGAAGGAGATACTTCCTCTCTCACTGGAACCCTCATATCTATACCCAAAATTGAGTTCTGTATGGTAACAATGTTCTCATCGAGTGATTAACAACGCGCATGAGGTGGAGATGAGGTGATCCAAGCCCTCGCCGTTCCTTGCGGAGCTTTTCAGACTCCCTGTTCTTGAGCAGGTACAAGCCATTTACTATATTTTCTAGGTAAATCTTAGCTGTAGTTCTTATTTTCCACTTTTAATTCATGAATTAGCTGTAGCTTTTGGTTAAATTTTAGATCTTAGTCAACTGGAGCTATAGAGCTCCGGCCATCGTTCTCCGCCTATTCTAGCCTTGTTCCGACCTCCCTTACACCTCTACTTCACTCCCCTTCACCTTCTCCACCTCCTGAGCCACCCATGTCCCCTTGATTCGATCTGGATCGAGCTATCAGGCTCTCTTCCTCCGTCATATGTTTGAGAGCTTCGCCTAGCTCTGCCCCACCTCTATTCGACTCCAAAGGAGGTCGAGGTAGTTTGCCCTCAACCTCTAACAATTTTCATGCAGGTCGTGCGTGTTTATGATCTGATGAAGCTCCCAGGTCGCTTGAGTTTCCTCGAGCCATTGTGACCATATCTATGGGTCTTGGATGTTCCTAATGCCACCAGCCACTCCGTTTCCCCTCCCATAACCTCACGAGCATCTCAGAAGTAAGGAAGAGGGTAAGACGAAGAAGCTTCAGTGAATCGAAGCTTGGAAGTGGCAGGTTTCTTCCCTATTCTTCCAAGTGTCGTCCCCACCGTCCGATATTGCACCTCCCCTCGAATGTACATCTATCATAGGATGTGAAGCTTCATCACCATCAGATCGTAAGACATGATTTAAGCATGGCTGTGGATCAATGAACTAGCATCATAAGATGTGAGGGAGACACGTGTTTAAGTGAGACAATTTTGGTCGTCCATCAGCACACCTTTTGGGGTAAATTTCATATTAAAGCCCCCTTCTTTTTCTATGTAAGCATTAGCATTAAAAACTTTCATTTGCATTGTAATTAATTTGCATATCAGACCCTACACTTTTTCATATTTGCATTGAGGTCTATGCTAGGTCACCACGCGTGGCGCCCCACATGAGGAGGACATTTTGCAGGGGTACCCACTAGTTCTGGTATTTCATTTTAGTATTTTAAATTTGCAAAAATGTGTAATATTTTGGGGTATTTTCACGGCAACCCTTGTAGAATATTTCTATTACGAATATACCTTTGCTAGGGTTTTGTTTATTTCATTGTTTTCTATTTTGTTTAATTAGATTCCGTTCTCTGAAATTATAGATAAATAGCTGAAGGTGCTTAATATTGTGGTAATAATAATAATCCATATTTTTATCTAGCATTTTATTGCATTTTCCCGCTTACTAAAAATCAAAAGGAGCTTTTTTATTCCTTGTTTAACTATAAAAATAAAAAAGTATAAAGCCACTTCTAACAATTCCAAAAAATCATATATTATATATTATTTCTTATATTAACTCCATACCAAAAATCACAAAAATACAAAATAAAAACCTTTAAAATTGAAAAAACTCCTAACCCTAAGAAAATTAACAAAAATTCTATAAAATAAAAAAAAAAGTTTTCTCCGGTATATTTTTACTTACATTATATAATATATATTAAAATAGTTGAGTAATTTTAGATTATTATCTATTTTTAAAACTCAAAACAATCCGGCCTACTATTATAAGTTATTGTTTTGACATTTTAAATCAATTAAAAATACCTAAAAATTAGTAAGTTTACAAGAAAATCACAAAAATAGAGAAAAATTAAAAAAACATAAAAATAATTTTTTAATAAATTTTGTATACATATATCTATATTTAAAATAGAAAATCCTATATAGTATATAAACACAGACAAGTAATTTTACTTATATAGTTTTATTATTATTATTACTATTTATTAATACCTTAAATATATTTTAAAACCTTAAAAAATAAAAAGGACTATACTTTTTATATTTTCTAATTTTTACATATTTATGGCATACACATATCATATACAGTGTTATATTATACATATTATTATATAAATATATATACATATTAAATCCTAAAAAAATTAAAAATGGGAAAAATCTAGAAGACAATAAATTTATAAACAAAAAATTAAAAATATATAAAATATAAAATACATAAAAATTAAATATAATCAAAACCCATAAAATATTGAAATAAAAAGACAAAGAGGGGGAAAATTGGGATTTATTTCTCCGATCTATCATGTTTCCTCCATGAATTCGACACTCTACATATTTACACTATACATATCTTTTGTAGAATTAAAAAAATAAATTTTAACCGACCACACTTTGATTGCTTGATTGATTTGTGAGATAAATGTTAAATAAACACAGGTTTCGAATGGACGCCTCAACGACTGAGTATCTGGCTTATTAGATTACTTAGCGACCTCGGATTCCTATGCTTTTCAACTGGTCGACATCTATTCTTTTCACCTTCTTATACTTAGTACGAGCTATCTCTTTCCATCGGTGCCATGAGGACATATCACACGCTAAGTATAGGGAGGGTGTATATATTACATATTTACCTTACCCATAGCTCGTACTTTCACTTACATGGAAATAAATAATGAGTAGGGATTACATGGTTAAATTATTATAAAATGTGTATATTTTTGAAAAACTTTTTGTTTATATGTATGTAATACTTGTTTAAAAAATTCTTTACAAAATTAGAGTATAACAAAATTTTCTTTTTTTTTTAAAAAAACATTTTGTAAAAAACAAACTTCTTAAAAAATCTTTTGAAAAATTTTATTTTTTTTCAAAAAAATTGTAAATTTTTTAAAAAAATTTAAAAATTCCTTCTTTTTAAAAAACAAAAAATATATAGAAAACTTAGAAAATAGAAAAATCTACCAATAAGATTTTATTCCTGACATTTGTACATGCATACAAGGCTCGTCATACATCATGTTTCTTGATTCAAAGAGTTCTCAACTTCGAGTCTCAATCACTCTTAATCATTAGGGTCTTAGACTTAATGTACTCAAAGTGCTTGTAATGAGGATATAACGCTATATTACATGTATCATCCCAGTACTTAATTGAATATGACATGCACCTCACTTGCACGATTGCCTGTACTTGGTGATGAATCACTGCTTCTCCTAAGGACCCGGAATTTGAGTGCTTAAATTGGGATCTGATCTTATGATTCTTGAGGATGAGAAGGAGTCTAGAATCAATTCATGAAACCTGAGTGTCAACATGAAGCCAGTATGGGGACAAGGTTCTTCGTATTAACCATACTTGTCCTAGGTGCCTATGTGTGTTAAAAACTTATTAATTGTGGATCAATACACAACAACTTTGCAAGAGCCGAGGAGCTATCAATATCTCTTCTATATTTAAAGGAAAACTCAAATTTTGAAAAAGCTTCCAAAAAATGAGCTGAATAAACCAGAAATGCTCCCAACCTTTTGAGTATCCATTTAGACCAGGTGGAAGTATCCCTCAATATTGCTTCTTCCCACTACTACTAGGTCATCAAATAAGAACAATGTAAGCTTGAAAAAAGTTCCATGTATCGTAAATGCAAAAGCATGGGTGTAGAAGTATATGTTAGATATTCTCAAAAGGCACATATATGACATCTCAAGAAGGATCATCCACTTCTCAAAAAAGAGTCAAAAGACTAAAATCAAGAAGTCCGAGCTTTGAGAAGAAAATAAGAGTTTCCAACTAAAGAAATTTCAAGGAAAACATTCAAAGAAATCTCTCAATGTAACTTGGGATGATACTTCTGATTCCTCCGATGACTCAGGCAACAACTCAGATTCCCTCATTGATGAAGAAGCTCTTGTAGGACTCATGGCTCGTGATGATAAGGTAAATACTACTGAAACTTCAATTGATGAATTAGAAGAAGCTATTTAAAAACTGCATGACCTAGTTGTTAAACTCAAAAAGAAAATAAGGTTCTAAAAAAATGCACGCATCACATTAGAAAGTCATGTCTCTCAAGTAAATGCATTCAAAGAGCACATAGTTGAACTTATAGAAAGTTTATCTACTTCTGAAAAATATCATGAATAGAAATTAAGGCTCTTAAATCAAATATAGACAACTTAGAAAACATTTTATCTTCACTAAAGAAAAAGAATAATATTCTTCTTAATGATCTAGCTAAGTTTACAAAAGGTAAAACAAACCTAGACAAGCTATTAGGAGGTAATTACCAAAGCACTACCTAGTATGATATAGTTTACAACAATTGTTAAGTAAGAACCTCTAAAACTACTATTCCTGCTCAAGTTTTACTTCATCAAAAAGTTTCAATGAGGGTATCAGAACCAAGGAGAAATCCACAGAACCAAGCTAACAAACCAAGTACCTGAAAGATATGGGCATCGAAAAACTCTATTCAATGTTTTGTATAAACAAATAAAAGATCTTACCTTCAGAGAAAAATGACAAAGCAAAATTTTGCAAGAACATACCAGCGGAAAGAAAGATTATTGATTCATAGACAACAAATGTTCCAAGCACGTGACTGGAGACAAAGACCTCTTCCTGCATCTAGAAACCATGGATAGAAGCACAATCACTTTTGGAAACAACCATATAAGTATAGTTATTGGCCAAGGTATGATTGTAACTCCTATTACTAGTTTTCATTCTATTAATCTAGTTAAAGGCCTAAAGCACAATTTACTGAGTGTATCACATATCTGTGACAAAGGTTTTAAAGTTGTTTTCTCTAAAAAGGGTTTTGAGTTGTTAAATACAACACACTAGTTGTTTTCTTAGGAGGCAATAGGCACAAAAATATATACACAGTTAGTTTCAATAACTTTTATTTACAAGAATTCCATTTGGCAACACAAGAAGAATGTATAGCATAAAAGGTTAGGTCACATTCACTTCAAACAAATCCATAGGCTTAGAAAATTAACCTAGTTAAAGAATTTCCTAAGCTATCATATAAGAGGTAGAGCATGTGTACAAGTTGTGAGTTAGAAAAACTGCACAGAAACCCATCCGAATTTAATAGTTTCATTAACACATCACGACCTTTAGAATTTCTACATTTAGACTTGTTTGGACTTACAAATATGCAAGTTTAGGTGGTTGTCGTTACTACTTTGTCGTAGTTGACGATTACTCTCTTTTCACTTGGGTTTTGTTTCTTACAACCAAAGATTTAGCTTTCTCAGAGTTTGAATAGCTAAATAGATTCAAAATGAAATGGATCTACCATCACTAAGTTGAGAAGTAATCATGATGTTGAGTTTGAAAATGTGTATTTTTTCTGAATACCATTTAAACTGGAATCAAGCATGAATTCTCAGCTCCAAGAACAACATATCAGAATGGAGTAGTAGAGCAGAAGAATCACACACTTCAAGAATATGCATGCACTATAATATATGAATATGATCTGCCTCCGTATTTTTGGGTGGAAGCTGTAAATACTGCCTTTTATGTCCTAAACAAAACTTTAATTTGACAAGGATTAAAGAAGACAACCTTCGAGTTGTATTATGAATGCTCTCCAAGGATATGTTATTTACAAATCTTGGGATGTAAGTATTTTGTTCTTAACACTAAGGATAATCATGACAAGTTTGACTCGAAAAGAGAAAAAGGTATTTTCATAGGATACTCTTCATGTAGCAAACATGATATTCATTAAGAAAACTATGAAAGCTGTTGAAGCTGTCAATGTTTCGTTCAAAGAGGACTTGAGTCAAAATTCTCAACCGTAGGAATTGGAAAATTAGGAAGAAACTAAGTTCACCTATTCATCTAGTATACCCGAGAAAGTGAATTTTAATGGTCTACCAAATGATTACAACTTTATCAGATACCATCCCAAGGAGTTGGTGATTAGAGATGTGTCTAAAAGAGTACAAAAAAGATCTCACTTAAACCCAATTGCCTTGTTTTCTTTTATATCTTTTCTCAGGCTGAAATGTATTGGAAGTGTGTAACGATGAATCTTGGCTCTTGGCAATGTAAGAAGAACTTATTCAATTTTAAAAAATCAGGTATGAGAACTAAGACCTGATGAATTGCTAAATGCATGTATTAAATATATCCGTTGTAGCACAGGAACTTAGTGTTTCATGCAGAACCGAATGAATGATCTCCACGAGGAGAATTCGACTTGAATTTATAACCTGGGAAGTCCAGGGCCGAACACAAGAACTCGAGCAATTAAGTGATGAAATTTAAGTGTCAAATATTTTAGGTAGTAATTCGTAAGGTAATTATGTTGAGCAAATGCACAATTCACAAGATTGAAGATTTTTAACACATTTTGTATGCACTCAAATTATATGAAAACAATAATGCACAAACGATATAATAAAGTAAATCACAATACGATTAAAAACACAATAAACAACTGGAGTTAATCACAAGAATTCCCTGAATTAATTCAATTATCAAGTAAGGCATGAAAACATATCCAATGATGGCTTTAAGCACTAATTAGTCTCTAAAGCAATTTTAACACAACTCTAATTTCCAATTTCACTTTTTATGCTTAAATAATTTCAGCAACAATTAAACCATTTATTAACTCAATGATAATGATTAAAATTAACTGATAATTAGCCATTAAGAAGCAAGGTAACTATCAGGTTCAATTGCTCATAAAGATGACCGTTTTGACTTTATTTAAGGATCTAATTAAGCACTTAGAAGACGAAATAATTTGTGCATGATTTTTAACTCAAAAATATCAACCTACTAAATACAACTCCATGAATGAGCAAAATGAAGGTTGCATTAATGAGAAAGATCTCTGGGAAAACAACTAAAAAAAGATTGAACATGTGGGAGGGAAGAGAGAGTAATGTTTCATTAGTAGCACACCAATGGATAGAGCAATAAATTAGCTTTCAAATGAGATCAAAATCACTTTATTTGGATCTATAGATAAAAAGATATTCAACATTCAATCCAGGGGTATTTTTGGAAGAAAAACTCCAAGTTTTATTTCAAAACAGGAAATAAATGGACTAAATTGCAATTAAAATATACCACAGGGGCTATTATACAAATTTAACACATGTGGGAGGTCTTATCTGCAATATTTGGGAAATCGAGGACCGACGCTCTAAATAGCTCAGTCACGTGCGCAAGTAACGTGACCAAGCGAGGTTCATGAAGTGAGGCTCGAGACACGTGGCTTTCACTAGTGCTTTGCAGGAGGCTTGGATGCAGGATCATATACCAATCCTAAGGGTCGAAACGGTGCCACATGATGTCAACATGTCTCAACAACAACCATTGGATTACCCCCAATCTGGAGAATTTAGGGGCTACTGCCCCTTCTCTATTCATTCGCTCCACCGTGGATGGTGGTGCTCGACTGGGCTTTTACGAGGCCACTCATATTCCTTCGTGTTCCTCAACCTTAGATTAAGATAGGGTGACCTTCTTGAATACATAGCAAAGATCGTCGAAGGCTCAAGAAGAAGAAAGGTGGGGTGAATCAGTCTATCGATGAATCCTCTGCATCGATGAAATTGGAGATCGGAGATGTGTCTCAATCTCCTATCAATGAGGCACAATCAACCTGCAATGTTAGTCCCACATGCGAACGAAAACTATGCAAATATTTTGAAGTGAATGTGAGATAAAATGGAGGTTCTATAGTAAATCGAGGATTGAGCCTTGGAGGAACTCTTGCTCAAGCAAAAAAAGAGTGTGGATCGACGTGGATATGGAAATGAAGAAGCGACTAGATTCACTAGAAGGGCACGCGTGGATAAGGGAAGAGGGTGAAGATGGCGGTTGGTGTAAATCGAAGAAGAGAGGAGGTTCAGTAGTTTGCATGGAAGGAGGGGAACGAATAGACATTGGAGGTGATTTGGAGATCGTTGGATTAAATGATCCAATGATGGATATAGATGCACGTTTGGAAGGTTGTAAGACACCAGATCAAAGCAGATCGGACGACTCAAGAGGATGACATGTGGCTAAAGGAGAGGTGGGCCATGTGGTCGTCTGCGGAGGCGCTACGTGGCCCAATCATAATTAAGAAAATTACATAAATCAAAGATTATTAGAAATAAAATAGGAATTGAATCAAGAAAAATGCAAACATGAAAGTTGTAATCTCGATGAGATCTACAACTTTCATGTAGAAGTCAAAGAGATCAGAGACCATCTATACATAGATAAAAATTAAATACTTATTAAAACAATATAAAACATTTTTCTTTCATTTTTATTTTGTTTATTTTTTGAATTTTAATATTATTGTTTGTTATATTATTTATATACAACATTATTCTAATTTTTATTTGATTTTTAATGAGGAATAAAAAACATAAAATATTAGTACAATAATAGGGCTATATTAGTATATGTTAAATAGTGTCAATTATATACAACACACCAAATAATAATGAGTATTAATTAGTCGATGAATCTTGTTGATTAACATGAGCAAGATAGATAATATTAGTGATTAATGCTGATAAATACATGATTTATCACCACCTATACTTAAGCTAAGCTTCTCCTCAAGCTAATAAATAAAGAATAAATTAGAGAGTTAGTTTAATTAGTGAGATCCCTGACATGTGCAAGTGAATATACAAGGCTTGATTTAACCTAGAATACTAGGTTTTAGGAATCCTAAAACTCTAAGTTGATACAAGTATCAATTAAAAGGAATTCACCTCCTCTACTTGTTAGACTCTCAATGTGTGTGTGTGTAAAAAAAAATATGACTTAGTGTAGACTGCACTCATGAGAGTAGATTCTCAATATCCCAAAAATTCCAATCCCAGAAGCTCTCCTAAGGACCCACCCTCAACACCAAGGAATAAATATAGTCTTGCTTCAATCCACTCTCTCTTTAATTTGTCAGACTTTAAAGGGATAGGTGAAAGGCTAGGTCATGGAGGATATAGGATTGTGTACTTATTTTTACTTCTCTCATTTAAACAAGATTCTCTCAAGTGCCAATATTCAACACATTTTTTATTTTTATATTGCCAATCAATGTGTCCGTCAAGGAGAAATTTGAGTTGTTTGTGCTTGTTTTCTTGGGAATACATCGGGGCATGCCTTCTTTAAGCATCTAATATACTTGTACCCCGATTTTTAGTGCTAATGATGCAGAGCCCTTTTTGAGGTACTAGCCCGACTCATAAAAACCTAATGATTTGGTCCAAGTGGACACTTAAAGGTCGGGAGCGCTTGCTTTGAAAGTAATAGATCATAAGTGTAACTTTGTAATGCGATGAGCTTTTCTTTTCATTTCATCTTCATATATATATTTTTTATTTGAGGAAACATCCCTTCTTTTTGGCTAGCTCCACTGCTTTTACTAAGGATTAGCGCACATTAATCAACTTATTAATTTAATATCACACCCTGGCGCTTTAGGTCAAAGTCAAGAGATAACATGAGATCATGTCCAAACTGGCTAAGATGCTGACACTCAGGTTTCATGAAGCCGTCATTAATTTTATCCCATCCTTGAGCATCATATAGATCAAGTCCAAACTCAAGCTTCAAATCCCGACCTCCTTAGTGATACCTTGACTCGTCTCAATCATGAACGTAGTCGTGCATGTGAGTGATACTCAAATTCTTTTTAAAGGAGATTAAGCACGCAATATAGAATGCATATCTTTTAACTAGAGAAGTATGAATTTTTAAGTCAAGGACCCTAATGATTAAGACATGATAACTCTTAGTCTATAGACTCCTTAAACCCAATGTCGAAGATCATCTCAAGCCTTGAGTGCAATGTGAAAGTGTCAGAGAAGAACACCGATTAATAAGTCAATCTTTTTGTGAATTTTATTTTTCCATATATATATATATTTGAATTAAGTTAGAGAGTTAAACAACTAATTAGACTCACTTTTGAAAACTTTTTACAAATATTGTCACATAAGTATAAAAAAATTTCAAACATTTTACAAAGATTTTCAAAACAAGTAAAACCCAATTTTCCAAACCTAAGTAAAACATTTTTCAAAACAATGTCGCATAGATATAGGTTTTTCAAATATTTTACAAATGATTTTTCAAACCATGTCATTCCGTATTTTCACAAACAATGTAAAACACTTGAAAACCATGTTAACTATATATATACAATTTTCAAAATCATTTTCAAAACATTTTTTTTACAAAAAATCAGTTACAAAAATGTAATACAAGACCCATAGCCCTAATAGTTTTGGAAAAATAAAAAATATGAGCTATGGCTAAAGTATATGTAATATATATGCTAGACCCCCCTATACTTAGCTTTTGCTATGTCCTCACAGCATAAAGTGATATGAAGCCATATCTCATGTTAAATATAAAAGAATATACAAAAACTGATAATAGAACCACAAGCTGCAAAATGAATAACAATAATCAGTTAGAGGGAGACAGGGACTCGGGTCTCCATATAATTAAGCTGAGAAATAGCTTAAGCATAAAGATATGAATTGAAACTAAGTGACCCAAGGGAACAACTAGACTGAAATTGGATCTCCCCTATACTTAGGCTGAAAATAAGCCTAAGCATAAAGAATATGAGGCTAAGAGAGGGAGGGTTCATGGCTGAATCTCTAGATGGCTGAGTCTCAGGAGATGAAAATGGAGCCTGGGGTTTCAAGAGGCTGGAGAGTCAAACAATATCAAACAAACCCGATTATTTCACCAACACACACAATGAAGAACATAAATATGGTCCAGTCATCTTGTCATTTTTATTGGTGATAATGCAAATTAGATTTCATTACGAGCAGTCTGACTTAGGGTTCGGGCTCTATCCTATGGATACGTCCTCTCCTTTCACCCAATGCATACGTAGCTACAAATAATGTGGGGTTTTCTCTCCCAAAGCAAGGTCAATTTTAGCTCCATTTTAATTAAATCAACTTACATTAACAGTCCCATTTATAGAAATTAGGTCATCACTTGTATTAAATCTCTGAACACATAAATCATCGTCTACCATCCAGTCCCATTTTCACCTTTTTTAAGGTATGATTCTAAAACCTTACTTTAATTCTCTTCAGTACTTTTAGACTTTTCATTCGTTTAAATATTTTTTTGCCTTGCAAGGGTTTCGATTCACAATAGAGTTTGACCTTAAGTCTTAATGACAAAACTTCCTTTAAGATTTTTATGATGTGAAGTCCCTCATTTGACCCTGAGTGAGTTTTTAGTGTTTAAATTATGCAAATAAATCTATGATTCAATAGCATTCTCCCTTCTTTATTTAAATATTAAATAAATTATTTTTCTTTCATCCATTCCATCAAAAAATAATATATTATACCATTATATTACCTAAAAATTATAAACTATTCAACTTTTACTAACTTTTCCAAACTTCAATACAATCACAACACAACAAACCTACTCAACCCCTAAACCTCTATCCAAACATCAAAACAAAAAACGGTTTACCATCCCCCAGTTTAACTTGAGCTAACCCGGTAATCAAATGCACCCTTAAAGTAAACCCTAAAAATTTCAAATCCCTTTATTTTTTAATCTCCCCCTATATCATCTCCTTCTCTTTCCGCCAAAGGTCCTCCTTGTGGATCCCAAAGGCGGTGCATCATTAGGTATAAACTTGTTCATCTTCATATCGCTTCACCAGATAGCATGGAGTCTCCTTCTTACCATCAATATATTTTTCCCTTTATTTCTTATGTCTAGTCTTTATTACTCCAGTTTTTTACTCTGGTCGACCATATTCTTTCTACAACAAGATAATATTTTCTTTTTTATTTGTCTTTTATGTTTCTGAATTTGTATGATATTTCTTTTTTTCCATCATCCTAAATGATGCTTTGCCTTTGTAGTCGATTCTCACAGTAAACAACTCTATGGAGGCTGAGTTGACAACATGTTATTCATATTCCGTCCTAGTTTCTTTGGTGGAATTCCTTGATCACTTTTGTTTGGGAGAGGTTATCGGGTAAGATTTTGTGATTTGACTTATTCCAGGAAAGTTTTATATACTGTCGGAGTTAGCATTATTAATATTATGTTTGATGACGAGTATACTTACTTTGTTTCAGGATCAATCTGATAAAAATACATAAGATTCATGTTACTTTCCTTTTCATCACAAAACCAATTGTTCATTTTCGAATTCAACGTCAACGTCCAGATCCCCAGCACACATGTTTGGTAGTTCTCTTGGCATATAATTGAAATTGTATGCATTACTTCTCGGCTCTACTATTTCCTCCACCAGCTTTTATTTCTGTAGAAACTAGCGTTTCTGATCTTGCAATGTTACTTTTCCCTTATCGATCATGGTTAAAATCCTCATCAATTATCACATGTTAGATCATCTTAATCCTACGCCATGCATATAATATTTGCAATGATCATGTCTCTCGTTGATTTCCTTATCAATAATTGAAATTTCCTGTTTTTTTAAAGATTCCCAAAGATGACATTTCCCATTCAAATTGAACAGAATCATATCTTGATTTCTTTATTAGGTAATTATTGCTTGAATAGTCGTCTAGACATGTAGGCTTGACTCTCAAATACTATTTTTTTCTTATGATAAATAGAAAGTAAAGATTGTGAAAATATTTGAGTTCGATATAATTTGATCAAGTTCACAATCACAGCTTGTGTCTAATTCACGAACACCTTATTATACACTTATTCTAATGGTTTCTTGTTTGCAATCTATCTATAGATCAATGAAGATCCATTATTTATAAAGGTGATGTAAAGAAGGAAATATGCATTCGATCATTTCATTTTTCAAGAACCACATATTCGAACTACAAAATTCCTTAAGTAACCTGCATTTGATCAATGGAGATCTCTACTACAAATAGCTTGAGGCTTTTACAAGATGTTGAATTGATTCAAGTTACAGTCACTGGGTAATTAACAAATGATATATAGCACGTAGTTAGTGGTTTTTTAACGAAAAGAGTAAAAATATGGTGAGTTAGAGATCTTTAATTTCAGAGAATTTGTATTATAGAAATTCAGAGGGAGAACCGAATATAAATTCATTCTATTGATGCAACAATATGAAAATATGATCTCTCTATTCGGACCCACACCAATCTGTATCTCGATTAGGACTGGAAGCTCATCTATTATCGAAGCTAAATTTGCAACATTAAGATAAAATTACTCTCATGACACCAAAACATGCCTTTTATTAGACATATGCTAATTTGTGGATTTACACATTATTATAAGCTTGGTTAAGGTTTTATATATATTATATTCTATACTTTGACTTCATTGATTCACATGTTTTTTATAGGACATACTAATTTGTTGATTTATGCATATTATTATAGGTTTTTGCAAATGGATAAATCAGGATGCACTTGAGACTTAAAAATATCAAAGACTACCACAAATGAGTCCAGGAATATCTCAAATGGGCTTTTCATGGTGTTATGATGGAGATGCATTGATAGCAGATAAAGCATCTTATATCAATGATTGACAAGGGAAAAGAGTATTCTTCACATGAGAATGATGGCATTATTGACAACCATGGTTATGATAGCTAGTTTGAGGATAACTCTGACATCATGTATTTCTTTGATAATAACATGATTTTGAAAATTGATATGTATAGTTATGATGGATTTTTTAATGTATCTTGGTATGAAATGCTTAGAAATCTATTATTGGTGGGAATGTACTCGGATATTTGAATTTTATTATATGTACATAGAATTTTTACAAATTTGTATGTAATTGTGGATTTGTTTGGTGATTGTGGTTGTTTATGATAGATAATACTTGTACTATGCCATATTATGTATTTTAAAAGACATTTGTCATTGTTATATCATTGTTAATATGTGATTGCAAACATGAAAAGTAATTGACGTGTAACAAATGATATTCCATTGTTGTAATCATTGTTATGGAATATTTTTTAAAAAGTTATGTTATCTTTTGCAATGGTTATAAAATGTTGCTAAAAAATGAGACACTCCCAACACTTTATAACAGTTGCTATTTTACATGCAATAGTTACATAAATGTTTCTAAAACTTTTGCAACAATTATAAAATTATCGCAAAACATATAAAAAACAATGCTCGGCAAGTGTTGCTAATTTGCAACGTTTTAATCCCATTGTAGAAGACAACCAAGTGCAATGGTTGTAACTAACCGTTGCATTATTCATTTGGAACGACGCCTTTTGCAATGGTTTTTGCAATGGTGTGGGATCATAGCAAATATTAAAAAACATTGCTGTAACTCTTTTGCAACAGTTGTGCAACCATTGCACCAACAAGTTTTTTGCCAGTGTCATTATCACGTGGGAGAAGATCTCAAGATAACTCCAAGATAAAATATCCCCCTCCTATTGTTGGTTCCATATAATTTTGTTAGTTTTACATGATTGCAGATGATTGGATCCCCATGAATATTTCTTGTGGTATGGTTATAATTTCAGATAAGTTGTTGGTTGATATTTTCCTCAACTGCACAAGTTTAGCATATCTATTATTAACGTATACCATACAATTGCAATGAAAACGATGAGAGGACTGAGCGACTATGCTTACAAAATTATCAAGACTTATGAATTAGTCTACGATAACTAATCGATCACGTATGACCTGAGGTTAAGAATGGATCGACTAGTCCAGATTAAATGATCAATTAGTAATTAAGCAATCGGTAAATTTGACTAATTAATTAGTTTTTGAATAATTGATCAACCCTTCTAGCTCCCTGAACCTACTCTAACCGATTAGTCTATACAGATTGATAAGTCATTTCATATTTTCAACTCCAATTTTATAAATAAAAATGGGATTGTTGGCAATAGAAAAAGATGGAAGAATGTAAGGATGATGTAATAAGATGGATGGGAAGAAACACATATTTTTACATAATATTCCAAAATGTTTTATGATTTTAGATCGTGACTCCCATGGATTAAATACAAAGGAAAGGGGCCCCTCTCTACAATGAAAGAGATGGTAACCACGTAGCGAGTCTCATTTAGTGAGAGTAATTTGTTGTCGCACACGTACTAATGATGTCAAATTTAGCTAATATGTAGCTAGCAATATTTGTGGTTGTAGTTAACATCCTGCGGATGTGTTTACCCATGTTGGACTTTTGCCTTGTATACAAATACACTTTCTCATGGTGTGCAGGTAGATGGATATACATAGCGCAAGAATGGGAACACACCCTTGGGCCTTATGTTAATGACTTATATATAGCTGCGACCTTATAGACGAGTTGGGTAATGCATCGCTATTAGTGTATGATGATGTATTCCACAGTCCACTTGATGTTTTTTTGATATCAAGTTAGGAAGTTGGTAGTAGACGAATCTCCATTTCATCAACTTTATTCTATCATTTTTGCCTTAAAATCACTAACTAATGCATGTAAATATGATCAATTTGTATAAACTATCACTCATTATTTATTCCATTTATTGTGTATAAAATATTGTTTTTAATGCCAAAATTATAGAATAAAGAAAAGAAAAGAAAAAGAATAAATGTCAAAGGTATTTTATGACCCTAAACCCCGAGACCTAGGCATCTTGATGATTAGGTCAACAAGGAATATAGTAGGGGGAGATAAGGGTCAAAATAGAATAAATCCTCATTTTTTTATTCACCATTTATTCATTTTTAGGACCTATTTTATTTTCTATTTCTTATACCTCCAATAAAGAATATTTGTACATGAAAGTTGTAGATAATAATATATAGAAAAATACAAAATTGAGTTTGCATTAAAATACATACAATGTACATTTCATACTCTAAATAAAAAGCCTAACTCCCAACTTCTCAGACCCATACCTCTCAAATAAAAACTCAAAATGTATCAAAATCACCTTTAATTGTATATAACTTTTAATAAGCTATTTAACGAAGTGGTTTCATATTTTTTTGGAGTTAAGTATGAAAGTTAGGTTTTAGACACCTATTGTACAATATACCTGAATATAATAATCATTTTATTTATTCTTTAAAATTTTTATAATTTTATAAATATTATTTATAACATATGTACATATTAAAACTAAAATAAAACCATAAAGAAAATATTAAAATAAAATATTTATATAAAATACTTATACCTATATAATATTTACCCTTATTTATTTAAGTGTAAATATTACATTAGAAAATAAAATAAAATTATATTTATGTATATAAAAATAAGTTATAATTTCATAAAATAAGAATAAAATAATAAAATAAAAACATTACAAAATAAAAATAAAAGATACAAATTACAGGTAAATATACCTATAAATAAAACCCTGAAAATAAACTAGTAATAAATAAGCTCTAAACAATAAAAATCATAATAAAATACTATAGAAAATAAGAAACAACTTTTATTTTATAAATTTATTTTAATAAAATCTTTTACTATTTATTATGTATTTTATAATAATTTTAGGCTGGATTTTTTCTTGGTTGGTCCACGTAGACCAACCAAGGTGCAAGGGTTGACTCTGTCAACTCCTCTGACAACCAGTAGCCTCTAACAACCCTACGTTTGACTCGCTTTTCTACATTTTCCCCCAATCGATGTAGTCATCGATCGAGCTCGATTCCTTCTGCATTTTCTCTTCCACGATCATTGTACATACTCGTTGGTATGATTTCTTGGCCAATGTGCCACTAAATCATTGTTCTCTTCTCGTTGTTTGGCCTCGCTCCGCTATCCTCTGTGTAACTTATCCTGAGCTTCTCATTCAATTTTGAATCTCCTTTGGTTGTGTTTTCTCCTCCATTTTGTGCTCAAGGGCTTGCGGGTGGTTACATCCTCCTTGCCCAGCTTTTTGTTGATCGAGGACCAACCTAGGGTAGCGTTCCACCATCTGCGACGACCGCCGCTGCCGTGAGGTCATCTCATCGGTCCGGCCGATTTGAGGTCTTCTTTGTTGCTTTTCAGATTAATCTTAGTTTTAGGTTTCATTTTATGCATTTATTTTATGATTTAATAGCTTGTTTTAGTGTTAGTGCCCGCTTCGTCATTTATCGGAGCTCTGATCTGACGAGCCCTTGTTTCACCGTGATTGATTGTTTGCCGACTCACCAGCCACTTCATTTTGTTCCTCCTCGCCTTCTCTTCATTCCATGCCATTCCATACACCCAGATCCCTCCCTCAAGGATTTGGAGATCAGAGGTCCTCCTCCGCCATCGCTTGAGACCTCTCCACTGCACCACATTTCACTCCATTTCACCACGAAAACACCTCTACCCCCGTCGTTTTTCCTTGCTTGTGCTAACCCTGCAGGTGTCAGAGTGTGATAGCCTCGATTGAGATGTTTTTGGGTTGCAAGAACAACTCTAGGTAGCTCGAGCTCCAAGAGTTCCATCAACAACCCCTCAAACATTTTGGAGCTACCAGGACCATTGCCGAAGCAGCAAGAATGATTTGAGCCTATTAGAGGAGCGCTTGGAGGCCGGAGACACGTGCTGCATCTGATTGAAACTCGCCCAAGGTGAGTTCTTCCTCAGTTCCTCCTCCACCTTCCAGGACTGTTCGATCAGCCTAGTTCTTCCCAAGGAGCAGTAGCCGTTGGATGCGCTTCATCACAGTCCTCCAATCAGCTGCTAGGATCTAATCCCAACCATTCAGCCTCAAAGCATCATCATGATGCCCAGGGGCGACACGTGACTCGATCATCACCGTCAGTTCCTACACAAGTGTTGGGTATTTGGCATATTTTTACCCAACATTTTTTATATCTAATATTTAGTATATAAACATTTGTCTGTCGTTATATTATTTTGTAATATTTGCAAACAAGTCCCTAAACTATTTTTATTTGCAAATTAGACCATGCCAGCTCACGTCATGTGTCGTCCTATGTGAGGCAGACATTTTGCACTAATACCCCTAGAACTTTTTGTATTTCAATTTAATCCATTAAATATTTATTCTAATGTTATATTTTTGTAAAATTACAGAATTGACCCTGATCTTTATTTTATTTACATTTATGCCCCTACGAGTTCATTGATTTTTTGTGCATTTCTTCCATTTATTAAATAGAGTGTTTGTGCTCTAAAAAATCTCAAAAAATAAATTATAGCTCCACTTGTATTATATTTTCATGCCGTTTTTTAGACTTGCAAATTATGACTTTTTATTATTTATTAAAAATAAAAAAGAGCATAAAAAATCCATATTTAGCTTAAAAACCCATAAAATATAAAATCGTTTAAGAAATTCCCCCAAAAACATATTTTGTTTATTTAAGTTTTTTCTCCTTCAGACAAAAAATCATTAAAAATAGAAAACGAAAGTACATAAAAATCAAAAAGATCGAAAATTATTTATAAAAATTCAAAAAATCTTAAAAATTACAAAAATATCATTTTCTATTTTTAAATTATCTTTATTCTTATTTATCTTTTAAAATTATTTTGAAGAATTTTGGACCTTATTTGATATTTTTAATTATCAAATTAATTTGTACTATTTATTTAATCCTTGATTTAAGATATTTCTGACTTTAAAAAACATACAAATAACAAAAATCCTTAAAAAATCACAAAAATAGTAAACAATTATTTAATACCAAAATTATTTAATTCTATAATTTTTATTTATTTTTAATTATAGCTATATCTATATTAGTCCATATTATACATATAGCCTTGTATATTCTATTTTATAAATTTAAAAAGAAAAAGAAATTAAAAATCAGAAAATATAAAAAGAATATATAAAATATAAAATTAAAAATAATAAAAAATATAAAAACAAAATTTTAAAAATCAAAAATTAAAAATCCACAAAAATACATAAGCAACAAGAAGCACACATTTTTCTATTCACTTGCACCATTGTCTCGTTTGCTCCCTATGTTCGACCTCCACATACTTGCATACTATACACATCAATTGTAGAGTTATAATAAATTTTAACTCCACAAATGTTGCTTTTCATTGCTGTATTCTTATTGTTGGCTAATTGTTGATTTTTTGAGATTTCATTAGCAGTCGCCACAACGACTTTGTCTTCACCTTGTGAGGACATATTTTCACCCTTGCAGAATCCATATCATCAAAATGGCATTGTTGCCGGGGAGCAACATCACGTAAATTGGTTTTTACCCGTGTCTTCTTGCTTGTCCTTATTTTCTTTTATTTGTTTTTATTTTATTTGATATTATATTGAATGAATTGTATAATCACCTCTTCTTTGTTGACTCTGCTGCGAACCGCGGATCAAGGGAGACACTCTTCTAGGAGTCCCTACGCACCCACGTGAGGCGGTGTCACTTTTCTGATCTAGCTGCAGGAGAGAGCATCAAAGGAAGCTTGGAGGAGATTTTGAAGACAATATTTTATGCATTTATTTTATTTATTTCATTTGTAATTTGAAGTGAGAGAGAGATACACTAATTGTAATATTCAAGACTCTCAGGACACTTTGCCATACTTCACGAGGTCCAGTGCCCGAGGGATTGTTCTCTTGGGGGTCTCATCGGTTTTTTCGAGTTTTGATCGCATTTTATTTTAATTTGCTTCACGATTTTATTTTTCTTTATTTTGTATGATTGAGCCCTAGATATAGGATCTGTTTGATGGTAGATTAAGGTCAACACTTAATTATCATTGCATGACCCTATAGCCTCGTTTGGACATAGTCAAATTTTGAAATTGCTATTTGTTTGGACTTGAGACCGCTTGGCGAGAGAGACCAGCATACAGTGCATGCAGGACTCGTTATGGTGGACCTTGGCCTCTTTTCTAAATAAGTAGCATATTGTTCTTCACGCTAATAGTATATTCTCATCTAGGCCGATTTCATTGGCTTGGATTTGCTTATAGAAAGGTTTCAATTCTGCTTGCCATCCCTGCACGAAGAGAGCTGGAGGGAAGGTGAGAATTTATGCTTTAGCATTCATCATCGATTTGTCGATTGCATTGCTTTTCTGACTCTCTTCCTCTGATTTTGACCACTTAGGTTGTGACGAACCCTGAATCAGGCCTCTTAATAAGTTGTTTTAGTGCGTTGTAGTCGGCCGAGTCGGATGCGTCAAAGACCGCTTGATTTTAAAATAATCAATCAAAATAAAGCGATCGATTTTTATTTTACTTGGGCAAGACCAAGGTCAAACTCAGGGACATGAGCCTCTTATGTATGAATTCAGATTTTTAATGCCTAAATTAAGCGATGAATTAAAAACCATATGTCAATGAATGCAAAAGACAAGAGCAATGCATAAATAAACATGAAGATATGCTATTTATTTATTTTATAATGCAACAGGATGCAAAGAAATGCAATGTTAGAATGATGCAAGTATGCTTGGATTATATAAAAAATTTGAGCAATTAAACAATAGTTAATTCATGTTCAAATTATGAACCTATTCTCATTAATCAAGTAATATAAGGCATACGAGGAATTATATATGAGACACTTGGTTTAAAATAATGCATCAAAGTTCACAGTGTCAAAATAGATCTAAGAATGCCATTAAGAAGAGAATGAAACAACTTCGAAACGCCACTAAAATCAACTGAAACGGAGCTCGGATGCTCAAGATATTCAAGAAAAAAACCAGGGGCATAAATACAAGAAAAACATGAAAATAAATAACAAATAGTTCCTATAAGGACTAAAATGTAAATAACAAAAGTTACGAGGCCTTCCCTTAATATACCTACACGCACGGGGGTATATTTGCAATTATTAAAACCCACAAGGGTTTGGATGCAAAATACCCCAGGTACGCTTGGATATCACGTGCTTTTGGACTTATCTATAAATAGAGGAAGTGGCAGGAAGCCTTCTGCAATTATCCCGGCTAGTCACATGACTCACACGTGAGAGTGAGGTTCGGGAGCGGTGCAGGGTCGGAGTTGGCTCGTACATTGGCTCAGATGCTGGCTTAGCCTCGGAGGGTGGCATGTTAAGCGCAGAGGAGGCTCGGGCGCTCCGAGCCTGAAGGGATGACGCAGAAGCTCGGGACCGACACATGGACGCCTGTGGTCTGTCTAATCACGAGGATCAGACGACAGCTGTAGCTCCTGACGAAGACAACGTGGCTCCTCTTGGTCCGTTCGATCAAGACGATCGAACGGTAACTATAACGCATGGAGATGTCGACGTGGCCTCTTGTAGACCTTTGGATGAGCATCGGGAGGGTGCCATTCAACGGTCACTGTATCATCCTCCTCCTCTACGACTGGCGGTGAAGTTAGGCCTCCGGCGATGGACTCCTAGCTCCGCCACCTCTTATTAAGCGCTGAGATGATCCCTTGCAACTCCTGAAGACAGAGATGGCATTGTAGAAGATCGGCGGAGCAGACAGAATTCCTGGAATACGCGGTCGATATTTGCTCATCAGAGATGAAGCCCGCGAAGATAGCTCCGGCGAGGCTTTCGATCATAGCGTGCGATTTGAGGTGATTGTGAATGGGATGGAAGCCTATGCGAGTGGAGAGAATAGAGGCTCAGATGCTCCTCCGCTGTAAAGGGTAGAGGAGATGGGTTGGAGGTGGCTAGGCTATGGAGAAGGGAAGGTGGATAGCTGGTGGGTGCGTGTGAATGAGGGAGGAGTAAAAAGAAGATCCCTCACTACCACCGCACGTCGAAAGGATTCTCACCTGGATCTCTTCTATTCTAGGCTTGTGCACCTCTCTCCTTTCTCACTCTCGCTCACCTGCATCTACTTTTTAGCGATATATAATGCTCGCTCTTTCTCGCTTTTGATAGGTGGCACCTAGGACTTGATGGTGGGTCCTGGCTCGCATCGCTTTGCCTCGCACAATGCTACTAGATTCTGTGGAAATCATGGATGTCTCTATTTCGGTAGGGCTTTGGGATGTCCCTCTATGTCTGTGACTTCCTAGGAGGGTCGAGCCTTTTCCTCATCTCTGACTCATTCTCTGCCCCAGTCTCACCACCCACCAGATAAGCTCTCTTTGACTACCTCTGTTTCCTTTGTTTAGGTGAGACAGAGGTATGCTCTCTACCTATCAAACACATCGTCAGAGTCAAGAAAGGGATATCTCTTTTCACTATATGGAAGCCTATAATCTAGTTAAGGAAAAAAGACACTTCTTCCTTTCCCATCCATCCCTATCGGCAGGGTCTCCTCAACTTCCCCCGCCCGAGCTGTATGAGGTAGAAACTCATCCCACGTACAGTTCGGAGGCCTAGCCCCGCCCCAACAGTAATGGTAGCTTTGGGGGTGGGATAAAGGACTAGATATATAAGCTTGAGCCGCACGCGTAAAGTGCTTAGACTTCCTCAAAGGTCTAGCCATTCTTTCTCCCGTGAAAGATTCTATATATATTCTGATCTCTAGAAAGCATAGACAGTGCTCGCCCATAGAAAGAAGAAAGAGCATCGACAAGCCTCCTCTCCACTTCTAACCTCATCTGGAAGCCTTTCGAGCAATCGAGGAACTGATGAGCCCTCAAATCTACTGTTCATACTCCTATGAACTTGTACAAAGATTGTTGTCGAGAAAAAGCCTACCTCATCTTCTTGATTAATTAAGAAAGTCGTCGGGTGATCCGTTTAGTTTCAGATAATAGTCCCCTTGCCAGTGCGCCTATGGGAATTCTGCCTACCTTGCCCCTCCCTAGCATCCTGACCTAGATTCCCCGTCTGCTTTCCCCCTGCATCACCAGGAACCCAAAGCTTAGCTGTGAACCCCCCCTGAAGTTCTTTATAAGGATAATGATTTCCTCCCTTTCCTATAGTTATAGTAGAACTCCTTGCTTCGCTTAATCTTGAGACTGACTTTTCTAACCCCACCCTCCTCACACTAGTTTTCCTGCGGTGCGGGTCTGAGGTGAATGTTGTTTCACCTTCTTCAATAGGAAGAACTCTTCTCTCAGTAATGGACTGAAAGCAAGACGCCTTTGAATCGAGCATGATCTGATGATCATGATTAAAGAAGGAGCGTTGGAATTTGTCTTTCCCCCTGATGAGTCTAGCCTCTTTTGCTGATCTTTGATCCCCTCTTGTGACTGTCTCTATCCAACTCTAATATGAGCCTTCCCTTTCTCGATGCTAGATCAGTCGAGGATTTCCACTCTCTCCTGACAACTAGCCTAGGGTAGGGAAAAGGGGAGGGAAAGGTGAAGGGTTTCGGTTTTCTCATTTTAGATATTGCCGGCTAGTCCCAGTCGGGGAAGTCAGGGAAATGCCTCATGGGTCTGAGTACTACTGCTTCCTGCTTCCAGAGGAGGGAAGTGAGAGAGTGAAGCTAAAAATACGTCATCATCATCTTTCTGCTTGGAAGACATAGAGGGGGTCCCCAGGGCGAGGCATCGAGGGATGCTCTGTCTTTTTCGAGCTGGATACGAGACCTAGTCCTAGGCTTTTGAGGGGGTGCATCTGACTTCTTTATTCTTTGATAGCTTTTTCACCTCCTACTTTCAAGTGTCCAAAGTCATATAGATGAGGTAGAGGCACCAGGAATTCCTTGCTTCTGTCTGCACCTCCTTCCACCTCTAAGATTTCGATTCAACAACGTACCAATACCAGTATCAGGAGTTTCCTTATATTGCATAAGTGGTTGAATCTTCGCCTTGGAATCAAAAGGATTGATATTGGTACAATCTACTCTCATCTTTCCCCACAACGAAGCTGATATTAGTTAGTCCGTTTCCTATTTACCTCTTCTGACTTGCGAGGGGAAGTGGCTCGACCGAGAGGCGACGACTATAGAGAAATAGTTAGCGGAGCGGGAGTCAAATGTGCTCTTTCTCTTCTATTTATTAAGTCTATAAAGTTCTTCCGACTCACCACAATTGATCGTTGGCCTTCCCGTCTGCCTTCCCCATTTAGCTACCCGGGGTCTTGATAGTGACTAACTAGCTTGACATAATCCGGATTCATCAAAGTCTAGAAGATAGATCTCTCCTCCAATTATATATTATGGCTTGACTCTGAAATGATCATCAATCTACCTTTGTTCTAAAGGCCTTTTTGATACAGCTTTATTTAAATTAGGTTCTATAATATCCGTCATCCAAAAGCTCAACAATCTACCTATTAATAAAGACATCATATGCGATGTGATGTTTTGATCATCTTCGTCAAGAGCCGGAAATGCTTTGTGAGGGTCCTAAGAATGATGCCTAGTAGCTTAGTCGCTATGATGCCCTTAAAACACTACTCGCATTGTTGAGTCGTGATGGTTTAGCCTATACTATGCCTGGTGTGGGCAGTTGTAGAAGTTTGAAAAGAGTTAGTCCTCTCTTTATGATCTTCATGAGGGTTTGATCTGACTGCCATTGATCTTATAGCCATGTGCTATAGGCTTATCTATCTTCTTCGCTATATTGAAATAGATTTCACGGAAAACCAACTATATCCGATCTTGATTCGCCTTTCACCCCTAGCCACAGGTCATCCCCGTATTTTGCCACATACGTGGGTTCGGTCCTCCAAGGACTTTCGAGCTCTCTTCAACATGCTCATGGCTAGATCGATCGGTTTTAGGTCAAATAGGAAGAACCCAAAGATGAAACCTCTGGAAAGCGCCTACACCTAATGGCTTAAGCCGTTGTTCCCATTTCTGAAGCTAAGGCGATGGAAATCGGAAGGTGGACTATTGTGTGAGAGCATAATTAATTAAGAGAACATCGACTCAAAAGGCAAAAGGAGATTGGAATACTTACTTGGGATAATGGCGGAGCGAGGCCTGGGCTTGAGCTTTCTTAGAGAAGCTCGGGGTCTTCGCAAATGATGGGCGACCATTCCAGCGAGCTCGAGTGGGGCGGAGCCACCGCGATGCAGCCGCAAAAGCTGCGGGTCTTCACCGGAGGCATATGTCATCTTATCTTCATTAATCGCACCTCCCCCTATCACAGGGAGGTGGAGTAGGGCTGTGCCTAGCCCCTCGTAAAGGTGGACGGTTTGAAGTGGGGCGAAGGCGAAGTATTTGAAGAGTGGAAATGGAGGTTCTGGTGTTAGAATGAGTGGGTTGCATGGGGAATATGGAAAAAGAGGAGGGATGCTATGGCGAACGTGGGCTTGCGCAAGGGTGATGGAAGATGGGGCTTCATCGTGGGGTGGTTGGAGAGTGGAGAAGATGGAAGAAGAGGCGGGGGAAATGAAAAGGGCAAAGGCTGTGTGTGAGATGGGTGATGTGGTGAGGGGTCTTCGGAGGTAGACGATGGTCTCATGGCTGTTGGATCTCAAGATCTAACAGCTATGAGGCATGCACTCAAGTGCGGATAGGATCAAATTGATAGAGGGCGAATCGAAGGGCGTAGGGAGCACCACGTGGCGTGAAGAGAGGGGAATTATAGCGGACACTGGTGATGTGATCTGTGGACCTGATCGAAGGGTTGAGGAGGGAGAGGTAACATGCAATGGATACTAAGAGTTATGGAGACGATCATGCGGTTGTAGCAATGACATGTGGCGGAAGGAGATATAGGCAGAGGCGGACGTAGTTGGAGGCTTTGATCTGAGGGCTTGGAATTAAGTAGAGATGAGCAACTGAGATACAAGTGCCAGGAGGGAATCAGACGGTGGTCAGAGGATGGCACGTGGCACGTGAAGGAGTGGGCCATGTGGTGCAACCAGAAAGCGTCACGTGGCCTAATTTGGTTATTCTAACAAAGAAAGCAAATTATAAGGAATAAGGATGTCAAATTTGGAAAAACTCAAAACATGAAAGTTGTAGATCTCGATAAGATCTACAAGTTTCATGTTGACCAAAAATGGAGACGAGGTCAAACAAAAGTAGAAATATTTTTGTGAGCATTTTTAAGGGTAAAAACACTACGGATTTTTGGTTTTGCTATTTTTTGTATTTTAAATTTATTCCATGACTCTGATATAATCAAGGATTTATCTAGTTTTTATTGACACTTAGTCTAAGCTAGGGGGTTAATAATCGTGAATTATGATAATGAAACTGGGTTTCATCAGGTTGCTAAAAAGCTTTGACTCCTCGTTAGGTTCGTCCATTCATTTTAAACAGACAAAAAGGTGATAATAATAAAATTGGGACTGTTAATATTACTCGAACCTCAAATCAACCAAAAAGAATAATATTTGTTTTGGGGGAGAGTAACTCTCTTATTGTATTCATTTTATTTTGGTCACATACATACTGAGGTTAGTGCCCCAATCCCAGGCCTCCTAGGTGCTTGTGCAATTTTTGTCTTCTCACCTAACTCTAAAACAGACAACATAAAAAGACCAAACCTTTATGGTCTTCATCGAGCTGAGTAGGTGAGTTTGAGGGGTTTATTTTGTGTGAGTTTGTTTGTGATTGATTATATGCATACTCGATCTCCTTTGCGCATTTTCACCTTTTTTCTCACATCTCTTGATTTGACTTCGTGTTCTCCCTATCATTTTCTCTTATTTCAGAGATGATCAATGATGAGCCGAAATTCGATAGACTAAGTTAAAGTATCTTACTCAGGTCGTTGCGACCTCAGTCTCTCGAAACTCAGCTCAACAAGAAAAATAAAGGACAGACCACCAAACAGAGATATAAAATCAGAGAAAAATCAAATAGTGGCCCTGGCTATGAGATTAGCCTGGTGTAGCACCCAGGATCGGACTCAGGGAGCGTGGATTGGCCTAGCGGCCTACGAAGTAGCCGGGAAAGAAAAGAAAATAAAACAAATAATTTCTTGGTGGTTTTTAATATTTTTATAATATTTTTGGGATTTTTAATAATAAGGAAAATAATAAAACAATAAAAACAAGAGACTTTGACCAATTATTTAATTACTCAAAAATAGTTCAAAAATTCAAACAAAAATATTTTTAAGTTTTATGGATTTTTTACTGTTTTGGTGAATTTTTGAGAATTCTATGATTTTTTTAGAATTTTCTAAAAATAAAAGAAGGCAAAAATAAGAGAAAACTATCCAGTCAGGCTTGGAGGACCAATTTAAAATATAAAATGGTCTAAAATAGCCTGGAGGTATTTTTCTTGGAAAATAGAAATAATAAACAAAATTTAGGAGAAGAGTTTATTAATTTTTAGATTTTCTATAATTTTCTAGAATTTTTATGAGTTTTTGAGGGTTTTTTAATTTTTATGGTTTTTATCAATCCAAAAATAACCAAAAATGGAAAAGAAAATCAAACAAACAAAAACACACAACACTTGATTTTTTTTTAGAATTTTTAAAAGGGTTTTTATATTTTTTTAGGAATTTTTAAACTGAACAGACAGAAAAACAAGGGTTTTTGAATTTTTTAAAAAAAATTCTAAAGGCTAAAAAATGTACCCAAAAATTAGGGAAAATTTTACACAGTGGCAGGAGCCACGTTTCCAATTTTCACGCAATTTGGGTTAGTTTTGATATTTTATTAAAATCCAAAACAAACACACAGTGCATAGGGACCTTAATGTAATAGAAATAAAGTCCTGGGGCCAATTAGTAACACGACATAAAAGATCAGGGTTAAAAGTGCAAAATTCCCACTAAACACGCGCCATACACGTGATTCAGGCACGGAAGGACTAAAATGCAATTCCTATTTTAAATCATTCAAAACATAACACGCAGGAACTACAGGGAATATATTGCAATTTCACTACGACCTCACGTGTCGAAGCACGTGGCCACCATAGATAGGGACTAAATAGCAAATAAAGAATACAAGAAGGTCCTCAATGTAATTTTTACAAAATAGAAACACGGGACAAAATATTTACAGTATTGAAACGTAAATGCAAAACAGGAGGGGGCCTACGAACAATTTACCCTACTTATTATCCGAGGACCGGAGGTGCGCCACGTGGTTGATCGAACGGTGGAGATGCGTTGTGCCTCTTCGAAGAGCCCTGGCTCTGATCCGACGGTCGAGGGCCCGCCACATGGAGAATCCAACGACTGAGGTACACTATGGCTAACCCTCGCTGAATCAACGGTCACGATCGAGCCTCCAACGGATCTGACGGTGGCTGGCTCCTCGCGAATGAACGCTCGAGATCGAAACTGGGCGAGGGAGGGCCGATCTGACGGTGATGGAGGATGCTCCAAGAACAGGTGGCTGGCGAAGTTCACCGGCTCGATACTCGCGGTGTAGACCTCCTCTGCTACGGCTAAGGTGCGGAATACTCGCGGTGGAGACCTCCTCCGATGACGCAGGGAGGCTCCGAAGAGCTCCGGCGACGAAGGCGGAGTTGGCTCCTGTGCCCGAATGCGTAGACCCCCAGATGGGTCTCTTCTGACCTGAAAAGTAGCACAACAAGCTCTTGGGTCGAGGGCAAAGTGCCTCGACCCGGTTAGAGGGGAAATGGGCGGCTGGTGCGTCGGGATGGTCAACCTCTGGCGAGGAGACGGCGGTGGAGATCGAAGTCCCTGCTTCGGGGTGAGATAGAGGGTGTGAGTGGGTGCAGAAGGTGAGGAGAAGTCTCGTGGGTGTGGTGGTCGAGTCCGATGATCGAGAGGGTGACGGAGATGGTCGGAATCGACGAACGACGACGAATGGGTGAATTGGGCGTAATTGAAAATTCAAGAAATATGGAAAGAATTGAGTCTACCTGATGCGTGGGTACGATTGGGGATGAGCTTCGGGAGCTCTGGTCTTTGCCTCGAGGGTCGTCGAGGGCCCGAGGCTTAGGCACTGCTCTGGGCGGCGCACGGCGGCGAAACACCGTCGGATCAGTGACGCGGTGCTTCTCCTCCTCTCTGCAACACGCCAAGCTCTAGCTGTCACTCTAGGGTATCGGGTGGAGGTCCTGGGTGGAAGAAACGACGCCAAAGATGGCGTGAATTGTGTCTGAAGCTGGAGCTAAATAGTATGAGGGGTCCGACAAGAAGGTAGCCGGGCACACACGTCGATGCACGGACCCCTAAAATCCACCCCGGGCGTGGATCTCGGATCTACAGGGAAGGATTAGGACCCGAGGTTTAAGCATTTGGTGGTCGAATCAAGCAAGGATAATATGGAGAAATCGGGTCGGTTGCTTGGATCCACAAAGAGGAGGTCCGCGGGGGAGAGTTGACCGGGGGTCAACATCCCCCGTGGACCAATGGGGTGCATCCACGCCATAATTAATTGGAAATTCATTTTAAGATAATAAATGACTTATTTTTAAAAAAAAATTAAAACATGAAAAATGTTTATTTATTTTTAAAATATTTTTTAGTGATTTTTATTTATTTTTTTGAAATAAAAATAATGTATTTACAATATAGTATTATTATATATAGGTATATACAATATGTATTTTTAGTTTTTGATTTTTAATTATTTATTTTGTACATTTTATTCCAATTATTTATTTTATTTACTAATAAAATAAAATTTGGAATAAAAAGGTATTTTTATTTTATTTTTATTATTTATTTACAAGGGTTAAATAAATAGTTATATACACATATATACATGGTCTATATACAATGTAGGCTTTGATTTTTATTTTATTTCTTTTTATTTTATTTTTGTTTTTATGGTTTTGATTTATTTATTTATTTACATTATAGAATGTGGAATATGTACATATTTTTATGGGATTTTATTTATTTATTTATAGGGAGAAATAAATATATAAGTGGTTTTATGTACATGGTGAATAGAGACAAGGATGACGGGCATTTTTATTTATTTTTGTTTTTGTTTTATTTTTCCCAATTTTATTTTAATTTAATATTTACAAATATATACATATTCACAAAAATGTATTTTTGTTTTATTTAGAGGAAAATATTTTTATTTATATACATGTATATATGTACACACATGAGCTTCCCTATCTCTCTCTACTTGGTTCTTTTTGCGGTCAGGCCCATGCTGAGCCCTCCCTTGGGATTAGGTCGCTCAATATTTATTCTAAATATCTCCCTCTTTTTCTTTTATTTCTTTATTCTTTTATTTATGCACAAAAACATGCTAATAATGCATATTTACATAATGCATGCTAAATGATAATTATTGCTAATTACAGATATCTACATGTGTTTTGCATAGGTTTTGTAGCTAAAATAAAAGAATAAAGAGTGATGAATGGGTATTCATCACCCCCCTATACTTAACTTTGCTAGTCCCTTAGCAAACATTTATTTGAAAAAGAAGTGAAAAAGAGAAAGAAAAAGAAAAGGAGGAGAAAATGCATGGATTAATGCTGATTATTAAACTTGCCTTCATTAAATTGAAATATGGAGCTCGATCAGATCTTGGGTTTTTTTATTAATGTGTCGGAACCTTATTTAGACTTAGGTTTAAAACTCAACAACCTCTAAGATCCACTAATCTATAATCAGGACTCCTCAACAATCCAAATCAGAACAAGTCTACATACACAAACCCTGAAGAGTATGAATCTTTCCTTGTACAGTGTATGTGAGGTATAGCTCTCCACCTCAGAAGTAGCAACTTGACAACCCTCCCCAACAAGGTAACTCTATGACCCTCGTCTGGCCACTCTTTCCTCGAGGAGCGGGGTATTCCCTTCTAAGTTCAAGTTCAACCGACTCAAGAAGAGGGGGAAGAAGAGAATGGACTATGGCCAGTGTAGCCATGTATCCTTGGGAGCTTAACCAGGTAGCTAAGTCTCCCTGCTGCAAGCTACATAAGATGGAACATGAGTCTCAAGCTTTGCTTATTTGCACTATATACATACTCCGGTGTGATTATCATTTTCTATCAGACCCACCACTTTTTTGGAGTTATTTTCTTTTTGCATTTTTTTTCAAGTGCATCTCTACAACATATTTACAAGGTGCAACATATGTACATAAGGAGTTTTTCCTCTTGAGCCAGTAGACTATCCCTCTTTTGAAGCATTATTGCAACCCACAACTCCTGTCATTAGACCTCATGGCAACCAAACCAGGTTGAGACGCACTTCCTTCACTAAAAGAAGAAGAGAGGTTTCGCCTAGAAGTACTACTCTCATATGCTACCCTAAGTCAAGAAAGACTGCCTCCTCACCACCTCATCCGTAGAGAGCTCAGTGTAAAGTGCGGGTCCAAGTCAAGCCATTGTCTATATGAGTCATGTGTGTGTTGTTAAGTGCTCTACTTAGGCTCATTGAGATGACATGTGATCATATCCTAGTGGTCTCAAAGAATTAAGTCACCATGGACCTGAAAAGCCTTAACCCTAAGCCCTATAAGGTTCCTCTTAGAATTAGGTGGATTAAGATCTTAATCAAGCTCCATTTCCCAATTTAATTCCAGGCTAGTTTAAATGTCAACTATAATCTAGGAAGAACTATACAAATATATACAAGGATGCTATTTACACATATTTTACACAAATGCAAATTTTTTTGAAAAATGTTTTGAAATCATGAATGTGTGCATGAATGCAAGTTTGGAAAAATAATTACACAAATTTACACAAGGTTTTTGCAAACTTTTGATTTTCAAACCATTTTGGAAAAATTTTGTACTATATACATAGTTTTGATATGAAAATATTTACACACTATTTACACAAAAAGTTTTTGAAAACATTTTTACAAAAATAATTTTGTACAATAGCTACGTATGTGCAATAAAAGAATGTTTATTTACAGGGAAAATTTTTTATTTTTTATGGATTTTCGGTTTTTAGCCATTTTTATTTATTAACACACTCACACAAAGTACGAGTTATGGCTAAAGTATATATGGAATATATACACACCCCCTATACTTAGCTCGAACGATGTTCTCAGAGTCAAGAGCGATGAAGAAGACATAACTCGTGCTTAGTATAGGGAAGTGAAAAGGAAGGCTATATACAAAGACGAATGAAAGAATAGAAATCAAGAGGGTCTCGGCTTTTCCCCCTATACTTAGGATCAAATAATCCTATGTATAGCATGATGTACACAAAGGGAAAACCAAGTGGAGAATGTACAGGGTCTACCCCCCTATACTTAGGGTAAAATATCCCTAAGTATAGGCAGCAAAAACAAGGGTAAAAATGAATCAAAAGAATACCCGAGAGTCCTACATCCCCCCTATACTTAGGGTAAAGTACACCCTAAGTATAACATAATCAAAAGATGAGGAAAGGGATGTGGGACTAAAGAATGGAATGATATGGATAACTGGATCTATACAAGTCAGGAGAACAGTGAAAATCAGGCGTGAGATGCAACAGATGTGAGTCAAGAGACCACATCTCATGCAAAATGAATCGGGGAAACATCAACGACCCACGGCTTATGATCAAGATATGGCTTGAGCCGCTGGCCGTTCACTCGAAAGGTACTCTCAGAAGACAACTCAGATATGTCGATACTCCCACGTGTACCTTTCTTACCAAATACGGTCCCTTCCATTTGCTCTGTATCTTCCCTAGAAATAGACGAAGCCTAGCATCAAACAACCATACTCTCTGTCCAGGCTCAAAATGCTTGTGGCTGATATGAGAATCATACCACTCCTTCACTCTCTCCTTGTACTGTAGGCTGTTTGAGAAGGCGGTATCACGAAGCTCCTCCAAGGCGGCTAACTCTTCCCTCCTCTGATCTCCTACACTGTCTGGATCCACAAGTATCTCAGTGACAGCCCAAAGTGACCTGTGTCTCAGCTGAACAGGTAAATGGCACAGCTTTCCATAAACGAGACGAAAGGGAGATGTGCCCAAAGGTGTCTTGAAAGATGTCCGATATGCCCACAAGACCGAGTCCAAAAGCTGTGACCAATCCTTTCGGTCAGGGCGGACGACTTTCTGTAATATAGTCTTGATCTCCCTGTTTGACACTTCGGCAAGACCATTCGTCTGAGGATGGTATGGAGTGACAACTCGATGGTCTATTGATGAATCTCCATTTCATCACCTTTATTCTATCATTTTGGCCTTAAAAACCCCAGCAAATGCATGTAAATAGCATTAATTTGTATATAATAGCATCCATTGTTTCTTGTATTTATTGTACATTAAATAAGGTTTTTAAATGCCAAAATTATAGAATAAAGAGAAGAAAAGAAAAAGGAATAAAATATTGCAAATATTTTATGACCCTAACCCCGAGACCAAGTCCAGAATGGAATTGGTCGACAAGGAATAAAGTAGGGGGAGATAAGGGCCAATAATACAATAAATACCTCATTTATTTATTCATTCATTTATGCATTTTTGACACCTATTTTGTAAAGAATTATTTATTCATCAAATTAAAATCTTTTGTACATGAAAGTTGTAGATAATAATGTAAATAAAAATACAAAATTGAGTTTATGTGAAAATAATATACAGTGTACATTTTATACACAAAATAAAAAGTAAAAATCTCAACTTCACAGACCCATATCTTACAAATAAAAACTCCAAATCACCCAAACTCACCTTTAATTGTATATAGCATTTCATAAACTATTTTATAAAATTGGTTTCATAATTTTTGGAGTCCATCTGTGGAAGTTAGGTTTTTGGCCCTTCTTGTACATAATACCTGATTAAAATATTCATTTTATTTACTATTTATTATTTTTATAAATTTATATTTTTAGAATCTTGTAAATAATGTATATAAATCATGTGCATATTAACATTAAAAGGAAACCCAAAAAGAATTTGTAAAATAAAAATAAGTCTATATGTAATACATAGACAAAATACCTATACTACCTCATGTACATAAATAAAAGGGATTTTTATTCTTTATTCATTTATATTTTTGTAATCATGTACATATTATATATATCTTATTAAAAATACAAATCCATAATAAAAATTAATAAAGTTCATTTAATAAATAAAATGTATATAATATAAAGATAAAATACCTATAAGTATATTTACATATACATATACTTATTTATCTAAAAATGTAAATAGACTCATAAAAATTAAATAAAAATACATGTATACTCACAAAAATTAGTTATAAAATTATAAAATAAGAAACTAAAATAATAAAATAAAATAAATAAACTAAAAATAAAATACACAAGAATACATGTAAATACATACATATACACATTATTTTAATAAAACCGTAATAAAATACTTCAAAAAAATAAATAAAAATCATAAATAAATACTACATTAATTTATAAACATTTTCTATTTTATAAGCAAAATCTAATTAATTCATTTATTAGGTTAAAATAAAGAGTCAAATTCAGGCTGACATGGACCAATCACAGCCCTGCCAATGTTGACCGCGGTCAACTGTCCCCTCAGCCTGCAGCCCGTCAAATCTGTCAGACATGGCGTTTTCTCCAAATTTTCCTAATCGACCCGTCGCTCCAATGACATCGGTCCCTTCACGGAAATTGCTCCCAATGCAACCCTTATACACGCCCATAGCTTGTTTCCCTTGTATATAGCTTGGATTCCTTAATATTGGCCGGTCAATAAGGGCTCTCGTTATGTTTGAAAAATAAATCAGCCTCCAGCCCGTCAGATCTGTCAGAACCCCCATCTTCTCCCCTTTTTCCCGGCCGCCCCGTCCATCGATCGCCTTTGCTTCCTTCATAAGAAATGCTCATGGTACATTGTACATACACGCCCCCATGTTAGATCTAATGTATATATCACCGATTCCTTATTATTTACCAGTCAATAAGGGCACATACTCATGTTTATAAATAAGTTCCCCCTCCTCCTTGGCCGAATTTGGCCAACTTACTTCCCCCAAAACACCTTGAATCCAGTCCTAGATGAGCCCTTGTGACAGGAGGAGCTCCTTAGCACTGTGAATCGGCCGGAGGAGGAAGAAATTTTGTCGCGGCGGAGCTCCGGCGTCCGTCCTGCTCCCTGGCGGCCCCCAGGTATAAGAGCTGCGCTTTTATCATTTTTAGGTAGTTTTTCATTTATGCATTTCATTCTCGCATTTTATTTCACATTTAGATCTGTAGTTTAGCGTAATTTAGGCGATTCATAGTTCGCCGGAGCTACGCTCCGGCGAGCTTTTCACTGTGCTTCCGACTGTGCTCCGACCACCTTCCACTGCCATTTCATTCCCCTACGCCTTCTCCATATCCCAGCCACCTTGTCCAACCGGATTCGCTTCTGAATCCGCGAATCGAAGCTCCTCCACCACCCTTCGCCGGAGCTTCTTCGCCCACCTTCATCCCTGTGCTGTCAGCTTCAAACCCCGGGTCGAGGGAGACGCCCTCGAGCCCCTCTACCTTCCTGTGCAGGTTAGGTGCGAAGAAAGACACCAGGAGTCGAGTTTCAAGCGGGCGGAGGTACCTGGAGCCCCATTTCTTCACCGAGCTCGTTGCGACACTCCAGGGTACCTCCGGCCGATTCAAGACCTCCAGCAGCTAGAGACACCTTCCAGGAAGCGAACGGGACCTTCAGGAGCAAAGATGACCGGCGGAGGAGCGAGATCCAGGCGAAGGAAGCTCGCCTCGGCGAAGCTTCTTCCCTGTTCTTCCACGCGTCCTCTCCGCCATTGGATGAAGACGAAGGCCCAGTTTTGATCAGAGCCGTCCGATGGGGCGAGGCAGTCACCGTCAGATCTCGCGAGAGATCTAATCTCAGGCGTCAATCGGCGAAGCGTCATCGGCAAACGTGGAGGCGCCACGTGTTCAAGTCATGCATATCAGCCGTTCAATCGAGCGCCTTTTGGGGGTAATTTGCATATCCAGCCCCCGCCTTTTTTATAGTTATTATTTAATTCTGTAAATATTTTTGCACGTTATAAATAAATTGTAAATTTTGCAGAAAGGACACTGAGTTTCTTGAAATTACATTCAGGTCCTTCCGCGCCTCACGTGCAGTCCCACGTGAGGCGCGTGAAATTTTGCATGTATACCCTGGCGGTTTTTGTATATTGTAAAATCATTCTAAAAATTAAAATAAATGTTCATTTCTGTTGTATTTTTGCACGGATGCCCCTGTAACTTATTTTATTTGCAAAAATACCCCTGCCAGGCTATTTTAATTTTGTCTCTTTATCTATTTATTAAAAATACCTACATGGCTTCTAAAAATTCACAAAAATTAGGGTAGATGCTCCATGCCATGCTTGTTCACGCCCATATTTTAGTTTGCATTTTTTGCATTTTTCCTAATTATTAAAAATGAAATAGAAGCCATTTTTGCACTGTCTAAGTTTAAAAATACAAAAAAAAATTCGAAAATGTTTTTGAAAAATTCCAAAAAAATTATATATGATATATTTATATATATATTGAGTCCAGAAAATAAAAAAAAAACCCTAAAAATATGAAAAAGAAAATTAAAAAAATCAGAAAGCTCCAAAATCCAACAAAAAAAATAAAAAAAAAATCCTTGAAAACCCCAAAAATATATTTTTCTCTTTTATAATTATCTATATATTATTATTAATGTATTAAAATTAATTTGGGTAATCTTGGAGTTTATTTTATAATTTTTAAAACCCAAATTACAATCGGCTAATTATTTAGTCCAATATGGTGGACACTTTTGAAATTAAAAAAAAAATATGAACCAAAAAAAAAATTAGAAAAATATTAAAAAGCAAAAAAAAAATATATATATCTATATATATTTTAAGTATTTGTATCTATATTTACATATACTATATTATTCCCCTCTCTCTCTTCTTATATATCCATCTCTTTATATATATATAATTATATAAATAAAAATATAAAAAAATAATAATAATAAAAATATAGAAAATATAAAAAACAAAATAAAAATTATAAAAACAAAAATATAAAAAAAATTACAAAACCCACAAAAACAATAAAAGGACATGAATGATGGATCGAATAAATGATGCCTAACATACAATCCCTTCGCCTCCCAGTGTTCGACCTCTACCTGTACTTACACCTATACACATTTGCATGTAGAGTTATAATAAATTTTAACTCCACATTTTTGGATATTCATTGCATATATTTATTGTGGGTTAATTGTTGATCGATTTGGGAGTCTGTCTGAGGTCAACTCAGCGACTGTCTCTCCGCCTTGTGGAAAGACACGATCTCGGCAAACTCCCATTCATCAAATGGCGCCGTTGCCGGGGAGGCAACGGATTTTGTATGATTTTGTGTGGTTATTTGTTCATTTATTTGATTCTTTGTTCATGTCCTTCATTTGTTTATCTGTGTGATTTTTATTTTATTTTTATTTGATATTATTGATTGACTGCTCTGACCATCTCTTTCTTTTGTCTTTGATGCGAGGGACCGCTAAGCGAAGGAGGACCTCCTAGGAGGCCCTATGCACCCAAGCGAGGCGGTGTTGGCTCTTCTATGCCAAGCCAACAGGAGAGAGCATCGATAGCAGATGAAGGAGAATTTTGGAAGACAGTCTCTATTTCATGAATTTTATTTCCTTTATCTTATTATGTATATTCATGTGAGAGAGTGACACTCAGAATTTTGTAATAATACAGGACTCTCACAGGTGCACTCCGACTCCCGAGGTCCATTGCCCGAGGGATTGTTCCCTTGGGGGCCTCGACGGTTTTGACGCTTTCTCGTTTTTATTTTATTTTTATTATTTTGTGTGAATGAGCCCTAGCTTAGGAGTTGCTTGTCGATAGATTAGGTCCAAACACCCTAAATATATTTGCATGTACCTATAGTGCGTTTTGGACCTAGTCAAATCTAAACAGTTGGTTCATTTATCTCTTAACCACTGTGCCGTGAGCAAGCCCCATCAAGCGCTACTCCTGAACTCGAGCGTGTCGAGAAGAGGAGGGGTGAGCCAAGACCGGACTCTTAGGTTAAGGATAAGCGACCGGCTTGTAGTGCTTCACGATAATAGCAGTTACTATCCTAGGGCGATTTCTTCGGCTTGCATTTGCATATAGCATAGGTTTCAATTCCGTTATGCATCCCGCATGGAGAGAGCTGGGAAGCACTGTAAGTCTTCTTACTTAGCATGCATCATTGATTTCCGACTTGCATGGCTTTTCCGATCTTCTCCCTCTGTTTTTGCCAACCTAGGATACTTAATGGAAATTGGAACCTCGATAGGCACGTGCATTGAAAATACCCAAAAAAAAAAAAGTGATAACTTAAATAAAAATCGGGACTGCTAACTCTATTAAACTTAAAAATAAAACGTAATGGATTCCTTGTCTTGGGGAGAGCAACCCCCTCATTGTATGCGTTTTAAGTGCTCACGTACACGCTAAGGAGTAGAGCCCAAATCCTATCAAGCCTCCTAAGTGTTTGTACAACTTTGTGCTTCTCACCTAACTCTAAAACCAAAAAGATAAATGACCGTCATCTGACAGTCTTCACTGGGTCGAGTAGGTGAATTGAGGGTTTGCCTTGTGTATTGATTGTGACTTGGAGTCCGTTGTGTTTTGCATTCATTATTAGAGTCATCGGTCCCGTCCGTGTGAGTCATGCATTTTTCATCTTTGAGTCTCTCTATCTCTCTTATAAATAGACCTCTTCATTTTGCATCGAGTCATGATATTGGCGCTTGAGCTCAATCATTCTTCGCCAAGTCCTTTGTTTCCCGCATTCTTCACCATCTTCTATGTATCCATCGTACCATCTTCTCTGGATTCGAGGAGAGACCTCTTCGGACCGCAATTTTGACGGTGTTCCCGCCTTGTGTGGAACACCTAATTTGTCTATGTACCGATCTTATCACCCGCCCTCCTCGTTCCCTCTGTATCACCTTTCTACCACCCATGATATTGGCCCGCCCGCTCAATCATCTTCTCCACTCCATTGTGTACCCTTCTTACCCATCCTCCTCGTGTACCCCGTATCACCTCTCCCTTTACTCGGGAATGTTGTGCATATTGATGAGGCCCGCATCGAGGATTATTTATACAAGATTATTTGTGTAAGCCGGGCCCATGATGTTGAGGCTGCTGAGATCGATCTGGTGGATTTGTCTTTGATACGTGCATATGGATTTCTTGAGGATTTTTGCTGATGCATAGAGCATAGGTGTGATGCATTATTGAGGAATTTTAGTTCTCGCACACCGGATTAAGGATGTGATGTGCTGCGATGAGTTGATGATGATATCATGAGCATTGATTGATCTATCTATTTGAGGTTCCACCCATCTTGATCTTTGAGGATTAACGGATTATTCTACTTTGGATTTCTTGATAAGTGTGTGCGAATCCTAAATGATCTCTCATTTTCCTGATTAAGTCGTCCTTGATCTCCTGACTCTTTGATCCACCATGGCACTTAGAGAATTCTTGACTACTTTTCGTGCCATCTCAGCTTACTGGATTGACCTGAGGGATGTTTTGTGATTGGCCTGATGATTTTCTCCCTCCCCTGATCTTATGCCCTCCTGTTGGTTGATAGATTCATAGTATTTCGAGGACCTGAGATTTTATGCCAGCATTCTCGTGACCTTCATTGATCTAGTTCGCATTTGCCCCCGAGGACTATCTGCGGGAAAATGCGACAATTTCTAGGACTGCGGTTTCATACACTACTTGGGTCGCCATTGTGATGGGACCCGAAACCGAGTCGTACGATATGTTTGATTGGCCTCCCCCTGTGATTGTGTACCTGACCTGTTGGTACACGAAGCCAATGTATTTGACTCATCTGAGTCCGCTCTCCTTGACGGTCCTCGCAAGGCAGAGCTCCACTTTTCTGATTATTCCATGCATAGTTCATAGCTCCCCGAGGGTTATCTGCGGGAGACTATGACATATTTCTAGATTTGTTGATCTCTTCTGCGGGTAGCCGATCTGTCGTCTACCGAGACCAGATTCTCTATGGATCCGTCTGCGGGATATAGTTCCTTTGAGCTCTTCTCTCTCCTTGACGACCCTCGCAAGGTAGAGGCACTCTCTGACTATTCCTTGCCTAGATTGCACCACTCTCCGAGGACTATCTACGAGAGATTGCGACACTCTCTTTACGCTCGGTTCCCACTGCTGACTGTGTCTCCGATCTGCGGAGCACGGAACCGAATCGTCTGCTGCATGATTTTGGTCCCATCTTGAGTTGCTTATCCGATCTGCGGATCATGGGACCCATCTGATTGGACTCCTTTGAGTATGCTTGCCTTGACGGTCCTCGCAAGGCTGAGCTTCTGATATCTGCTATTCCCATGACTAGTTGGCAGCCCGCTCCCCGAGGGTTATTTGCGGGACGCTGCCACACTTTCTTGATTTGACGGTCTCTTCTGCTGGTAGCCGATCTGTCGCCTACCAAGGCCATTTCTATGATCCGTCTGATGGATCAGGCTCCTTTGAGCCCGCTCTCCTTGATGACCCTCGGAAGGGTGAGCTTCTGTTCTGATTATTCATTGCCTAGTATGTACTACTCCCCGAGGGTTATCTGCGGGAGAGTACATCATCTTCTAGGTACACGGCTTCATTTCTGGTGTCTCCCAGTTGGGGGAGCACGAAGCCGGGTCTTCTGACTTATGTACTCGGATTTCTCCCTGGTTGTGTCTCCTCTCTGTTGGAGCACGGAGCCAAGTCTTCTGATTATTCTCTAATTCCGCTCACCTTGATGACCCTCGCAAGAGTGAGCCACATATTGTGTTGTTCGGTGTATTCTTATGACTTTCAGATTATATCACCACCGTGCATCACACGGTCTCATATGCTTTATTTCATATCTATCGGAGACCATGTTTGACCGGAGGAGTCTGTATTGCTCTTTCTTCCTCTTGGTCTTACGGTATCGGCTTTGTTCCCTCATGTTGACCATTTGAGCCGATTGATTGCTTCATGCTACCGGACCCGATATCTATCCTTTCGATCTGTTGACCCCGGTAGCTGACACCCACTTGATTGCATATTCGGGTGTATTTTCACCTTCTGACCGCGTCCTCGTTCTCACAGGGAGACGACGACGAGAGCACGGTAGTCGCTTACCAGATACCGTCCTGTACTTTACCAGTTTTTCACCGCTTGTATATATGTGTGCCTTTTTCATTCTTTTTCCCGCATGTTATGTGTGCCCAGATCTATCGCAATATCTTTGTGCCTACACTTAGGACGTACCTTGTCCTAAGTATAAGGGGGCACACACCGAGTTGTTCTTTCCTTGCACATTTTTCATCACTCCTGTTTCTTTCCTATACTTAGGGATATCTCACCCTAAGTATAGGGGGAGTGATGTGTATATTCTTCACGATCTTTTTATCAATCTGTATCTATCTTTTCTTCTTTTCTTCTTTTCTTCTTTTCCTTTCCTATCTTCTGTATCTAAATAAAAGGTGTCGCCCCTTTGTGTCAGTTTTCTGTACTTAGGACGTACTTTGTCCTAAGTATAGGGGGGTGCACCCATGATTTGTTCAGCTGTTTATTCCCACCCTTGACCCTCCCTGCTTTGTGTACAGTCTGCTATACTTAGGATTACTTGATCCTAAGTATAGGGGGGACGGTCAACTTCTCATTCGTTCATTTCTTATTCATAGACTTGTCTATACTCAGTACGAGTTATGTCTTCTCTTGTCTTTTTGATCTATGAGGACATAGCTCAAGCTAAGTATAGGGGGGTCGTATATACTATGTATATACTTTAGCCATAACTCGTACTTTCGTAATAATATGACTAATAATTCTTTAAAATTCATAAAAAAACCCTTAATAAATAAAAAAATGGGATTATTCCTCAAATTCTTTTGTATTTACTGATTAATAAATCAGGTGAAAATGTTTTTTTTGCAAAATGTTTGAAAAATAGTGTGAAAAGTATTGTGAACATTTATTGAAAACTATTTTGAAAGCATTTTGTTACATGTTTTCAACCTTTGTAAAAATGTGTGGTTTGTAAAAATTTATTTTCTTTGTGTGAAATAAAATGTTTGAAAAATGATTTGCAAATGGTTAGAAAATTGATTGCAAAAATATTTTGAAAATCTATATATACTGTTTTGAAAAACCTTTGCAAACTGATTTTCAAATGTGTGTACATGTCTGTAAAAATGTTTGTAAAAATTATTTTGGACTATAGTTTTCAAAAATTGTTTGAAAAATTTGTGTCAAATAAGTTTGAGGAATAGTTACATATAATAAATAAATAAGATAATATATATATTATTATAAATAAATAATAATAATAATAATAATAAGATTCTTTAATAAGTGTACACATATATACCTTTAAATAAAAACTAAATTCTAAATTCTTTAAAAATCGTTAAACTAAAGCGGCACGCCCGTGTAAATAGTTGTACATACTTTATACTTTGAGTGCCAAAATTATTTTATTTGCAAAAATTCTTTGTGTAAAAATTCTTCTCTTTGTTTTCAAATTCTTTGAAAAATTGCATTATTCTTTGCATATTTGTAAATAGCATTTGCATTGCATTCATCTGCTTCCATTGAGCTTGATGATTGAACTAGTCTAATAAAGTCGAAGATTGGAGCTTGGTTGGACCTTACTGCACCTAATTGCACTGGAACCTTAGGGGAACTAGGTTTAAGGTACTTCAGGTCTATTCAGACTTAATTCTTTGAGAAAGCAGGGCTGGGTTCAAGTCACCTCAGTGGACTAACTAGAACTTTTCGAAACACACGCATGACTCTTGTCGGCCGTGACCTAACTTGGACAATTGCACCTTTCACTTGGCTCAACTCAGTTGGAGTGGTGAGGGGGTTGGATTTGCCAGTCTGAGACGCACACGGGTGGAAACATTCGTCCTCGTCTAGGGAGGGAAGTGCACCCCAACCTGGTCCAGTTTCAATGATGTCGAATGACAGGAGAGTGTGGGTTGCAATAAAGCTTCAAAAGAGGGATAGTCTTCTGGCTCAAGAGGAAAAAGTCCTTACGTAAATGCTGCTGTACATAGTATGTTGAAAAAAAAAAAAAAAAAACTCCAAAAAAGTGGACAGGCTTGTAAATAAAAATAAAAGTGCCTGCCGGAGTATGTACATATGTTGTATAGAAAATAAGCAAGCTTGAGCATCAAAGTTACACCATGTGAGCCTGCAGCTGGATGACTTGACTACACTGGTCTTGCATCCTAGGATAGGTAGCTACACTGGCTACCGTCCATTCTTTTCTCTACCCCCCCTCCTCTTGAGTCGGATGCCACTTGAACTTAGAAGGGAATACCCCGCTCCTTGACGGTAGAGGGCTGGATTAGGGAATCATTGGGTTGTCATTCTGGAGAAGTCAGTTCCTTTGTCATTTCAGTTGGGGAGAGCCACCATCACTTACACCGTACAAGTCAGCTTCATAGTCATAAGGGTTTGTGTATGGTGTAGGCTAGTTCTGACCTGGTTATTGAGGTGATTTGAACCAAGTTCTGTGACTCTCGAAGGCTGTTGTGTTTTAAATTTGGTTTCCGACTAGGTTCCACACACATTCTCACACCAAGGTCTAACTTGAGCTCCAATTTATTCTTTAAATTCATTATTTTTACTTTTTCTTTTCTTCTTATTCTTTGTTCTTTTTGTACTTATTGCATAAGTATTTGCTAGGGACTAGCAAAGGCAAGTATAGGGGGGTGATGAATCTCCATTTCATCACCTTTATTCTATCATTTTGGCCTTAAAAACCCCAGCAAATGCATGTAAATAGCATTAATTTGTATATAATAGCATCCATTGTTTCTTGTATTTATTGTACATTAAATAAGGTTTTTAAATGCCAAAATTATAGAATAAAGAGAAGAAAAGAAAAAGGAATAAAATATTGCAAATATTTTATGACCCTAACCCCGAGACCAAGTCCAGAATGGAATTGGTCGACAAGGAATAAAGTAGGGGGAGATAAGGGCCAATAATACAATAAATACCTCATTTATTTATTCATTCATTTATGCATTTTTGACACCTATTTTGTAAAGAATTATTTATTCATCAAATTAAAATCTTTTGTACATGAAAGTTGTAGATAATAATGTAAATAAAAATACAAAATTGAGTTTATGTGAAAATAATATACAGTGTACATTTTATACACAAAATAAAAAGCAAAAATCTCAACTTCACAGACCCATATCTTACAAATAAAAACTCCAAATCACCCAAACTCACCTTTAATTGTATATAGCATTTCATAAACTATTTTATAAAATTGGTTTCATAATTTTTGGAGTCCATCTGTGGAAGTTAGGTTTTTGGCCCTTCTTGTACATAATACCTGATTAAAATATTCATTTTATTTACTATTTATTATTTTTATAAATTTATATTTTTAGAATCTTGTAAATAATGTATATAAATCATGTGCATATTAACATTAAAAGGAAACCCAAAAAGAATTTGTAAAATAAAAATAAGTCTATATGTAATACATAGACAAAATACCTATACTACCTCATGTACATAAATAAAAGGGATTTTTATTCTTTATTCATTTATATTTTTGTAATCATGTACATATTATATATATCTTATTAAAAATACAAATCCATAATAAAAATTAATAAAGTTCATTTAATAAATAAAATGTATATAATATAAAGATAAAATACCTATAAGTATATTTACATATACATATACTTATTTATCTAAAAATGTAAATAGACTCATAAAAATTAAATAAAAATACATGTATACTCACAAAAATTAGTTATAAAATTATAAAATAAGAAACTAAAATAATAAAATAAAATAAATAAACTAAAAATAAAATACACAAGAATACATGTAAATACATACATATACACATTATTTTAATAAAACCGTAATAAAATACTTCAAAAAAATAAATAAAAATCATAAATAAATACTACATTAATTTATAAACATTTTCTATTTTATAAGCAAAATCTAATTAATTCATTTATTAGGTTAAAATAAAGAGTCAAATTCAGGCTGACATGGACCAATCACAGCCCTGCCAATGTTGACCGCGGTCAACTGTCCCCTCAGCCTGCAGCCCGTCAAATCTGTCAGACATGGCGTTTTCTCCAAATTTTCCCAATCGACCCGTCGCTCCAATGACATCGGTCCCTTCACGGAAATTGCTCCCAATGCAACCCTTATACACGCCCATAGCTTGTTTCCCTTGTATATAGCTTGGATTCCTTAATATTGGCCGGTCAATAAGGGCTCTCGTTATGTTTGAAAAATAAATCAGCCTCCAGCCCGTCAGATCTGTCAGACCCCCCATCTTCTCCCCTTTTTCCCGGCCGCCCCGTCCATCGATCGCCTTTGCTTCCTTCATAAGAAATGCTCATGGTACATTGTACATACACGCCCCCATGTTAGATCTAATGTATATATCACCGATTCCTTATTATTTACCAGTCAATAAGGGCACATACTCATGTTTATAAATAAGTTCCCCCTCCTCCTTGGCCGAATTTGGCCAACTTACTTCCCCCAAAACACCTTGAATCCAGTCCTAGATGAGCCCTTGTGATAGGAGGAGCTCCTTAGCACTGTGAATCGGCCGGAGGAGGAAGAAATTTTGTCGCGGCGGAGCTCCGGCGTCCGTCCTGCTCCCTGGCGGCCCCCAGGTATAAGAGCTGCGCTTTTATCATTTTTAGGTAGTTTTTCATTTATGCATTTCATTCTCGCATTTTATTTCACATTTAGATCTGTAGTTTAGCGTAATTTAGGCGATTCATAGTTCGCCGGAGCTACGCTCCGGCGAGCTTTTCACTGTGCTTCCGACTGTGCTCCGACCACCTTCCACTGCCATTTCATTCCCCTACGCCTTCTCCATATCCCAGCCACCTTGTCCAACCGGATTCGCTTCTGAATCCGCGAATCGAAGCTCCTCCACCACCCTTCGCCGGAGCTTCTTCGCCCACCTTCATCCCTGTGCTGTCAGCTTCAAACCCCGGGTCGAGGGAGACGCCCTCGAGCCCCTCTACCTTCCTGTGCAGGTTAGGTGCGAAGAAAGACACCAGGAGTCGAGTTTCAAGCGGGCGGAGGTACCTGGAGCCCCATTTCTTCACCGAGCTCGTTGCGACACTCCAGGGTACCTCCGGCCGATTCAAGACCTCCAGCAGCTAGAGACACCTTCCAGGAAGCGAACGGGACCTTCAGGAGCAAAGATGACCGGCGGAGGAGCGAGATCCAGGCGAAGGAAGCTCGCCTCGGCGAAGCTTCTTCCCTGTTCTTCCACGCGTCCTCTCCGCCATTGGATGAAGACGAAGGCCCAGTTTTGATCAGAGCCGTCCGATGGGGCGAGGCAGTCACCGTCAGATCTCGCGAGAGATCTAATCTCAGGCGTCAATCGGCGAAGCGTCATCGGCAAACGTGGAGGCGCCACGTGTTCAAGTCATGCATATCAGCCGTTCAATCGAGCGCCTTTTGGGGGTAATTTGCATATCCAGCCCCCGCCTTTTTTATAGTTATTATTTAATTCTGTAAATATTTTTGCACGTTATAAATAAATTGTAAATTTTGCAGAAAGGACCCTGAGTTTCTTGAAATTACATTCAGGTCCTTCCGCGCCTCACGTGCAGTCCCACGTGAGGCGCGTGAAATTTTGCATGTATACCCTGGCGGTTTTTGTATATTGTAAAATCATTCTAAAAATTAAAATAAATGTTCATTTCTGTTGTATTTTTGCACGGATTCCCCTGTAACTTATTTTATTTGCAAAAATACCCCTGCCAGGCTATTTTAATTTTGTCTCTTTATCTATTTATTAAAAATACCTACATGGCTTCTAAAAATTCACTAAAATTAGGGTAGATGCTCCATGCCATGCTTGTTCACGCCCATATTTTAGTTTGCATTTTTTGCATTTTTCCTAATTATTAAAAATGAAATAGAAGCCATTTTTGCACTGTCTAAGTTTAAAAATACAAAAAAAAATTCGAAAATGTTTTTGAAAAATTCCAAAAAAATTATATATGATATATTTATATATATATTGAGTCCAGAAAATAAAAAAAAACCCTAAAAATATGAAAAAGAAAATTAAAAAAATCAGAAAGCTCCAAAATCCAACAAAAAAAATAAAAAAAAATCCTTGAAAACCCCAAAAATATATTTTTCTCTTTTATAATTATCTATATATTATTATTAATGTATTAAAATTAATTTGGGTAATCTTGGAGTTTATTTTATAATTTTTAAAACCCAAATTACAATCGGCTAATTATTTAGTCCAATATGGTGGACACTTTTGAAATTAAAAAAAAATATGAACCAAAAAAAAAATTAGAAAAATATTAAAAAGCAAAAAAAATATATATATATCTATATATATTTTAAGTATTTGTATCTATATTTACATATACTATATTATTCCCCTCTCTCTCTTCTTATATATCCATCTCTTTATATATATATAATTATATAAATAAAAATATAAAAAAATAATAATAATAAAAATATAGAAAATATAAAAAACAAAATAAAAATTATAAAAACAAAAATATAAAAAAAATTACAAAACCCACAAAAACAATAAAAGGACATGAATGATGGATCGAATAAATGATGCCTAACATACAATCCCTTCGCCTCCCAGTGTTCGACCTCTACCTGTACTTACACCTATACACATTTGCATGTAGAGTTATAATAAATTTTAACTCCACATTTTTGGATATTCATTGCATATATTTATTGTGGGTTAATTGTTGATCGATTTGGGAGTCTGTCTGAGGTCAACTCAGCGACTGTCTCTCCGCCTTGTGGAAAGACACGATCTCGGCAAACTCCCATTCATCATCTATGTCGAACTCGCTAGCAAGGGCCTCTACCTTGTCGTTGACGAAATGAGACCCCCCGTTAGATATCAACACTCGAGGTACCCCGAATCGTGAAATGATATGCTTCCTGAAAAATCTGCAAACAGTCCTAGCATCTGCGGTTCGGGCGGGGATGGCCTCAACCCAACGACTCACATAATCCACGGCCAACAGAATGTACTCGAATCCCTGACTCTTAGGGAATGGACACATGAAATCGATGCCCCATGCGTCAAAAACCTCACAGAAGTGAATGGGCTGCATCGGCATCATAACACGCTGTCCACAAGTGCCCATCCTCTGACAGTCAGTACACCTCTTCACGAACTCATCAGAGTCCTTGAAGTGGGTAGGCCACCATAGGCCAGATTGGAGCACTTTCTTTGTCGTTCTCCTCCCAGAGTGATGTCCTCCTGCCTCAAGTTTGTGGCAGTAAGTGAGGACTCTATGGTGCTCCTCCTGAGGAATGCACCTACGCCAGACGCTATCCCCTACTTCATGGTAAAGGATGGGATCCTCCCAGTGGTAGGACTTGGCCTTCGCGAGGAAGGTCTCAAGTCTCTGCCTAGGCCAATCTTGTGGAACTTTCTTAGCAACAAGAAAGTACACAATATCGGCATACCACGGGAGAGAGGCGATAGCAAGCATTGCCTCATCTGGGAAGGTCTCACATATAGGCTCAGTCTGTTAGAATCCTCAAGATGGTCTAATCGGGAGAGATGATCCGCCACCACATTCTTGACTTCAGGCTTATCCTTAATCTCTATGTCAAACTCCTGGAGTAGAAGGATCCATCAGGTCAATCTGGCTTTGGCATCCTTCTTTGCCATGAGGTACCTGATAGCGGTATGATCAGTGTATATGGTCACTCTAGATCCGATGATGTAAGATCTGAACTTATCTAGGGCAAAAACTACGGCTAGCATCTCCTTCTCAGTGACAGTGTAGTTCCGCTACGCGGCATCCAATGAACGGCTAGCGTAGTGAATGGCAAATGGGACTCCATCCCTCCTATATCCCAACACAGCCCCTACGGCAAAATCGGAGGCATCCGTCATAATCTCGAATGGGAGAGACCAATCAGGTTTCTGAAGAACAGGAGCCTCAACAACACATCTCTTGAGAGTCTCGAACGACGAAAGACACTTGTCATCGACAAGGAACTCGGTGTCTTTCGTCAGCAGATCAGTCAACGGTCGGGCAATCCTACTGAAATCATGAACGAAACGCCGGTAGAAACCGACGTGCCCCAGAAAAGACCGTAACTACCGCAAGTTGGATGGCGGTGCGAGTTTTCTAATGACATCTACCTTGGCTGGATCAACCTACATGCCACTGTTGGAGATGATATGGCCAAGCATTGTCCCTTGAGTCACCATGAAGTGACTCTTCTCCCAAGACAGCACAAGGTGAACCTCAATGCATCGCTAAAGGACTCGATCTAGGCAGTCAAGATAGGAGTCGAATCCATCGCCGTAGACCGAGAAATCATCCATGAAGACATCCAAGCACTCCCCCACCTTGTCCAAAAAGATAGACAACATGCATCTCTGAAAAGTCGCAGGGGCGTTGCATAGCCCAAATGGCATGTGTCTGAAGGCGTATGTGCCGAAGGGACAGGTGAAGGTAGTCTTGTCCTGGTCCTCAGGAGTGATGGCCACCTAATTGTAGCCGGAGTACCCATCTAGAAAACAGTAATGGCTCTTCCCTGCCAGCCTCTCAATGATCTGATCTATAAAGGGCAGGGGGAAATGATCATTCTTGGTGGCCTGGTTGAGTCGTCTGTAATCCACGCAGAGCCGCCAAGAAGTGGGTACCCGGGTAGCAATCTCCTCTCCAGACTCGCTGACAATTGTAGTGATGCCCGTCTTCTTGGGCACCACATGCAACGGGCTGACCCACTTGGAGTCGGAGATGGGGTAGATAAAATCGACGCTCCACCATTTCGAAATCTCCTTCATGACAACCTCTCTCAGATTCGGGTTCAACCGCCGCTGGAACTAACGCGACGGCTTCGCCTCATCCTCAAGATAGATATGGTGGGAGCACAGGGCCAAACTTATCCCCTGGAGATCGGCTACACTCCATCCTATCGCCTTGCGGTTCTTTTCAAGAACCCCCATCAGACGGGATTCCTGCTCTCCAATCAAATCGGCGGAGATAATGACTGGGTACATCTCATGCTCACCCGCAAGGAACCTATACTTCAGCGACGCATGAAGTGGCTTCAGCTCTAGACAACTGGGTGCTGGTGGATCTGGTCTCTGAAAGCTCTGAGTGAATGCTTCCAAATCTGCATGGGAGAATTGAAACTCTCGCTCACACTCTGAATCTGGAGAAGGCTGCTCTGCTGGACTGTCTCTACACTGCTCGGCATCTACCTCCTCCCTAGCTGCAGGCTTAGTGGAAGTCAGACATGGGATAAGATCATCAAACTCTGCCCAGTCAATATATGTCTCCGAGGGATCTGTATCATCATCACTATATACATTTGTCTCACGGTTAAGAACCGGCTCTGCCGAGTGGAAAGTATCCTGGACCAGGAATGCGCTCTCCAAGCTCTCCTCTGCTGGCGTCTCTGCATCAGTGGACTCTGAAGGTGAGAGGATGGCCTGTGCATCTGGATCTGCCCAAACTGCCTCATCATCTGTAATCACGAAGTCACAGTCCTGGTGGATGTCTAGCCCAACATCTGTCATCTGCTCTGTATCGGAAGTAGTCTCTGAGCATGTTGTATCTCTGGCTCTGATGTCCTCGACGGTCTCTATTTGTACACTCTCACCCTCGACGGGAAAGTATACCTTCCCGCTATCATGCTCAGTCACTGCCTTGGTTGTGGCCAAGAACAGGCGACCTAAAATGATGGGGGTATCGGTCACTGACTCAGAGATCTCCATGTCCAACACTACGAAGTCCACGGGGAATTACATGCCCTGAATCGTGACGACAACGTCCCTCAGCAACCCCTTCGGCCTCTTGACAGATCGATCAGCAAACTGAAGGACTGTCCTACTCTGTCGTAGAGTGCCCAACTCGAAGCAGTCGAGAAGGGCTGCCAGAAGTAGGTTGATCGATGAACCACTGTCTAATAGAGTACGATCGAAATTCTGCTCTCTTATATGGCATCTGACATATGGGGCTCCTGAATCTGGCCTCTTGGCTGGCAGACGGTTCTGAATCACGAAACAAGTGGCTCTGGTCAGCACATGGATCTCGGACTGGTGGTTCCTCCTCTTCCTCCTAACTGTGGTCCTGTCTCTGAGTGATCTCTGGAGTAGAGGGATGTGCTGCAAAGCCTCCTGGCCTCCTGAAGAGTCAACTGAATATGGAAGCGGTCGATCATATGCTGGCTGAACTCTTCCTGCTGCCTCTTTTTTGGATTTTCTATTTTCTTCCCCTTTCCCATGTGAAGTGCTCTAGGGAAGGGGATCACAGGGTCCTCACATGAAGGACTAGGAGAGGGTCTAGGCTGCTCGACGACAGAGTCCACACATACATCAAGCACCACAGGTGGACCAGAAGAAAACAAACCCTTTCCTTTATTGCCAGAAATGTCCTGAGATACATCAACAGAAAGAAAGTGTATAGGACTCTCAGAAGTGAAAACGGTGACATCAGCACCACCCTCGGCTGGTCGACTCGCGGCATCAGCACCGCGCTCTGGCTCAGCAACATCGGTGGCATCAGTACCACCTCCTCCATCTGGCATCAGTACCGCCGGTGGGATCATCATCCGTAGTGGCATCAACACCACCGTCATCATCTCTAGCGGCATCAAAACCGCTCTCCTCCTCGCCTGGCGCTCTGGAAGTGTCCTCGGGGTGTCGCTCAGACGAGGTGCCGCCTGCTGGCATCCTACCGCTCCTAAGTGTGACAAAGTCAGTATCAAACAAATAGGCAGACATATCACCAAAAGAATCACTCGGAGTGGCATACTCTGTGAAATCTACCTGCTCAGATTTCCTCTTGAGGTTGTTCGGATTAGGCTCGATCTAGGCAGGTATGGCGGCCTTCCCTCTCACAATCTCCCGCATCTCCTTGCGGAACTCCTCCATCTCCCATCTGAAAGTAGCCTGCTGATCGGTAAGAAGGCGGGCTATGTCATCCAAGGCGGGGTTCTCATAGGATGGCCCATGAGAGCCTGATGGGTGGCCTCGCTGGTAGTGAGGCTGTTGTGGCTGGTGCTGCGGGTGAGAGGGGTATGACTGGGGATGATACTGCTGCTGCTGAGGCTGATCACGCCTCCAAGACTGTCCCTGCAGATAGGGATGAGGACCATACTCTTGTGACTGCTGCTGCTGCTGGTGATCTCTCTGATGGCCGTACTGGCCACCCTGTCCTGACGGCTGCTGCTGGGGGTTGGCACCTCCGACCGACCAACGGAATTCGAGATGGTCTCGTCGGATACCGGGCTGGGGTCGGTCGTACAAAATCCCGTTGACATCCATCAATGGATCTAACTCGTACGGGGGTGGCAGAAGTACTACCATAGGCTGATCCGACTGGTATACCACCATCTGCGTGTCTGGAGATGGCGGTGACTGGTAAGAAGGCCATGGTTGCTGGTACGGCTCCACCTGTACAAGGTGAACCTGTCAAGGCTGCTGGTGGCTGAAGCATTGGGACGAGATGCCGGTCCTACTCAGATCGCCTCGTGCCTGAAGACGGGGCTGGAAAGCCGTCTGTACCTCCTGGAGGCACATGAGCTGTGTCTTTAGGTCACTAAGAGTCTGTGCCATCTGCTCCATCTGCATGATACCCTGGTACTACTTCTTCTCAATAATCTTCATCCGGTCCAGCTTCTCGCTGATGATGCCCATGTCAGCGGTTGTGGACTCAGCCTGTGCTGCTGCCGCTGACAAAGTGGATGAACCGGCGTCAACCTGTGCGATCCTCTGGTACTGCACGGTCTGTGGCTGAGAGCGTCCCTGTGTGTAGAGTCGGGTTTGGGACATCACCATATAGTTTTCGACCATCTCCTCTTAGATGGCCCAGACCTAATCATGGTCCTTGGTGAAATAGGACCTGCCACAAGAAGCATTCACCAGGCCCTGTAGCTCTGGTGTCAGCCCGCAGAAGAAGCTCTGAACAAGGTTTGGCTTTGATATCTCATGGTGCGGGCATCTATCTGTCAACTCTCTGAACCTCTCCCATGCCTCGTGGAATTGCTCATTGGGGAGCATGGAGAAGTTGCTGATCAGGGCCCTCGCGGCATTCGTTCGCCCGAGTGGGTAGTACTTGTTCAAGTACTCGGCACGGAGCTGCTCCCAGGTGTAGACAAACTTCCCCAAGTGCTTCAGCCAGGTGGCTGCTCTGTCTGCTAGTGAGAAGGGGAAGGCAATCATGCGGATAGTGTCCTCGTCCACCTGTCTGTCGTGGACGGTGCTGCAGATCATCAGAAACTCTTGTAAGTGGAGATGGGGCTCCTCAGTGGCGAGCCCATGGAACCGGGGGAGGAGCTGCAAAGTGTTCCGGGGGAGGGGGGACTTGAAGTCCCCCACGATGGTTGGTAACACGACCCAACGGTGCGTCAAAGTCGATCCGGGGTTGTGTAACTCCCGCATCGGTCTCGGCTAGTCTGGTGCTGCAGCTGCGGCGGCGGCTGCGGCTGCTGCGACATCATCGGGTCTCCTCGACCTATCTCCTGGCTCGTGCTGATCGCGGTCTGCTCTCATCCGCTCCATCTCGCACCTCATCTCAATCATAAAAGCTCTCTGATCCCTCAACTGCTGTTGAACTGTCTCGAGGGAGGCGATCAGGGTGGAGTTGATCGCACCCTAGTCCAAGATGAATGTCTGCTCTGGCTGGGGACCTCTGGTGTGATCATCACTGCTGCCGGCCATGGTCTTTGCAAAAGCAAAGGACCCAAACTCAGGTGCTGATCAATCATCCAACAGTAGTCTCTCATCTGGCACTGGTATCTCGGAACTGGTAGAAGGGTGGTCGAGGGGGAACAGGGCGGAGTCGAACTTGGGTTCTGAGAGCGGGTCTCGGCTCTCGCGAACCAACCTCGATGAGCAGGCAGAAGTGCTGGGAAGCGGTGCAGCCAGAGGCTGCCTAAGGGACCTTCTGCCCATCATCTTGATCTGGCGAGTCGGGCAGATGGGATCTGTTAACAACAATGATCAGGAAGAAAACCCCTGATTCACCTACTCAACGCGAGCTGAAGACCGTAAGAGTTCGGTCAATTATCTTGTCAGTTTTTATTAGGTGATCAAGTCAAGATAGCAGAGCGATTACGTGACCTGTTGGGAATCCGGTTCCCCCAGGAGACTGGCCTGATCCCGAACTAGATCTTTCCCAGCCAGTACAAGCCGCGGACCGTTTAACGGCTACCCGATCGGCTCGCTCTGTTAAGGATATCGCGGTCCGCTTTACCGAAGATCGGAGCGATCCTCACTGGAGAACGACTAGCTCAAGAGCAGTAGTCGGAAGGAGGTTCAGATGTCGCTCTATCCTAGGGTGCGGGTCACTCTCTCGCACATGCAAACCAGACAAGGAGGGGGTTGCTCTCCCCAAGACAAGTTTTTTCGGTGTGATGTCTTTTAGGGTCAAATAGAGTTAGCAGTCCCAAATTTTATGATTCAAATTTTTAGGTATTTTTCAATAATCAAACAAATCGCCTAACAAATTTTTCGGTTCTCCTGGTTATTATAAGTCCAAAAATCGGGGGAGGGGGAGAAGTTGAAAAAGCCGACGCGCGAAAAATCAATGATGCATGTAGAGTAAGAGATGTGTACCTGACTCCAGCAGTCTACATGCAAGAATGATCTGCACAGAATTGAAAGACAGAAATAAAACTACCTAAATGATGCAGACGGAAATCCGAGCCCTAAGCAAGCAGTTCTACTGGATAAAACAGTGGCTAAGTGGTCAATCAAGAGGGGTCGGTGTCCGATCTCAGATGCCGATCGGTGCCCGCGACAACGGGTCCTGTCAGCGCTGTATACGACCTCTAGCGGTGCGTGACCCCTCAGGTGACCAAATAGTCTTTTTATTAATCCTTTTTTATGTTGGTCCAATTATTCGATCTATAGGCACATGCAAAGTTATTAAGATGTTTGGACCCTACTAATTACGTCACAGTCAAGCAAAAATCCTAAGGGTAGTGGCTGAAAATCTGCAAGAATCAGAAAGGCAGGAAATAAAAGGTAGAAAGCCGCGTAAAAACCACGAAAAAGTTGAGGGGTCCCCCGAGCACACCCGTGCTCGACGAAACAGACCCCGAGAGTCTAAGTCTGAGTCCTGAGTGTCCTATCCCTGTTTTATTACAACAATAGTTCAAATAGTGCAGGAAATAAAACCTAAACTAATCTAAGTCTAAACTAATCCTCACGTACTCTACTGCCTCCTCGCGCTCTCCTGCGGCTCCGTACAGAAGGGAGCCGCCTCCGATTCCCACGGTTGCCTCGGCCTCCGAAGAAGCTGCCTCGGTACTCGGGCCCTCGCAAGAAACAATCAGAGTGTCAAAAACCAGATAGAAATAAAGCTAATAAAATAAGAAAAAGAAAACAAGGTATATATGCAAAAATAGAAATAAATAAAAAAACAAGAAAAACAACCAAAAACAAAAGAAAATAAAATAAAAGAAAAACAAAAATAAAATAAGAACAAAAAGTCGTGAAAAGCCGCAGTCAAAGAAAAAGCCGCGGAAAGCCGCGAAAAAGAAAACAAAATAAAATGAAAAGTAAACCGACTACTAAGCCGTGCTCCCCGGCAATGGCGCCATTCTGATGAGCGAAATTCGATAGACTAAGGTAAAGTATCTCACTCAGGTCGTTGCGACCTCAGTCTCTCGAAACTCAGCTCAACAAGAAAAATAGAGGACAGACCACCAAACAGAGATATAAAATCATAGAAAAATCAAATAGTGACCCTAGCTATGAGATTAGCCTGGTGTAGCACCCAGGGTCGGACTCAGGGAGCACGGATTGGCCTTGCAGCCTACGAAGTAGTCGGGAAAGAAAAGAAAATAAAACAAATAATTTCTTGGTGGTTTTTAATAATTTTATATTTTTTGGGATTTTTAATAATAAGGAAAATAATAAAACAATAAAAATAAGCAACTTTGACCAATTATTTAATTACTCAAAAATAGTCCAAAAATTCAAGCAAAAATATTTTTAAGTTTTATGGATTTTTTTACTGTTTTTTGTGAATTTTTGAGAATTTTATGATTTTTATAGAGTTTTTCAAAAATAAAAAAAGGCAAAAATACAAACCGTCTAGTAAGGCCTGGAGGACCAATTTAAAATATAAAATGGTCCTAAAATATCATGGAGGTATTTTTCTTGGAAATTAGAAATAATAAACAAAATTCAGGAGAAGAGTTTATTAATTTTTGGATTTTCTATAATTTTCTAGAATTTGTATGAGTTTTTGAGGGTTTTTTATTTTTATGGTTTTTATCAATCCCAAAATAGCCAAAGGGACAGAAAATCAAACAAACAAAAACACACAAAATTTGATTTTTTTAGAATTTTTAAAAGGGTTTTTATATTTTTTAGGAATTTTTAAACTGAATAGACAGAAAAACAAGGGTTTTTGAATTTTTTAAAATACTAAAAGGCTAAAAAATGTACCCAAAAAATAGGGAAAATTTTACGCAGTGGCAGGAGCCAAGTATCCAATTTTCAGGCAATTTGGGTTAGTTTTGATATTTTATTAAAATCCAAAAGAAACACACAGCGCACAGGGACCTTAATGTAATAGAAATAAAGTCCTGGGGCCAATTAGTAATACGGCATAAAAGATCAGGGCCAAAAGCACAAAATTCCCACTAAACACACGCCACACACGTGATTCAGGCACGGAAGGACTAAAATGCAATTCCTATTTTAAATCATTCAAAACATAACACGCAGGAACTATAGGGAATATATTGCAATTTCACCACGACCTCACGTGTCGAAGCACGTGGCTACCACAGACAGGGACTAAATAGCAAATACAGAAAACAAGAAGGTCCTCGATGCATTTTTTACAAAATAAAAATACGGGACAAAATATTTACTGTACTAAAACGTAAATGCAAAATAGGAGGGGGCCTAAGAACAATTTACCCCACTTATTATCCGAGGGCCGGAGGCATGCCACGTAGTTGATCGGACGGTGGAGATGCGTTGCGCCTCTTCGAAGAGCCCTGGCTCTGATCCGACGGACGAGGGCCCGCCACGTGGAGAATCCAACGACTGAGGTACACTATGGCTAACCCTCGCTGAATCAACGATCACGATCGAGCTTTCAACGGATCTGACGGTGGCTAGCTCCTCGCGGATGAACACTCGAGATCAAAACTGGGTGAGGGAGGGCTGATCTGACAGTGATGGAGGATGCTCCAAGAATAGGTGGTCGGCAAAGTTCGCCGGCTCGATACTCGCGGTGGAGACCTCCTCTGCTGCTGCTAAGGTGCGGAATAGATCCGCCAAGACGCTCCGCAGCTGACGAGCTCCTCCGATGACGCCGGGAGGCTCCGAGGAGCTCCGGCAACGAAGGCAGAGCTGGCTCCTGTGCCCGAATGCGTAGACCCCCAAATGGGTCTCTTCTGACCTGAAAAGTAGCACAACAAGCTCCTGGGTCGAGGGCAAGGTGCCTCGACCCGGTTAGAGGGGAAATGGACGGCTTGTGCATCGGGATGGTCAACCTCCGGCGAGGCGACGGTGGTGGAGATCGAAGTCCCTACTCCGGGGTGAGACAGGGGGTGTGAGTGGGTGCAGAAGGTGAGGAGAAGTCTCGTGGGTGTGATGGTCGAGTCCGATGATCGAGAGGGTGTCTGAGATGGTCGGAATCGACGAACGATGGCGAACGGGTGAATTGGGCGTAATCGAAAATTCGAGAAATATGGAAAGAATTGAGTCTACCTGATGCGTGGGTTCGACTGGGGATGAGATTCAGGAGCTCTGGTCTTCACCTCGAGGGTCGTCGAGGGCCCGAGGCTCAGGCGCTGCTCTGGGCGGTGCACGGCAGCGAAACGTCGCCGGATCAGTGATACGGTGCTTCTCCTCCTCTCTACAACACGCCAAGCTTTAGTTGTCATTCTAGGGTATCGGGTGGAGGTCCTGGGTGGAAGAAACAATGCCAAAGATGGTGTGAATTGCGGCTGAAGCTGGAGCTAAATAGTATAAGGGGTCCGACAAGAAGGTAGCTGGGCACGCACGTCGATGCACGGACCCCACAAATCCACCCCGGGCGTGGATCTCATATCTACAGGGAAGGATTAAGACCCAGGGTTTAAGCATTTGGTGGTCGGATCAAGCAAGGATAATATGGAGAAATCGGGTTGGTTGCTTGGATCCGCAAAGAGGAGGTCTGCGAGGGAGAGTTGACCGGGGGTCAACATCCCCCGTGGACCAATGGGGTGCATCCACGTCATAATTAATTGGAAATTCATTTTAAGATAATAAATGACTTATTTTTAAAAACTTAAAACATGAAAAATGTTTATTTATTTTTAAACTATTTTTTAGTGATTTTTATTTATTTTTTTGAAATAAAAATAACGTATTTACAATATATCATTATTATATATAGGTATATACAATATGTATTTTTAATTTTTGATTTTTAATTATTTATTTTTGTACATTTTATTCCAATTTTATATTTTATTTATTCATAGAATAAAATTTGTAATAAAAAGGTGTTTTTATTTTATTTTTATTATTTATTTACAAGGGTTAAATAAATAGTTATATACACATATATACATGGTCTATATACAATGTAGGCTTTGATTTTTATTTTATTTCTTTTTATTTTATTTTTGTTTTTATGTTTTTTATTTTATTTATTTACATTATGGAATGTGGAATATGTACATATTTTTATGGGATTTATTTATTTATTTATAGGGAGAAATAAATTTATAAGTGCTTTTATGTACATGGTGAATATAGACAATGATGACATGCATTTTTATTTATTTTTTATTTTGTTTTATTTTTCCCAATTTTATTTTAATTTAATATTTACAAATATATACATATTCACAAAAATGTATTTTTGTTTTATTTAAAGGAAAATATTTTTATTTATATACATGTATATATGTACACACATGAGCTTCCCTATCTCTCTCTACTTGGTTATTTTTGCGGTCAGGCCCATGCTGAGCCCTCCCTTGGGATTAGGTCGCTCAATATTTATTATAAATATCTCCCTCTTTTTCTTTTATTTCTTTATTATTTTATTTATGCACAAAAACATGCTAATAATGCATATTTACACAATGCATGCTAAATGATAATTATTGCTAATTACAGATATCTACATATGTTTTGCATAGGTTTTGTAGCTAAAATAAAAGAATAAAGAGAGTGATGAATGGGTATTCATCAATCGACTGGAGCGATTTTTATCCGGATTTTGTGGATCGATCGTACCCTCCAGCTGATCCACCTCCATTTTTCCAGGAGGACTTTGCTTTTGAATTTTGTACATATCCGACTAATACTTGGTTTCAGGATGCAGATTTTGATTTTGATCCACCTCCCTTTTGTCAGGAGGATCTTGCTCCCGAGTCTACTTTTTGTACATATCCACCTAACCCACTATTTCAGGACTCAGACTTTGACCCACCACTGCCATCACATTTTTCACCACCTCACCCACCCTAGACCGAGCTTTGGGAGTCACCTCTTATGTTGTCCACACTTGACACCTTGACCCATATCATGGATCATATGAGTTTGAGGATTGATGACCTCACTAGCCTAAATAAGAGCCATATTGATGATTCACCTTATGGATTTATAGATTCATTTGCGGACACCCGTAAGAGCTTGCAATCACCAAAAATACAAAAAAAAATGAGCAAAATTTAAAAATACAAAAATATTTTGGGAGACACATTGTTGATTCAGACTATGAGGAGAGGGCCCACTCGCATGATCATTCGTCCACACCCATTCATCATATGTCCCACCTTTGACCCCAAGGATGACAATTTACAGACTGCTCTTAATAATCCTTGTGTAGATGTTGATTCCAATCTTCTCCCTTGTATGGAGAAGATTCAAAAATTCAAAAAAATATTGACTGAACTCGAAGTGGTGGCTACTATTCATGAGATCATTGATGCCCAAATTTGCCAGGCCATGACCCATTTATCTTCTCCTCAACCCAATAAGATAAAGTGAAGGAGTAGATTTGAACGTCATATCTTGACCATGGCCACTGCCCATGCCATCACCCACTGCCCTTCTTCTAGGAAAGGGAACACTGCTACACCATTCAACAGATGCACCATCTCTGACTATTCATCTGATCCCACTCTCCTTGATGGTGGTGCTTCAATTTGCATCATACCCTTCTCGTTGGCATAGTTTCTTCACTTAAGGCCTCTCAAGAAAACCAGGATGATTGTTTAGTTTGTTATTGGATCAATAAAGAGGCTGAAGTGTATTCTTGATAATACTATCATTTGGATTCAGGGCATGAGATACACTGTTGATTTTGTCGTATTGCCCATGGAGACCCCTACCACTGTTGATTCAGGGCTTGTACATTCGCTTTTGTTTACCTCTATCTATCCACTATTTCGCTTATCCACCCCATTTCCGAGTGTTGCCTTGCTTAGAACATACTTTATCCGAAGTATGGGGGGGGGGGTTGGACGAGCCGAGTGTTCTTTCTTTGTTCTGTTTCATCACTCTTGTTTTTGCCTATACTTAGGGCTCTATTACCCTAAGTATAGGGGGAGTGATGCGTACATTCTCTTCGATCCTTTAATCTATATTCATTTGTCTTCTCTTCTTTTCTTTTCATTTATCTTTTTCTACCAAAAGGATGTCGCCCCTTTTTGAGAGTCTGTTATACTTAGGATGTACTTTGTCCTAAGTATAGGGGGTGTGCACCCCGAGTTCTTTCATTCTTTGATCCCCTCCGCTATCTTCTCTTCTTGTTTATAATGAGGGATATCTTACCCTAAGTATAGGGGGAGACAACCTCAGTATGATCTGTTCTTTCCCACCCTTGACCCTCCCTGCCTTTTCTACAGTCTGCTATACTTAGGATTATTTGATCTTAAGTATAGGGCGACCGATCAACTTCTCATTCATTCATTCCTTCGTTCATTTCTTCATTCTTTCATTCGTTTGTTCTTTAGGCTTTTCTATGCTCAGTACGAGTTATGTCTTCTCTTTTCTCTCTGATCTATGAAGAAAAAGCTCAAGCTAAGTATATGGGGGTCATATATACTACATATATACTTTAAGCCATGACCCGTACTTTCGTATTTTCAAGAAGTATGGCTAAATTATTATATAAAATACTATAAATTTCATTAAATCAACTAAAAAAAGATGTTTATTATTCATCAAAATCTTTTTTTATATACTGATTAATAAACCAAAAAAATTGCAAAATATTTGAAAATACTTTGAAAATCTTTTTGAAAATTATTTGGAAAATGTTTTGTTAAATATTTTCAATCTTTGTAAAAATATTTTATTTGTAAAATGTTTTTTCTTTGTATGAAATATAAAATATTTGAAAAACTATTAGCAAATGGTTCTGAAAATGGTTGCAAAAATATTTGGAAAATCTATATATATTGTTTGAAAAAAACCTTTGCAAAATGATTTTCAAATTTTATAAATGTTTGGAAAATTTATTTGTGAAAATTATTTTGGACTATAGTTTTCAAAACTGATTGCAAAATTATTTTCAAAAAAGTTTGAGGAATATATACGTCACACCAAAGACCATTATTAACTGTATAAATATATATGTAAAAATAATCACATATCCCTTTTGTAAATCCTTAAAACCCAAGTCCTGTAAATAATTAATGCATCCCTATGTAAATAATTGTACCTATTTTCTTTTCCAAAAATAGTTTGTTTTGAAAAATCTCAAAAACATTTGTAAATATTTTTAATAAATTCGATAAAAATTTGCAAAATATTTTCAGAAATCCATAAAAAGTTCAAAACTTTAAAAATTGCATCACAAAAATATTTCATCATTGAAATAGCATTCGCACTTATCAGTTTCAGTTTGATAATTGAACTAGTCTAAGTAAAATCCGAAGACTGGAGCTTGGTTGGACCTTAAATCTACCTAATCAAGGGAATCTTATAGGAACCGAGATTGATGTACTTCAGGTCTCATTGACTTAATTCTTTGAGGATGGTGAGACTTGGTTTAATGTACTCTTGGCTGCTTAAGTAGAGTATTTTGGAGCACACACACGACTCTTATTGATAATGACCTAACTTGGACACCTGCACCTTTCACTTGGCTCAACTCAGTTGGAGTGGTGAGGGGATTGGATTTGCTAGTATGATACACACACAAGTGGAAACATTTGTCCTCGTCTAGGGAAGGAAGTGCACTCCAACCCGTCCAGTGGCATCGACATCTAAAGACAGGAGAGTGTGGGTTGCAATAACGCTTCAAAAGAGGGATGGTCTACTGGTTCAAGAGGAAAAACTACATATGTAAATGTTGTTGTATATAGTATTTCAAAAAAAACTCCAAAAAAGTGGATAGGCCTGATTGAAAATAAAATGCCTATCGGAGTGTATATATTTATATAGCCAACAAGTAAGCTTGAGTTTCAAAGTCATACCTTGTGAGCCTGTAGCTGGATGAGTTGGCTACACTGGTCAAGCATCCTAGGATAGGTAGCTACAGTGGCTACTGTCCATTCTTCTCTTCACCCTCTCCTCTTGAGCTGGTTGTCAATTGAACTTAGAAGGCAATACCCCGTTCTCGAGGAAAGAGTTGCCAGATTGGGGAATCATTGGTTTGTCATACTGGAGAAGTCAATCTCTTTGTCATTTCAGTTGGGAAGAGTCACTATCACATAAAATGTAGAAGTGAGATTCATAGTCATAAGGGTTTACATATAAGTTGAAGTATTTTGACCTGACTTTTGAGGAGATTTAAGCAGAGTTTTGGGATTCTAACAACTATTGTGTTTCAAATCCATTTCCCAATAAGGTTCCGACCACACTAAAATTCCAAAGGTTTGACTTAAGCTCCGAACTTTGATTTTGTGAAGACAAATTTGAGAATTAAATTCACACCATTTCTTTCTTTTTCTTTTCTTTGTTTTTGTTTTCTGTACTTATTGCTTAAGTGTTTGCTAGAAACTAGTAAAGGCATGTATGGGGGGGGGGGTGATGAATCTCCGTTTCATCACCTTTATTCTATCATTTTTGCATCAAAACCCCTAGCTAATGCATGTAAATAGCATCAATTTATACAAATTATCGTTCATTATTTATTCCATCAATTGTCTATAATATGATATTTTTAATGCCAAAATTATAAAATAAAGAAAAGATAAGAAAAGGAATAAATTTTCAAAGTTATTTTATGACCCTAAACACTGAGACCTAGGCATCTTGATGATTAGGTCGACAAGCATTAAAGTAGGGGGAGATAAGGGTCAAAAGTAGAATAAATCCTCAGTGTTTTTCATCATTTATTCATTCCGGGACCTCTTTTATTTTCTATTTTTTGTACCTCAAATAAAAAAAGTTTGTACATGAAAGCTGTAGATAATAATATATAGAAAAATACAAAACTAAATTTTCCTAAAAATAATATACAATATACATTTTATACTTTAAATAAAAAAGAAAATCCTAACTTCTCAGATCCATATCTCTCAAATAAAAACTAAAAATGTATCAAAATCACCTCTAATTACGTATAACTTTTAATAAAATATTTAATGAAGCAATTTCATATTTTTTGGAGTTAAGGTGTGAAATTTAGGTTTTGGACCCCTATTGTACAATATACCCAAAAATAATATTCATTTTATGTATTCGTTATTATTTTATAATTCTATATTTTTATAATTTTTTAAATATTATTTATAACATATATACAAATTAAAACTAAAATAAAACCATAAAGAAAATACTAAAATAAAATATGTATATAAAATACATAGATAAATTACTTATGCTTATACCTATATAATATATACCCTTATTTATTTAAGTGTAAATATTACATTAAAAAATAAAAATATATTTATGTATATAAAATTAAGTTATAATTTTATAAAACAAGAAATAAAATAATAAAATCAAAAATTACAAAATAAACATAAAATATGAAAACATAGGTAATGATGCTTATAAATAAAACCCTAAAAATAAACATGTAATAAATATGCTCCAAAAAGTAAATTAAATTCATAATAAAATACTATAGAAAATAAGAAACAACTTTTATTTTATATCTTTATTTTGATTAAATCATTTACTATTTATTATGTATTTTACAATAATTTTAGGATGGATTTTTTCCCGGTTGGTCCATGTGGACCAACTCCAGTCATCTCCTCTGACATCTAGTTGCCTCTGACAGCCCTATGTTTGACTCAATTTTCTACCTTTTTCCCCGATCAATGTATTCATCGATCGGGCTCGATTCCTTCTGGGTTTCTCTTCCTCGATTATTGTACATACTCGAGGGGTATGATTTCTTGGTTATTGGGCCACTGAATCATTGCCCTGTCCTCATTCTTTAGCCACGCTATGCCATCTTGTACATAATTCCTCCTGAGCTCCACATTCTATTTGTAATCTCCTTTGGTCGTGTTTTCTCCTCCATTTTGTGCTCAAGGACTCGGGGGGGGGGGGGGGTGACAACCTCCTCTCCCAGCTTTTTGGTTGATCGAGGACCAGCCTAGGGTAGCGTTCCACCATCTCTAGTGACCATTACCGCTGTGAGGTCATCTCAGCGGCCCGACCGATTTGAGGTCTTCTTTGTTGCTTTTTAGATTAATCAAAGTTTTAAATTTCATTTTATGCATTTCTTTTATGACTTAATAACTAGTTTTAGTGTTAATTCCCGCTTCGTAGTTCGCCGGAGCTCCGCACCTACCAACCCTTGTTTCACCGTGACCACTTGTTTGCCAACTGATAATTGGATTTTATGGAGGTCGTGTTAATCCACAAGGCAGATCAACGGTCATTGAGATGACCTCACACTAAACTCCAATTAATCATTAATTAACCCACACTATACATAATTTAATTAATAACAAAAATGTGGAATTAAAATTTATTTTTCTTTCATAAAATGCATATCAAGCAAGCATGTAGAGGACAAACCACAGAGAGCAATACATGTAGCCTAAGGTAATTTTCTTTTTGTGTAACCAAGTCAATCATCCTACATGTACATAGATATTTTTGTGGGTTTTTGATTTTATATATTTTCTATTTTATTTTTGTTTTATAATTTTGTATTTTCTTTTTATATTTTTCAATTTTTATGTTTCTTTTTTCGTTTAAATATGATATATATATTTATTTACATATATGTATATGTACAAATATAGTATAAGCCATATATGGATACTATATATATAAATATGCAAAAATGGTCAACATACAATAGACATAGTATTTTTGTTATTTTTATATTTTTATAATTTTTTTGTTATTTTTCTATAATTGTTGCTAATTTTTATGTATTTTTAAAGTCAAAAATATCCCCAAATAAGGGATTAGTTAAATACCCAAAATTGATTTAGGTTTTAAAAATAGTAAATAAATCCCAAAATTATCCAAATCAATTTTACAATATAAATATTTATATAAAAAAAATTATACAATAGAAAAAGATATTTTAGGATTTTTTTTGAGAATTTTTAAGATTTTTATAAAGGATTTTGAGGGTTTTTAGGGGTTTTGCTTTTCCATTTTCAGTGATTTTTGGTCTATAAATAAAATAGGTCATAATATAGAATATATAATTTTTTGGAATTTGTAAAAGCATTTTAATATTTTTTGGTATTTTATAAATCAAACAAGGAATAAATCAACTCCATTTTATTTTAATAAATGCTTAAAATACCAAAAATACCAAATAAATATGTGGCGTGAAAATATTAGGCACAAGGTATTTTTCCCTATTTTTGTGTATTTTTAGGAGCTCAGTATGTATTTTTAATAAATAGATAAAATGCCATAAAATATATATCCTAGCATGGGAATAAATGCAATAAAAAACTTCAGGGCCCAGATGCAAATTTTCCAATATACTACAAGATTTTTTTTAATTTTTTAAGACTAATTTACAATATATAAAAAATTTCAGGGGCCTCTATGCAAAATTTCCCTAGGCACGTGGGGACAACAAGTGACTCTAGGAGGGACCAAAGTGCAAATACATAAAGCTCAGGGTTCCATTTGCAGAATAAAAAATTTATTTACAATGCTATATTTTAATTATAGGACTAAACATTAAATACAAAAAGTATTACGCAGATCCGACGACTGATGGGCTTCTGCTTGACACACGCCGTACATCCGATGGCAAGTACCGCTTTGCCGATGAGTGGGGGAGATAAGATCCAAGAGAGGATCCAACGGTTGAAATGTGGCCCCATCAGACGACTGTGATCAAATCAGGGGCGCCTCCCCAAATCGAACAATGGTTGCTGTTGACGAAGAATAGGGAAGAACAGGGAAGAACAGTGGCTTCCTCTTCCTTCGATCGACGATTCCTCCTCCTCCAGATGGTCTTTGGCGATGGCATTGGGCTCTACACCTTTGAATCAAACCCTAGTGGGGTCTTTTAGTTGCTATACCTGCAAAGTAAACTCCAAGCAACACAAGGGAGGTCTGGGGGGCTTGATTGGGTGGCGCGGAGTGAATATGGGTCGAAACGGAGCTTCTCCGACGATCGGTGGAGGAGGAGAACTGGATCTCCAAATCGGGTGTCGATCTAGGTGAGCGAAGATGTGCGGGGCAATCAGAAGGGAACAAGGATCGAGATGTAAGTTAATGGAGCGGAGGAGCGGCGATGTTGGCGTGCGGAAGAGCTCGCTGGAGCTCAACTCCGGCGAAGTACGTGGATGGCTAATTAGGCTAATCTAACTAACTAGAGATTAAGCTAACTACTGGAAATTGAAGCTAAGATTAAATGCACGCAAAAAAATGAGAAAAAAATAAAGCTCTTAGACCTGGGATGAACCAGGGAGCAGGGTCGCCGAAGCTCGGTGGTTGTGGGTGCACCCATGCTCCTAGAGCTTGGCTTGGCCTCGACGAAGCTCCCTCTATCACAAGGAACTCATCTAGACACTAAACCAGGGCTATTGGACTCGTGAAGGTGACCAAAATTGCAAGGTGACTCGGGAGTTTTATTTGTAGACATAACGCAACACCCTTATTGACTGGCTAAAATTAGGGATTCGGGCGTATGTACACGTGATTAAGGAGTATGGCATGTATGTACAATGATCAATGATCATTTCGTAAGAAGGGGGCAATCTCGATGGATGGATGGTGTGGCCAGAAAAAAGGCAAGAAAACCCAGGACGAGATGGCTTCGTGTCAAATCCGGAGCAGGTGGGGGAGTTGACCGACGGTCAACTAACGACGACCTATGATTGGACCATGTAAGCACGAAACGACAAAACCGGTTGACTAATTATTGACTTATTAATTAATCCTAACAATGATTTTATTAATTTTTTTTATAAAATAAAAAATGTTTATAATTTAATGTAGTATTTTAATATGATTTTTATTTATTTTTGGTATATTTTATTAGTAGTTAATTTTTAATAGTGTATTTATGGGTATAATGGCCCATATTTTGTACATTTTTATATTATATATTTTATTTTATTATTTTATTATTTTATTAATTTTATTATTTTAATTTATATATTTATAACCTATTTTATGAGTATAAGGAATATTTTTATTTATTTTTATGATGTAATTTGTACACTTAAATAAATAGATATGTATGTTTTATATGCATACTTATAGGTACTTTACCTATGTTTTATATACATCTTTTTATTTTAATGTATTTTATTGGATTTAATTTGGTTTGTATTTTTTAATAGAATATGAACGATATTTACAAAATTATAAAAAATATGAAAGAATGAAAAAATAAAAGAATATGATCCACTCTTATTATATACATGTATAATTGTATGTGTTCTACCGATATCTTTATATAGACTTATTTTATTTTTCATTTTCTTTTTGGTTTTATTTTAGTTTTATTGTACACATTCTTTATAAATAATAATTACAAGTTATAAAAATATAGATTTGTAAAGATAAATGATGAATAAATTGAATATTTTAATCGGTAGAATATATAATGAGGGTCAAAAACGTAACTTTCACGCAGTAACTCCAAAAAATATAAAACCACCACCATTAAATAGCTTGTGAAATGTTATATACAGTTAGAGGTGATTTTACTATGGATTGAGTTTTATTTGAAAGATATGGGGCTGGGAAGTTAGGTTTTTGGCTTTTTATTTTGTGTATAAATTGAACATTGTATATTCTTTTTGTACAAACTCAATTTTGTATCTTCATTTACATTATTATCTACAACTTTCATGTACAAAGTTTCTTCATTTGATGGATAAATAATAAAGAATAAAATAGGTGTCAAAATGCCTAAATAAAGAATAAAAGAATTGGGTTTTTATTCTATTTTGGCCCTGATCTCCCCCTACTTTATTCCTTGTCGATCAACTCAATTCTTGACTTGGTTTCGGGGTTCAAGGTCATAAAATATCTTCGATATTTTATTCTTTTTTCCTTTTCTTCTATTTAATGCTATTTACATGCATTACAAATTAATGTTATTTACATGCATTATTTAGGGTTTTTTAAAGCCAAAATGATATAATAAAGGTGATGAAATGGAGATTCATCACCCCCCCTATACTTGCCTTTGCTTGTCCCTAACAAACACTTATGCAATAAGTATAAAAGGAATAAAGAAGAAAAGAAAAAGTAAGAATAAATGGAATTGATTTCAATAATTAAACATGTCACCACAAAATCAAAGTTTGGAGATAAGGTTAGACCTTGATGTGAAAATGTGTGTGGAACCTGGTCGAGAACCAAATATAAAACACAACAGCCTTCGAGAGTCACAGAACCCGATTCAAACCAGCTCACTAGCAGGTCAGAACTAGCTTACATCATACGCAAACTCTTATTACTACGAAGCTGACTTGTACGGTGTAAGTGATAGTGGCTCTCCCCAACTGAATTGACGAAGGAACTGACTTCTCCAGAATGACAACCCAATGATTCCCCAATCCAGCACTCTGCCCTCGAGGAGCAGGTATTCCCATCTAAGTTCAAGTGGCATCCAACTCAAGAGGAGGAGGTGAAGAAAAGAATGGACGGTAGCCAGTGTAGCTACCTATCCCAGGATGCATGACTATTGCAGTCAAGTCATCCAGCTGCAGGCTCACATAGTATAACTTTGATGCTCAATCTTGCTTATTGACTATACAACATATATACGTACTCCGGCAGGCATTTTATTTTTTTATTTTTAGGCCTATCCACTTTTTGGAGTTTTTTAACATACTATTATAGTAGCATTTCATAAGGAGTTTTTCTTCTTGAGCCAGAAGACTATCCCTCTTTTGAAGCTTTATTGCAACCCACACTCTCCTGTCTTTAGACTTCATGGCAACTGGACCAGGTTGGGGTGCACTTCCCTCACTAGACGAGAATGAATGTTTCCACCTGTGTGCATCTCAGACTGACAAATCCAATCCCCTCACCACTCCAACTGAGTTGAGCCAATGTAAAAGGTACGAGTGTCCAAGTTAGGTCACAACTGACAAGAGTCATGCGTGCATCTCGAAAAGTTCTAGTTAGTCAGTTGAGGTGACTTGAACCTAGCACCGAGTCTCAAAGAATTAAGTCCTACTGGACCTGAAGTACCTTAAACCTAGTTCCCATAAGGTTCCAGTGCAATTAGGTGCAGTAAGGTCCAGTTAAGCTCCAATCTTCGACTTTATTAGACTAGTTCAATCATCAAGCTCAATCAAAGAATATGAATGCTATGCAAATGCTATATACAATGCAGAAAGAATGATGCGATTTTCAAAAAGAATTTGAAAATGAAAAGAATTTTTACACAGAAATTTTGCAAAAAGAGTTTTTGGTACAAGAATTATAAAATATGTACAACTATTTACACGAGCATGCTGCTTTTTATTTTTTACAAGGGTTAAGAATTTACAATTTTCACCAACTTATTTATTTAGGGATATATACAACTGGCAAAGAATTTGATTTATTTAGATATATATTCTATCCCTATTTAATGATGCATGTATTCCTCAAATTTATTTGAAAACAAATTTGAAAACTATAGTACACAATAATTTTTGCAAACATTTACAAACATTTGAAAGCCATTTTGCAAAGATTTTTTACACAATATACACATACATTCTTCACAATATTTTTACAACCATTTTCAAAATCATTTGCAAATAGGTTTTTAAAGCTTTTATTTCACACAAAGAAAAGGATTTTTGCAAATCAAAATTTTTTTACAAAGAGGTTGAAGAAATTTCACAAAAATTTTTCCAAACATGCCACACCATTTTTCAAATCATTTTGCAAAGATACTTTAACCTGATTTATTAGTCAGTATATACAAAAAGGATGTGTACATACAAAATATTTTTGGTATTTTTAGTTTTTCAAATGTTTTTGTGATTTCTTAAAATAGGTACATATCTTTACATGGGGATATATCTTATATATACAAGAGTTTGGTTCTTAAAGGATTTACAAAGGATGACTGATCACTTTTATACATTTATACAGATTTTTGAGTATGGTGTGTATACTCCTCAAACATATTTGAAAATCATTTTTCCAAAACAGCTTTGAAAACTATATTCCAATAATTTTCACAAATGACTTTTACAAACATTTACACGTATTTGAAAATCATTTTGCAAAGGTTTTTCAAACAAAAGAAATATATATATTTCAAAATATTTTTGCAACCATTTTCCAACCATTTCCAAATCATTTTTCAAACATTTTTATTTTACGCAAAGAAAATAAATTTTTGCAAACAAAAATATTTACAAAGGTTGAGTACATTTTACAAAATATTTTTCCAAACTGTTTTTCAATAGATTTTCTACTAGATTTTCAAACTATTTTTCAAACATTTTGCAAAATCACTTTTGCCTGACTTATTAATCAATATGTACAAAGGATGTTTGAGGAGTTATAACCATCTTTTTTATTATAACATTGTAATGAATTTGACATTATTTTTAGTCAAAGTTATTATACAACACGAGTTATGGCTTTAAAGTATATACATAGTATATACGAACCCCTATAATTAGCTCGAGCTATGTCCTCATAGATCAAGGAGAAAAAGAAAAGACATAACTCGCACCAAGTATGGAAGAATCTAAGAAATAAAGAAACGAGGGTATGAATAAATGAATCGGAAGTTGACCGTACCCCTATACTTAGGATCAAATAATCCTAAGTATAGCCGACTGTACACAGGGAAGGGAGGGTCAAGGGTGAGGATGAACAGATCATACTCATTCTGTCTCCCCCCTATACTTAGGGTAAGAGAGCCCTAAATATAGGCGAGAAGAGGAGACAATGGAGAGGATCAAAGAATGGAAGTAATCGGGCTGTACATCCCCCTATACTTAGGGCAAGGTGCGCCCTAAGTATAGAAGACTGACAAAAAGGGGTGATACACTTTATTAATATATACACATACATTTTTTTCTTTTTGAGAATGAAGCAGAAAATAAAAAAGAAGAAAAGAAGAAAAAATAAAATATCAAAGAAAGAGTTTTTGAGGAACATTATCTGAATCTTTGATGCTGCCAGTGCTGTGGATATATCATCTGAGTGCAGTACTTGGATTGAGTTGACAATGGCCAGAAATGTATCGTGCTCAAGGTAAGGCTTCAGTAACTGACCGTTAACGACAAACGGTTGTGCATCAGAAGACAATTTTGATATTGTAATACTGCCATTGTCATGCACTTCTCGTACTTGAAACGACCCTGTCCATTTGCTTTTTAATTCGCCCGGGAAGATCTTCAACTTGGAATCAAATAGACACACTTTCTGTCTGATTTCGAAGGTCTTTCGTCTGATGTGGCAATCATGCCAGCGTTTTACCTTTTCTTTGTACATCAATGTGTTATCTTATGCATAGTCTCAAAACTACAGGAACCTGTTCAGATCATCTTTTCTTTTTTGACCACTTTTCTGTGAGTCCAAATTACACATATTGATTGCCCATAATGATTTGTGAATTAGTTCCACGGGCAGATGACATGGTTTTCCATACACAAGATGATAGGGCGACATGACTGAAGGAGACTTGTAAGATGTTCTGTAGGCCCGCAGGCGGAGTCCAAGAGTTGGGACCAATTCTTTCTGTCCGACTTCACAAGATTCTGAAGGATCGTATTGATTTCTCTGTTTGATAGTTCTTCCATGCCATTGGTCTTGGGATGGTAAGGAGATGCGACTCGTTGCTCGATGTCGTACTCCATCATTAATTTCCTGACCTCTTTATTAATGAAGTGGCTACCCTCGTCTGATATTAGAAACTTCGGAATTCCGAACCACGAAATGATGTTTTCTATCGAAAAGTGATATACTGGGTGGCTATCAGTGGCTCGAGCAGGGATCGCTTTGACCCAGCGACTCACGTAGTCAAGGACAAGAAGGATGTGCTCATATCCCTGGATATCGGGGAAAGATCACATGAAATCGATGCCCCAAGCATTGAAAATGCCCGCTATCTGAATGATCTTTAGGGGCATTAAGTCTTTCTATGTGAGGGTGCCTTTCAATCTCTGATAGTCAGTGCATCGTTTGAAGAAAGTTGTTGCATCCGTGAATAGTGTGGGCCACCTAAGGCCAAACTGAGATACTTTTGTTGTCGTTCGATCTCCAGAGTGGTGTCCACCAGATTCGAGCGAGTGACAATGCTCGAGGACACTATGATGCTCCTTATGAGGGATACACCTACGCCAAATGCAATCTTCTCCTTCCCTGAATAAGAGAGGATCCTCTCATTGGTAGAAATGGATCGTTGACAAGAATTTATCTTTTTGAATCTTCATCCAATCCTGTGGTACTACCCCTGAGACGAGGTAATTAACAATATCAACATACCAAGGAAGCGAATCCATGACCAGAATCGACTCATCAGGAAAGGTGTCTGTGATGGGTGTACTTCTCAGCGGAGGCTCTTGCTGCTCTATTCTAGAGAGGTGATCTACTACTACATTCTAACTCCAGGCTTGCCGTTGATTTCCATATCAAACTTCTTGAGGAGAAGGATCCATCTGATCAGTCTAGGCTAGGCATCCTTCTTCTGCTACAAATATCGGATAGCAAAGTAGTCGGTGAAGATGGAGACTATTGATCCAAGCATATATGATCTGGACTTCTCGAGGGAGAATACCACAACCAACAACTCTTTCTCTATCACTGTATAATTTCTATGAGCTTCATCTAATGTTTTGCTGACGTAATGAATGGCATAGGGCGCATTGTCTTTTCTTTTTCCTAGAACAACCCCAACTGCAAAGTCTGACGCATCCCTCATGATCTCAAAGGGGAGAACAGTCCGGTGGCTGTAGGACTGGAGCTTGGGAGATGATCTCCTTCAGCTGATTGAATGAGAGGAGAACCTGTTGATCTACATTAAACTCAGTCTCCTTGCATATAAGTTCTGTAAGAGGTCGTGCAATGCGGTTGAAATCTCGGATGAATCTTCTGTAGAATCCCACATGCCCCAAGAACGACCTCACATTCATAACTGTCTAAGGTATCTCAAGATTGGCAATCACATCCACCTTTGCCAGGTCAAATTCCATGCCATGTTTGGAAACAACATGACCCAATACAATCCCTTCGGTGACCTAAAGTGGCTCTTTTCCCATAATAACACTAGATTGACTTCACGACATTTCTGAAGTACTCTGTTCAGGTGCTTAAGACACGAATCAAAGCTGTCACCATAGATGGAGAAGTCATCCATGAACACCTCGATAAAACTGCCTACCATCTCGGTGAAGACTGCAAGCATGCTTCTCTTGAATGTCGTTGGTGCATTGCACAATCCAAAGGGTATTCTCCTGAAAGCATATGTGCCGAACGAGCAAGTGAAGGTTGTCTTCTCTTGATCTTCAGGGGTGATTGCCACTTGGTTATACTAGGAGTTCCCATCCAAAAAACAGAAGAACTCCTTGCCAGCTAGTCTTTCCAGGACTTGATCAATAAATGGCAAAGGAAAGTGGTCCTTCTTCGTTGTTGCATTAAGATGACGGTAGTCAACACATACACGCCAGGATGTTGGTACCCGAGTAAATATCTCCTCTCCTCTGTCATTTGTGACCACAGTAAGCCCCGTCTTCTTCGGAACTTGTGCAAGGGGCTTACCCATTTTGAGTCGGAGATGGGATAAATGAAACATGCATCACACCATTTCGTGATTTCTTTCATGACGACGTTCCAGAGATTTGGATTCAGTCTTCTTTGAAATTTGTGGGATGGCTTGGCATCTTCTTCTAGGTAAATGTGGTGTGAACACAACACAGGATTTATCTTGCGGAGATCTGATATATGCCAACCATGTGCCTTACAGTTTTTCTCTAGAACCTCGAGAAGTTGAGATTCTTGATCTAGGGTCAGCCTACTGCTGATGATGATCGGATACATGTTTTTGGCGCCTGCATGGAAAGCATACTTCAGTCCTGTTGGAAGTGGCATGAGTTCTGGTTCTGATCTGGCTAACTTATCAGTCACTTCGGAAACTGCACTAGTGGTAGGATGTGTTGCTTGAACTTTAACAAAGCTGCTGATCTCAGTATTCTGTTGAGATTTTGAAAATGTGCCGAACGGATCTGTAATGAGATCATTGCGTTCGGGCCGGAGTGCATTATGTGAGTTAAAAAGATTCATCAACAAGATGGACTCTGTCTCCCAAGTATCATCGGAGCCGGCATCGACTGGCTTTCCAGGTCCTCCTCTAGAGAGAGGATTTCCTATGTCCAAGGACCGCTCAAAGAGAGTTGGGAATCTCTAATTTCTACAATGAAGTCACAGTTTGTAGTTGTGTTTCCCTTATCAGTTACAACTCTGGGCTCACTGATCATGTCTATGGTGATTCTTTGATTGCCCGAGCTGAATGTAATCTTGCTAGACCCATTGTCAACCACGACTTCTGAGGTGCGTAGGAATAGTCAGCCAAGGATGATAGGAGTCTGGAGCAAGGGTGCGGGAGAGTCCATATCAAGGACTACAAAGTCAATGGGGAACTGCATTTCTCGTAACTTCACTACAACGTCTTCCAAAAGACCTCTAGGTCATGTGATGGATCGATCAACGAACTGAAGGATCATTTGTGTCTGCTTGAGAGGACCTAGCCTAAATTATTGCAATAATGATGAGGTCAGAAGGTTGATGGAAGAACCGCTGTCAAGAAGAGTGCGCTCAAAGACTTGATCAAAAATCTTGCAACTCATAAGAGGTACTCCTTTGTCTTGCTTTTTCTGTGGGAGGTTGTTGATGGCTGCTACAGTGGCCATGGTGAGGATGTGATTCTCAACCTGTCGGTGTCTATTATTTCATGCTGGGCGACGCTTGCTTGTACATGAAGGATATGGGATAATCCTCAAGCGCATCACGGATGTGTGAGCGTCATATCGAATACGACGAGCAACGACTAGTCGCACTAGTTGTTCTATGTAGCGAAAATTAAAAAAATTTCATGCGATGAAACCACATGATCCAAGAACACTTCTTGGATCGTTTCGTCTAAACCACAAACAAGTAATAGAATTACCTCTTGAAGTGTGGTTGCGATCGAGTCTCTACACGAAGAGACCTCCTCTCTCAAGTCCGATCCGATGGAGGAGACGCTTGTGAGCATGTTGATGAAACACGTGCTTCTCGCAATCCATGTTGATGATCCAAGCGGCGGATCTCCTGATCTCGATACACGAGATCCAACGTCTTCTTCACGAGCGAGGCACACCGAAGGAGACGGAGGTCCACGAGCAAACGATCGGGCAGCAAAACGACGATGTTGCAACGATGGAGACTCTCTCTAGGGCATCCATGGTGGACGGCCATATGAGAGGGGGAGAGAGAGAGTAGGCGTATAGAGAGAGAGAGTATTTTTTTCGTTGTGTAAAGAAGTGCAAAGGGGTGCCTCTCCTTTTATAATATTTTGGGATCCATGGATCTCAATCCATGGGCAACACAAATCCAATGGCTCTCATTTATTTGTGTTTCTTTTAATGGCTAAGATTTTGTAGGTAAAAACCAAAAACAATTAATTTAATTTAGATTAAATATGTATTGATAAATCAATATAATTTAATCCCAAATTAAATCAATCAAGCATGGAGATTTATGGAATGAAGATTACCTCCTACCATAATATGGGATTTGGTGGCAATCTCATGTAATCTCATGAGATCTCATGAGATTATATTATTCCATGGAAATCTCCAAGATTTACAACAACACTTGTAGTAAATTATTCAACAAAAATAATTCATAATTATTTTGTGAATATTGCAATCTTGCCATTGGAAAATTGTGAATCACATTCACAACCCAAAATAAAATGTGAATTACATTTTTAATTAATTGTCCAATGTGAATCCAATTCACATCAACATTTAATTAACAAATGTAAATTACAAATTGCTCTCTCTTATATATTATAAATTACATTTATAATATATATATGATTAATATAGATAGTGCTATCCACATTATTCACATCCATGACAACTACATCACATTTAATCATCTTGGATCTCTATTCTCATGTGCCCAAATAATGTGAATCACATTCACATTATTTACATATTTGATAATTAAATCACATTTAATTATCTAAGATAACTCTCCTTATAATATGAATCAAATTCATATTATTCATGATAATTAAATCACATTTAATTATCCATTTTCTTAATGCTCAGATACATATATCAACAATGAAATTATCCTGAACTTTTTCAAGGATAATGCGCTTTCTCCACGAATACTTGGAGATAAGGACATGCGATTGTATTGTTCCACATATAGTGACTTGGATATTGAGATCACATCTCAAATCCAGATCTCGGTCCTCCCATAGATGCTTGATTAAATCAAGACAGCAAATCTAATCTTCTCATTGCATATGAATCACATTCAGATCAATGTCCAACATATGGACTATGATTAGATTACTTCTCCACTGAGAGGAGTCACTAAAATCCAGACCCATTTCATCACTCCCTAGGAATGGAAGCGTCATGGTTATACAGCCGTTTATGATCACATCACCCTCAGGCATTCCCAATACCTGTGCATCCTGCATACTGGAAGACTCAGAATAAACCTGAAGTATAAGATCAATTTTACGTTGTCTACTTCAGAGTTTTATCATTAAGTTTCTCATTCGATCTTTGGGAGTCGGTATCGATCATATACTTTCCAAAAGCATATGTCATACCTTGGTCTTGATCATATACTTTCCAAAAGTATATATCAAACTTACAAATTCAGTCAAGCTTCCAAAGCGAGACGATCGTGCATGGAATTTGATTCTTCCCAATATCTCATGCATGAGATCATGTCTTCTGGTTCAGTACTGAACTTGTATGATCCCTTTGAGAGATCGTATTACTCATATGCCCTTATATGCCACAAGCGTGCCTGTGTATAGACCTTGATTAGGCCATCAACCAATTGGTCTGCCAAATGTACATACTTAGACATATAGTAACACATCTATCTCTGTTCAGAGGATGCGTGCCTATATCATGACAGCATACGACATAGGACTTTGGTTATCTCGATCTCGTTAAGTCAACTCTTTGACCTAACTAATCTGACACCTCCGAATCTCTATTCATATGCAGAGGACCTGCATCAAGAGGTCAGTCAGATATCATCCTAACCGAGAAAGGATTGTCATCTCCTACTCAGGTTGGAGATCATCTCTTAACAATCATTTGACGGTGCTTGATGACTCCCCAATCTAGCTCATTAGATATTCATCCAAGCACCGGCCTCTATGATTCAATAATTGAATCAACAACTGTATGATCATTAAGATGGCCATGGTACATAACCCTAATTGTACTAAGGGACCTATTATGCAAATTATGTATTCTTCATTTCAGATCAAGGAATGATATTTGCAATAACATTTATTGCATAATGGCTCGCCGTGGGCTCGCATGTCCAACAATCTCCCACTAGCCCAAAGAGCCATTAATGGGCTAATCATTTAAACCCAAACTCATGTGACAATCATAGGCTATTTGAAAAAATAGCTAGGTAAGCTGATCAGTCACTCTGTTCCTAAGAAACTATGCCATGTCCTTTTACGGCACTTGCATATCTCCTAATGACAGTGTTCACATCTAATGCGAATGTTGCATCTTATGCAACCAATACTCAATCATGTCAGTCCTAGTGTCCTTGACACTACACCTCAATAATTATTATAACCATTATTCCCATAATCCTTATCAGAATACCTTTATTCCTGGAGATCTCTATCTCCTAAGGTATCTACAGTTAAGACCCTTATAGTTCACTATCTACAATGTCTTAAACTTTTTGAAGATAGGACTTTGAGATCACTATATCTAAGTTTCATCATCTTTGAAGATATTGTTATTAGTGCAATCAAGTGTTTTATCTTTATAGTAAGATTAGTAATAGTTTACTACTCCCATTTCATTGCATACATCTGGCTCTTGTACACATCTAGCATTCACTCAGCTTCTCGTAATTGATGCACAAGTGCAAGAAGTTCTAACATTCACTTCCTAAATTCTTTGAGGTGTTATCCCTTTAGATAGGTCACTACCACATCTTAAGGGAAGGAAGCCCTTCTTGAAATTTTCCAGAAAATGGAATATGTCTAAGGTGTACTACTAATGTGATGGTCCCAATACCATCTTATCTTTGCTTCTGAACATCTTCAGAACTAAGATCTAAGAGGCATCCTTGAGATCATATCTCAATGTATGGAATAGACAGTCTATAAAACACTTATTATTATCCTTATATCATTCAAATGATTTGGATATTATCTACATTTAGCACGATGAACACAATGGCACTCCCACTAAGCTTCACATGGTACATCAAGATACTATCTGAAATCATAACATTTATGAATTCATTATATCTAATATTCTAACTACAAGAAGCTTATTTGAGTCCATAGATGGAGTTTCTTTAGCTTGCACACCTTACTTTCCTCAACCATGAAGCCCTGGAGTTACTTCAAGTGAATATCCCCAAAGATGTATTCATGGAGGAATGCAATCTTGACTTACATCATGAAGATGTCATAGTCAAGTTGTGTAGCTATAGTCAGCAATATTATGATGGGTTCAAGCATGGTCACTGAAGAGCAAGTCTCATCGCAAGTGATGTCTTCTCTTCGGTGTGCAGCTCATGGCTACGAACCGTGCTTTAAAGGTATTTACCTTCTCATCAGGTTCCCTCTTTTTATTGAAGATATAGTTACACCTTAATGGGTCTAACCCTTATAGGTGGATACTCGAGGGTCCATATACAACCTTTGTATGAAGTCTACATTAGACTTTTATTGCTAAAATCCATCTTTCCATGTTATGATCTTCAGAAGCTTCATCACATGAAGTCAGATCATTGTCAGATTCAACTGACACACAGAATCCATCCTCAAACTTATTTGAAGAGGTATTAATGTTTCAACTTTAATTGTCAATTTAGTTTCCAATTTCAGGAGCCTTATTATGTTCTCAAGATTAAATGAGTTCCTTTACTTCATTGTCATCTTGATTCTCAAGAGAGTCATCCTCTAAGAATCACATTCTCACAGATGAGATCCTTTAAGAATCTCAAGGTCATAAAGTAGGTATCCAATACCATCCTATATTTTTCTAATGAAGTAGCACTCTCTGGTGCTTGATTCCAGCTTACATGCATGGAATCATATTAAGTATATATATTGCAGTCTCTACTACATATATACTTGGAAACTAAAAAATAATTATGGTAAAATACATCATTGATCAAATCATGTCACACATGATCAATTGTATCTCCCTACAACTCTCTTGAGTTTAGGTTTATCAGGAGGAGTGAGATAAGACATATTTCCATAAGGTATTCTACGAATTCATCTAATAGGTACAAGCTACCTTGGTTAGATCAAATTCATTTCATCTTCCTTCAAACTTTGATTCTAAACCAAAATTGTGAAATCTTTGAACATTTCAATGGTTTCTTAGGTGAAGAGAAGAAATCTCATATCATACATAACATCAATAGATATCACATATCCATAATGTTTACTATGATATAGATGATTCACATACATCAATATGTATGAGATCCTGAATACCTTGACATCTTACACCTTTCCCAAAGAAGGGTGTATTGGACATTTTACTTTGAATACAATATTCATAAGTATGTAAGTTTTGAAATTTTAGACACTCGAAAGTTTCATCTCTTACTTGTCCATTGATCTCATCAACAGACATATGTCCAAAACATGATGCCAGATCATTGTCAAATGATCTTTATCCTCCTATTGATCTTTAAAGGTTTAATTTTCAGTATTAGTAATCCTAATGAACCATTCATTAATTTTCTAATTTAGAGGAGTCCACTAGATGTTAGATTACTATATGAAATATATCCATCATAACTCTCTATGATAGGTTTATTCCAGAATTCATGTTTATTTCAAACATTTAGAAATAAACTATGAGTGTATTCTAATATCCAGGTCACAGAGACATTCTCTAAGACTAAGGGCTCCCACTGAAATTATGAAGTCTATTGATCCAATGGAAATTGTTGCAACAATTGCATCACTTCCAACATGGATGACCATTAAACCTTAAGATCAAATTTCTAATATTCTAATACAGATGCAACCAATTGCAAGTGTCATTAGAAGATTGAGATGCAATTATTAGACTTTATCTTATCAAATAAGTAAGTCAATTTCAATGATATATGTAGATTATTCTGATGTACTATCCGATTCCTTCTCTAAGGATTCTAGATAGATTTGATAGTCATACTATCAACACATCAACTTATTGCAGTATTGGCATTCATCCAATTCTTTGGATGCCATATGGAAGTCACAGAAGTACAGTCAACTCTTTGACTATACTTCTTACTTGGGTCCAACCCATGCTTCTATTGCACTCCCTTTATCTATAAGCAACCATTGCTCAAGACAAAGGATCTCTTATGTTTAAATCAAAAATTTCAATATAAGAGTATTTCAACATTTATACATGCTTCATTCAATTCATACAATATGAATATTATGAAGCTTCATGAATGACTAGAGTATAGATAGTAGAATGATGACACTCATCGTATCTATATCCATTTAAACTATGAAAACTTAGGTTCAGGTAGGTACTCAAACAATTTGAATACATCATCTCCTATAGAGCCACCATTCTGCATAATGCAGAGAACCATGTCATTCATGATTATATGTCGAGAGCACATATGTATGCCAGAACGTCTTCTTAGATTTTATAAGGATTATTTGATAGTTACGATCATTATCGACATGTTACTTCAAAAGTACATTCGATGAGATCAAGACCTATATAGACATACAAACCCTAGGGTTTTAGTCCTATTGTCTATTTAATTATCATTCCTCATTATTATGAGGAAACTTGCACATTGCAACCACATACATTATGTGTCCAATTGCAAGTACAATATCTGGATCATGGGTCCAACCCATAATATTCTACTGGTTATTATTGAGTATAACATTGAGTGGGATAAAAGAAGGATTATCTGAAATAAGAAATTTACATAAACATATATAAATATATAATTTACTTTGATTTAGGAATTTTTATATCAAAGTTGTCTTGCCATGTCAACAATGAAAGTTCATTCCCTTAATCACTTTCAATGTAAGAGATATACTTACCATTATATCTCAAGCAAGATCTGGGATCTCCTTCCTTATCTTTGTTACATCCCAATAATATGAGAACCTGTAACTCGGATAAAAAGAAGGGGGAACACATTCCGCCTTGCAAGTCCAACTTGCATCTCCCAATTCAGTCTTCAATACCCAGGCCCACCACCCCTAAGGTGATGTTGACCCGTCATTAATTGAACCAACCGTCAACAGGAATACAACTCGCTATGCGCAATCCAATATCATCCCAATAATACGAGGACCCAATATTGGGGTCACTATGCATACGTCCTTACCCTTTCGAGAAGCGACGAGCCCGATCAAAATGGATCATATGCAGGAGCTGTCACTTCGGACAGGTGTCTCCCACATACAATATCTGGCGACGGAACCCTTCGCCTTGACCTGAGACCATGGATGTCACTTATGTGATCCTCCACCTCATATTCAAATTTTAATCAATTATTATGAATCATATTCATGTAATGAATTATTCCAAGGGAAATATACATCTATTCATAATAGAGTATTTTTAATTGGATACAATTAACTTAATCACATTAAATTAATTATCAATCCAATTCAGTCAACAAACTTGATTTTACTTGAATATATGGTATTATCTCAAAGTACGTATTAATTTGAATTTTAACAATTAGAAAATACATCATGAATTCTTAGGCATCATTCGTTCCCTATCCGTTGTCATGGCCAGTACCGGCGGGAGTGGGACAGACCGCAACCGGTGCGACCCGCTACCCCAACGCTCCCCGACTAGACACCATATCCGCCTCGGGAAAAAATAATACCGAGCCAATCACTTTGTACTTGAGATGATCATCGGTTTTTCAACCGAAATTATACCATATAGTAATAATCAAAACAATATTGATTACAAGGAAATTTGCTAACCAAATTCTCAATCCTATTCAAGCAAGTTATTTGTTGATTGTGTTTCCAATTATGATCTAGATCAAATCTAATCAATTATTGGTTGAGGCTAAGTCAATTAAGGAAATAATCATCATTAAATATTTCTCAAATATTTTACATACTTATTTCATGAAATTAACAATTAATTTCACTAACTGACAATCACTTGGTTCTTGATTAGGAATGTAATTTCAGCAGTGACCCCTACTTATAAAATTAACATATCCCAATCAAAACAAATCCAAATTATGCAAAATCAGTTTCCTAAGATTGCCAATTTGATTTTTGACAGAACAAGTGATATTTCATGTATTTCAAGGTGTATAAAAATAGTAATTAACTCATTAATCATGTTAAGATTCGTAGTTCCTGCAACAGTGAATACATGTTCATTAAAACAACCATATCTCGAGCAAACGGAATCCAAATTACGTAAACTCAGATCCTATGATTTCCTTATTTAATGGGGAGCAAAATCCAAGCGTGTTTAAACATTTTAAATAGGGACGAATTTATTCACTAAACAGATGTGCGAAAAAAAATGCGACAAAAACTTTCGCAACCTTAATGTACCTAAGTCGACCTAGGTTTACGGATCGTATCCAAACCCTTCAACCTGGCTCTGATACCACTTGAAGGATATGGGATAATCCTCAAGCGCATCACGGAAGCGTGAGCGTTGTATCGAATATGACGAGGAATGACTAGTCACACTAGTTGTTATATGCTGCGGAAATTAAAAAATTTGCATGCGACGAAACCACATGATCCAAGAACACTTCTCGGATCATTTCGTCTAAACCACAAACAAGTAATAGAATAACCTCTTGAAGGGTGGTTGCGATCGAGTCTCTAAATGAAGAGACCGTCTGTCTCAAGTCCGATCCGACGGAGGAGACGCTTGCGAGCGTGTTGATGAAACACGTGCTTCTCGCAATCCATGTTGATGATCCAAGCGACAGATCTCCTGATCTCGACACATGAGATCCGACGTCTTCTTCACGAGCGAGGCACACCGAAGGAGACGGAGACCTATGAGCAAATGATCGGGCAGCATAACGACGATGCTGCAGCGATGGAGACTCTCTCCAGGGCATCCATGGTGGATGACCATATGAGAGGGAGAGAGAGAGTAGGCATGTAGAGAGAGAGAGAGAGAGTAATTTTCTCATTGTGTAAAGAAGAGCAAAGGGATGCCTCTCCATTTATAATATTTTGGGATCCATGGATCTCAATCCATGGGCAACACAAATCCAATGGCTCTCATTTATTTGTGTTTCTTTTAATTGCTAAGATTTTGTTGGTAAAAACCAACAACAATTAATTTAATTTAGATCAAATACATATTGATAAATAAATATAATTTAATACCAAATTAAATCAATCAAGCATGGAGATTTATGGAATGAAGATTGCCTTCTTCCATAATATGGGATTTGGTGGCAATCTCATGTAATCTCATGAGATCTCATGAGATTATATTATTCCATGGAAATCTCCAAGATTTACAACAACATTTGTTGTAAATTATTCAACAAAAATAATTCATAATTATTTTGTGAATATTGCAATCTTGCCATTAGAAAATTGTGAATCACATTCACAACCCAAAATAAAATGTGAATTACATTTTTAAATAATTATCCAATGTGAATCTAATTCACATCAACATTTAATTAACAAATGTAAATTACAAATTATTCTCTCTTATATATTATAAATTGCATTTATAATATATATGATTAATATGGATAGTGCTATCCACATTATTCACATCCATGACAACTAAATCACATTTAATCATCTCGGATCTCTATTCTCATGTGCCCAAATAATGTGAATCACATTCACATTATTTACATATTTGATAATTAAATCACATTTAATTATCCAAGATAACTCTCCTTATAATATGAATCTAATTCATATTATTCATGATAATTAAATCACATTTAATTATCCATTTCCTCAATTCTCAGATACTTATATCAACAATGAAATTATCCTGAACTCTTTCAAGGATAATGCGCTTTCTCCGCGAATGCTTGGAGATAAGGATAGGGCGATTGTATTGTTCCACATATAGTGACTTGGATATTGAGATCACATCTCAAATCCAGATCTCAGGCCTCTCATAGATGCTTGATTAAATCAAGACCGCAAATCTAATCTTCTCATTGCATCTTAATTACATTCAGATCAATGTCCAACATGTGGACTAAGATTAGATTACTTCTCTACTGGGAGGAGACACTAAAATTCAGAACCGTTTCATCACTCCCTATGGAAGCGTCATGGTTATACAGTCGTTTATGATCACATCACCCTCAGGAATTCCCAATACATGTGCATTCTGCATACTGGAAGACTCAGAAAAAACCTGAAATATAAGATTAATTTTACACTGTCTAATTCATAGTTTTATCATTAAGTTTCTCATTCGATCATTGGGAGTCGGTATCGATCATATACTTTCCAAACGCATATATCATACCTAGGTCTTGATCATATACTTTCCAAAAGTATATATCGAACTTACAAATTCAGTCAAGCTTCCAATGCGAGATGACCATGCACGGAATTTGATTCTTTCCAATGTCTCATGTGTGAGCTCATGTCTTCCAGTTCAGTACTGAACCTGTATGATCCCTTTGAGAGATCGTATTACTCATATGCCCTTATATGCACACCAGTGTGACGGTGTATAGACCTTGATTAGGTCATCAACCTATTGGTCTGCCAAATGTACATACTCAGACATATAGTAACGTATCTGTCTCCGGTCAGAGGATACTTGCCTATATCATGAAAACATACGACATAGGACTTTGGTTATCTCGATCTCGTTAAGTCAACTCTTTGACCTAACTAATCTGACACCTCCGAATCTCTATTCCTATGTAGAGGACCTGCATCAAGAGGTTGGTCAGATATCAGCCTAACCGAGAAGGGATTGCCATCTCCTACTCAGGCTGGAGATCATCTCTTAACAATCATTTGACGGTGCTTGATGAGTCCTCAATCTATCTCTTTCGATATTCATCCAAGCACCAGCCTCTATGATTCAATAATTGAATGAAGAACTGTTGATCATTAAGATGTCCTTGGTACATAACCCTAATTGTACTTAGGGACTGATGAATCTCAGATTCATCACTCTAAGTCTCATTAATTAATCTCAAGTCCCTCAAAATCAATAGCATTTCTGCATTTATTCTGCATAATTAGCATTCATGCATGTTTTCATAAGAATTGCATTTTAGCATCCATCTCTCCACAAAATAAGAAGCCAAAAATCAAAGCCAGAAACGACTTGTAAATAGCCTAATTTCTTGGATTTTTAACTCCTCCATGCTAACTCCGAATGACACAAAACCACCTCCACTGTGTACATGTCACTAACAAGAATAAATGAAAAATATAAAAAAAATCACTAACCCTGTTAAGTGGACCAAAAACCCAAACCCTAGTTTCAGGATTTTCGGACTAAAAGCCCCATATCTTCCCCATCCAGTGTCCGTTTTGATCCTACTCACTTTTAAACTAATACACATTCCATTACCTTCAAAACAAGACCAAGTTCAAGAGAATCAGAGCTCGTATGTGAAAGTTGGGTTTTGGGCCTCTTTTGTACATTGTATATTTTAGCGGTTTTTGACCTATATTTTATGTATATATCTTCTTTATTAATAAAAATCCAAAAAAAAGTAGATTTAGATATCTTTTATTTATCTTTGATTTCTCTATATTTTTCCGGATTTTTATCTTGTTTAAAATTGACAAAAATGTTAGAAAACCCAAAAATCAAGGTATTCTATGTACATGGGATACCCCAAAAAATTCACTTTTTACATTTGACTGATGGCTTTTATGTCTTCATGAAAGTTGTAGATCTCGTCGAGACGAGCATTTTTCGTGAAGGAACTTTTTTGATCCGAGGTTATTTGCTATTTCTTTTTAATTTTACAAAAGATTTTATCTCTGATTTTTTTGGTGATGACACGTGGCAGCCTCAGAGGCGGCCACGTGTCAGCTATTTTTCACATATTTATTCTTCATTTTTTATATAAAAAAAATTAAACCCACGTACGTGCGTCGCACGTGCCTCCCAGGCACGTGCTCCGTACGTGCCTCGCCATCCTCCCACTTAAAGCCACGCAGCTAGAGATCTGGACCGTCTGATCTCGGCCGATCGGACGGCCCAGAAGTCTTCTTCAACCTCCCAATGTTTCCCCCCTTGATTCTTCCACTTCCGCACCATCCATCTCGCAACCGTCGCTCATTGACCTTATCTTCCTCGCCTTCGTCGCACCGATCGCGCCGGCCCTCCGCAACCGTCGGCCCCGCCGATCTCGCGTCACCAACGACCTCCCTCGCACCTATAAAAGACCTCCGACCTCCACCTATCCCCCGATCCGCCGATCCTTCATCGAGTCTCTCTTCTCTGGTGTGACAGCCCATGAGCGAACCCCTCGCTGGCATGATCCGAGGCCGACCTCCTCGTTGCAGCGAAGCTCCTCCGCTGCTGCTCTTGCTCCGGCCACCAGTCACCGTCGAGCCGCTATCCTCCCAGGTATTCTCTCTCTCTATCTCTCTCTCTCTCTCTTTCTCTCTCCGCCTCCGAGCTTCTCTCCGCTCGGAGCTTCGACTCTCACCCCCGACTACCTTCTACAACTCCGCCTACCACCGTAACCCCGTCAGCCCCTTCATCGGCAACCACCTTCCGTACTGTCGTCGTCATCTTCGTCGACTACGACCCCGCCACTTCGTCGCCATCTTCATCGACCTCCAACTCCGGCTACTGCCGCTTCACCGTCGCCCCCTCCGACCGTTTGTCGGCCAATCGCGACTCCGCCTTGGACCGGCATCCCCTCCTCCAATGCACAACCACCGCCAGAGGTCTCCTCCTCAGCCTCGAGTTAGCTGCTCCGCCCTCGCCCCGTCTTCACCAGTCAACGCCAACGCCCGTTAGCTACTCCACCTTCGCGTGCCTGCTGCACCGACACCACCTCCGCCACGTGACTTCACCAACGCTTCATCGGCAGCAGCCTGGCCCCCCTCCGCCTTGGCCAAGACCTCGTCGGACCACCGCTCCTCCTCCGCACCAGCCGCTGGGTTCCGCCCCTCCACCGACGTCCGTCGACCGTGTGTCGGCCATCTGCAGCCGTCCGATCACCGGGGCTCAAGATCTGACTGTCCGCCATCGCAACTATCTCGAGCATCCGATCCATCTTCATCGACGTCCCCTGTTTACTCCGAAGCGAGCCCTGAACCAGCTGTCCAAGCTAAGAGCCTCGGTCCAAGCCGAGGCACAGAAGCTCGACACTGGAGCACCGCCCTCGAGCCTCCAGCTGCACCACCTTATCACGTGAAGCTCACGTGACGAGGAGGAGAACTTGCAAGGAGCCCCCCAGCACTTCCATATTCGCGCCGCAGTCCCTCCAGCCAGAGGTCACGTGCGCCGCATGTGACCCCCTGGCACATTTGCATATCAGCCTCTCATCTGTTTCGGTAATCACATCCAAACCCCTGTTCTATATTATTTTATTTTTACATTGCATAAATACCCATGTGTTCTCCGTTCATTTTAGACCTCTATTTTCCATCATTTTATTTATTTAAAAATTACATGATGTTCATTTCTTAATTCTTTACATTTTGAGATATTGTGGATATTTTGAAGATTGATGGTTCATTAATAATTAATTATTTGGTGGAAATTTGCAAACTTTGCCCATTTTATGCTCTTCATTTTTTATTTGATGTACCGTTGCTCAAAAAATTCCCCAAAAATCACATAGTGTAGAGTTAATTTTGCTTGACATTGTGCCTAAAAAGATTTTCATTTGCATACATAAATTGCTCTGTAAAAATCATTTTGCATATTTTAGTATTTAATTTTTAATAAGTATTCAACCATACATTTTCGAGATCTAGAATTTTTCTGAGATCCATCACCTAGTGATACATCTTAGGTAATTGTATCGCTTGAAAACAATTAGGTTTAATATTAATTATAATTAAATATTGAAAATCATTCTGTTTGCATTTAAAAATTAATAAAAAATTCATATTGCATTCAAAAATTCCAAAAACATTACAGTGCATTCATTTCATCGTAATTTACATTGTGGCCAAGTTTCGTGTTTTTCGGACACTATTTGATTGAATTTTACATTTTAGTCCCTAAAATAGGCCAAAAATCGCATCTTGCATCCCTTATTTGCATTAAAAATTCTAAAAAAAGACCGCCTCAAAAACCGAACATGAAATTGTATAGACATAATTCTATATTGTTCCTTTGCCTCCTTCTAATCGACCTTAGGACTTGCCCAAGTAAAATAAACATAAAACCACTCGATTAAAATTGAATAAAATTTGTGGTTATTTCTTGACCGTTTCCGATCGCCGCCTACAACGAACGACACATTGATTTTCACTCACGACAATTAAAAACAACTCCTTAACGCACGTGTTTTCGGACTCGTCAGATGGCGCCGTTGCCGGGGAGGCAAACGGCTTAGTTTTGTGTTTTGACATTTTTCGTTTGGTTTTCCGTATTCGGATAGTCTGACCCCCAAATTTTTCATTGTAAATCCCATAATTTTTTTCAGCATTTTCTTATTTTATCATTTTTTGAGTCACTCTCTTACATTATCTCTCTTATTTTTCTTGCGAGGTACCCAGCATACATGGAGCGGTTTTTCAAGAAACCGAAGCATCTTCACCTACTTCCGAAGAAGTCGTTACTAAATTAAGATCGAGTCGAGTCGTGAGAGAGCGTAGAGTCTATGTTTTTAATTTCTGCATATTTCCATTTCTGCTCATTTATAGCGGTGTCCGTTTGGACTCTCGCGTGTGTAAAAAGACTTTGAACTTTTCTGTGGTGTGTCGTGGCATGTTTCACTCTCCGGTGAGGGTGGGGCCCGACTTGAGTGGCGATTAGGATAGACCTGCACATACGGCTCTCAGAGCATTTTTATATTTTTGATTGTGCTCGTAGGATCTTAAGCCACACTGCACTTTAATTGAGACGCACAATAGATCGTTCAACTTAGCCAAATTTAACTCAATTCTTCCCTGCTAATAGAACTTTCTGCTTAGGTGCGATTTTCATCGGCTTGCATTCATTTAGAATAATTTTTGAATTCTGTCGAGCATCCCACATGGAGATTGCGAGGATTCACTGTAAGTCTTCTAACTGAACATTCATCATTGTTTTCCATGTGCATCAGCTTTTCCCGAATTTCTCCTTCTTGTTTTATCACATAAATCTAAACGAAATTGGGACTGGACGGTAGACGTGTATTTGTGCTCATCTAAATTCTTCAGTAATTCTTAATTAAAATTGGGACTGCTAAATATAGCCGGTCTTAAGAACCCATAAAATCAAGAATTTTTGCGGGAGAGAAACCCTGTCATTGTTTGGTTTGCTTGAGCGAGAGAGAGACCCGCACACTAGGATAGAGCCACGCCCTAACTCTTTTCAGACTACTATCTTGGGTTAGTCGTTCTCTAGTGAGGATCTCTTCGGTAGCCGGTAAAGCGACCCGTGACATCCTTAATAGATTGAGTTGATCGGGTAGCCGGTAAACGGTCCGCAATTCATACTGGATGGGAAAGATCTAATATAGGATAGGTCAGTCTCCTGAGAGCATTGGGTTCCTAACCGCTCGCTTTAACTGCTCTGATATATTGCATTATCACCAAACTATAAAATTGACAAGATAATTGACCGAACCTTCACGGTCTTTACTTTGAGTTGAGTTGGTGAAACAACCCTTGTATTGTGTTTGGATTGTGCGTAGAAAATAGATAATCAATGAACACCACACACTTGTGCCTAGATCATGACCCATCAACCTCTTGCTAATCCTTTTGAATCGAAAATGGAAAATTATGGTTCGGACTCCGCGAACCGTTCTCTGATCGCTACAAATTTTCCAAGGCACTCTTACTCATGATCACCTCGGGTTCATGGACACCCTTCCCATGAATCCTCCTCTTATGAGTCTCTCAGCTTCCTGGAGGGAAGAAACCACACTGAGTTCCCAAATTCTTTCTACACTATTAACTCGAACCCCTTCTATTCTGAAGGTGAAGAAGAAGAGATGCCTCCCAAGCTACCTTCCAGAAAGGAACCAGAAGATGAACATAATGAAGATCCAATGCAGATGATTCTTGCAAGACTGGCTGCATCTGAGCAGCAACAACAGTTACTGAGGGAGCAGCTAGAACAAATGAATGCTGGGAGAGAATAGCCAATGGAAGCCGCATACAACCCTGGACAGTACAGAGTGAGAAATTATTTGCAGCCACCACAACCAGAGATCCACTATGAACTGAAGCCACATTTCATAAGTCAATTACCACAATTCCATGGTAATACGACTGAAGAGCCATATGAATTCTTGCGGGACCTAGAGCTGATATGTTCTAATCTGAGGCACCCACAAGTCAGCCAAGACTACATTCGTCTCACTGCACTACCTTTCGCCTTGAAAGGGAAAGCAGACTAATGGGTGAAGAACTTGGGGGTGACTGTGACTACTTATGAGAGGTTCAAAAACCTATTTCTGAAGAATTTCTACCCCTTGAGTCGGACCAATCAAATGAGGACCCGCATCACCAGTTTCTCTCAAATGCCCAATGAACCACTCTGCGAGGCTTGGGATAGGTTTAAAAACCTACTACAGAAATGTCCATGTCATGACCTGGACAACAATATCCTAGTCCAGTCACTCTACTCTAGCCTCAATCATGAGACTCAAGGGTTAGTCAACGCTGCCTGCGGAGGAAAATACACATCGCGTGGAGCTGAGACCGTCTGGAGAGTACTGGATTAGATGGCAGAAACAAGCCGTTCTCAGATTGCCAGCGAAGCATACACCGATTCCCTGAACACCCTTCAAACCAAAGGCGGGAAGCAGATGTCGCCGAAATAGCAGAGGATCTAATTCCAAACATGCACTTCATAGCTGATAAATTGACGATAGTGGATAAGAGAATGAGCGACATCGACAACAGGATCTCCCAATTCCCAAAGCAGATGGAGGAGCTCACTACGAAGGTATCCAAGATGGGGATGCCTACTGCACCTACGGTCTCGGTCTACCACGTGCATCATGTCCAGGAGCAGCCAAGATCAGAACTACAACAACCATGGGCACAGGACCAATCCTATGCCCAAGCTTCCCAGCAACCACTCCCATCGGCCGAGACAGTCAAAGAAGCCCCGCCTCCTACTTTCGAAATAAATGGCATTTGGTACACGCAAGACACTACCCGACATGGTAATATGGGGGACCGTCATCCTTATCAGCGTCCACCCACTTTCTATAATGCCACATTTCCTCCACACCACACTCAGAACACTACATCTTTCCAGCAGCCGAAGCAGCAGCAACCCTACAATCGCCAGAACCAACCTTAACAACACCGTCAGCAATCTCAAGCTCCCAGACAGTCAGCTCAATCGTCCAATCCTCCAGAAGAACCGATCGACATCCAGAGACAAATGCTTGAAGAGTTTCGCCACTTCCGAAATGAGCTGCACGATCTATGGGTTGATGTCAATCGCTTGTCCCGTTGGAAGGATGAGCAGACAACCCCAGTCACAACCATTCCCGCCAAAGTTCAAGCTAACCCCAATAGCTTGAACAAATTTCAATCATCTCAACACAGTAGCTAGGTATACTATTCAGATTTCTCCACATCTGAACATGAGATCCTTTCGTTTGACAAAATCGATGCCATGTCACTCAGGAGTGGAAGGACCGTGGTCGTACCTGAACGGGCAAGGGAATCAGATCATGAAGACTAGGAAGATCAACCGGAGGATGTTTCCGAGGAGGAAGAAGAAGGACGCCTGAATATCCCAGCACAAGATAAAGGGAAAGCATCTATGGAGTCTGCAGAGGACCTTGAACCTCTAGTTGCTGCAAAAATACCTTTGTCACCTTTTCAGCAACCTGATTTTGATTATTATGATTGTAATAAAAACTCTAAGTCTAATAAAGATGCTCTTATTTACGATTCTGGCTCTCTACCTCATGTCTCAAATGCTTCCATTCCTTTCCCCCATGCCCTAAAGAAAGGAAAACAAAAGAAAAACATCCAAGATGACCCAGTGATGGAAAAGTTCTGCCAGCAAAACATCACAGTCAAAGTACCCTTTGATCAATATGTGGCCAGTAATTCAGCCTTTCAGAAATACTTGAAGGCAAAATGCACTCCCACCAGGACTCGTACAAAGAGAACAAGTCAATTTGTGGAGACTCATATCTTGACAGTTGACACCACCAAATGTGTCAAAAACAAGTATCTGCCAAGAAAGAAAAGGGATCTGGGTGCCCATTATGTGGAGAGTCGCATTGGCGGCATAGCGTTCAATGGATCTTCCATAAATCTTCTACCCTTAGCCTTATATTATATATTGGAGTTAGGCCCTCTAAAGAAATCATTAGCTTTACTCCAATTTGCTGATAAATCCACTAAGAGACCTAAGGGAGAAGTGAAGAATGTCATCATCATTATCGAGGGTACAAAATACAAAGTGGACTTCACTATCCTTGATATGGAGACCCCAAACCATTGGAAGGAATCGCAAATCATTCTCGGAAGACCATTCTTAAGAACTGCTAAGACTGTATTCGATTACGGTTCTGGCATGATAAAATTCCGTTCTCCAGGCGGAGAAGTAGACTTGGAGATGAAACAAACAAAGTGGCAAAGGCCAGACTCCGAATCCACCACTGAAGATGTCGAAACATCATAATGCAATCTCCTCAGAACCAATGGGCCGTGGGACCAACTGGCAGACGTACAGATAGAAAGCACATCCTCAGAAGAAGACATGATACACAATGCAGTTTACGAGATATCCAGACCCCCAGATTATTACACTCTTGATGACACAGAAATCCTCTCGGATTTGTCAGTCCTATCACCTTTGGGACAATCAAGAAATGTCAATGACGAGTCGGACGTGGCTCTGGCCGAACTACCATTCTACTTTAGCGATCCGACTCACCTTTCTACGGAATTGGTAGCCAGCGTCTCAAATAGTGATTCACCGCCAACCGATACTGAGCCAGATACAAAGGTCATTCAGCCAGATTTAATTGATGATTCAGAATTGTCAGAGCTGAAATACTACCTCCCACGCAGAAGTATGCATTTCTCAATGGACCCAAAGAAAAATTCCCTGTGATCATTAGCTCATCCTTAACCCTAGATCAGGAGTCTAGACTACTCGAAGTCCTTGAGCGAAATCGAAAAGCCATAGGTTGGACTGTGTCGGATCTCGTAGGAATAAACCTCGCTCTCTGCTCGCACCAAATTTATGTTGAGGATAATGCAAGGCCTTCACATGAATTTCAGAGAAGATTAAACCCCAATCTTAGGTAAGTGGTGAAGAAAGAGATAGAGAAATGGTGCAAAGCAGGATTTATATACCCCATTTCTGACTCCAAGTGGGTGGCCCCTCTTCATGTCGTTCCGAAGAAGTCGGGAATCCAGATGATCACCAACGAGGAAGGGGTAGAGATCGCGACCCGAGTACCCACATCGTGGCGCGTCTATGTCAATTACCGGCGCCTGAATGCTGTGACCAAGAAAGATTACTTTCCACTGCCATTCATTGATCAAATCTTGGAGAGACTTGCAGGGAAAGCATTCTTCTATTTTCTTGATGGGTACTCCAGCTACAATCAAGTAGCTATCGCTCTCGAGGACCACAAAAAGACCACGTTCACATGTCCCTTCGGTACCTACGCATTCAAACGCATGCCATTCGGGCTTTGCAATGCTCCAGGCACATTTCAGTGGTGCATGATCGCCGTATTTGTCGAAATGGTTGGTGATTTCCTGGAAGTCTTCATGGATGACTTCTCAGTTCATGGTGATTCATTTGATACATGTTTAGCACACTTGGACCGAGTCCTCCAGAGATGCCAGGAGGTTAATTTGGTACTCTCGTGGGAGAAGACTCACTTTATGGTGACTGAGGGCATCGTGTTGGGGCACATCATCTCCAAAAAGGGAATGGAGGTTGACCCTGCCAAGGTGGATGTGATCAAGAAACTTGAGCCACCAACCAACGTCAAGTCAGTGAGGTCATTCTTAGGGCATGTTGGATTTTATCGAAGGTTTATCCCAGATTTTTCAAAAATCGCTCGCCCGCTGACTGAGCTCTTAGGAAAAGACGCCGAGTTTATTGTGAATCACAGATGTCTAGAGGCCTTCGAGCTCCTGAAAAAGAAAATATGTGAATCGCCGATATTACAAGCTCCCGACTGGTCTCTTCCCTTCGAGATCATGACTGATGCATCGGATTTTGCTGTCGGAGCGGTACTCAGACAAAGAAGAGATGGAATTCCTTATGCGATTCACTACGCGAGCAAAGTGTTGGATCCTGCATAGAGAAATTATACAGTGACTGAAAAGGAAATGCTCGCAGTTGTTTGGGCCCTTGAAAAATTCAGATCATACATATTGGGCTCTAAGGTGACAATTTTCACAGATCACACAGCAATTAGATATCTCATGGATAAAAAGGATGCCAAGGCATGACTTTTGAGATGGATCTTGTTAATCCAGGAGTTTAATTTGGAGATCAAGGACAAACCTGGAATAAAGAATGTTGTTGCTGATCACCTTTTCCGAATTGAGCAAAACGATCATCCTGATATCGGACCAATTAAGGAGACTTTTCCAGACGAATCGGTTTGCGTCATTGATTCAACCCCATGGTATTCCGACATAGCGAACTATCTTATCTCCAAGAAGGTTCCCTTTGGTTGGACCAAAAGAATGATTAAGTCAGATTCAAGAAAATCCCACTAGGACAATCTTTTCCTTTTCTATGAAGGATCGGATTGTGTCTGGAGAAGATGTATTCCAAAGGAGGAATATCAGAGTGTCATCACACATTGTCATTCTCTCGAGGCTGGAGGGCACCATTCGGGGAAAAGAACCGCGCACAAGGTACTCCAATGTGGATTTTACTAGCAGACCTTATTTCAACATGCTAATGAATTTGTACGGTCATGCCCGATTTGTCAAAGAATGGGAGGGACTGTGGGATATAGAGATGAAATGCCCATGCAACCAATGATTTTCTGTGATGTTTTCGATGCATGGGGGATTGATTTTATGGGTCCCTTTCCCAACAGCAATGGATTTGAGTACATCTTGTTAGTGGTTGACTATTTATCAAGATGGGTAGAGGCTATTCCAACCCAAACTGTAGATAGCAAAGTCGTCTGTAAGTTTATCAAAGATAATATCATTGCAAGGTTCGGGATACTAAAAGTTTTAATTTCTGATGGAGGTAGCCACTTTATGAACAGAGAGATGAGATCTTTGGTTAAGGAGTACAAATTTGAGCATAGAATAGCCAACCCATATCATCCACAATCTAATGGCATGGTAGAGGTTTCTAATAGAGAGGTGAAGGGTATTCTTCAGAAATTGGTTCGTCCAGATAACAAGAACTGGTCGAAACTGTTGGACCAAGTTCTATGGGCCTATAGGACAGCTTATAAGACTCCACTCGGTACTTCACCTTTTAGGATGATCTATGGCAAGCCATGCCATCTACCTGCAGAATTGATTCACAAATCAGAATGGGTGATCAAAAAGTTGAATTGGAGTTGTCACCTTGGGAAACTATGTCGAGACTTAAATCTGAATGAGCTAATTGAAATCCGAAATCGGGCATATGACAACAGTGTGATTTATAAGGACAAGGTCAAGAGATGGCATGATAGATACATTCGAGATAAACCTTTGTCCCTGGATAGAAAGTGTGGTTGTTTAATGCTCGGTTGAAGATTTTTCACGGGAAACAAAAATCAAAATGGACGGGTCCCTACATTGTCATCGATGTGCATACCAATGGAAGCGTGCATATTGCCGAACTCAAAGATAATGCACAACCTTTCTCAGTAAATGGACAAATGCTGAAGCCATATATTGATTCACCCAAAGAGCACACAGTTCAAGTTGAGGTCATCTATTTCAGTAGAGCGAGGACATTGAAGATTTATCTGATCATTCCCACCCTCCCTCCCGACCACATCGACCTCCTTGTACAGTTTCTTCCTCTACTTAGGCCAAGGCCTATGTATAGGGGGGACCGATGCCATCTGTATATATCATTTCCCTAGATCACACTCTTCCTCACGATCACTCCAACTCCACCCTTCTTCCATATTTAGGCGGACCAGAGCCTAAGTATAGGGGGAACCGACATCCACCTGTTTATACTCTCCTCATGCACATATCTCGACCGCTTCATTTTTCTTTGTATTTTCACTCCCTTACGCTTAGCCCGAGCTATGTCTTCTTTCCGCTTCTTGTGCTTTGAGGACACAACATTCGCTAAGTATAGGGGGATCTGTATATATACTTTGTATATATTTTACCCATATCACGTACTTTCACGTAAGTCTATATGTATTAACGGGGTGGGTACTAACTTGAAAAAAAAATACTTTGCCCAAAATTTTTGAAAAAAATGGCTTCTTATTTCAATTCTTGCATCACATACACAAAAAAAAGAGTCTGCATTTCACACACCTGCACTTCATCCAACATCACACGCATTTGCATCTGTGAAAAGTCATTGGGTTCTGAACCGAGTTCTGAGTCAAAACCGAGAGTGATCTGGACTTGACCTTAATCCACCTAATTTTCAAAGGAACTTCACCGAGAAATAGGATTTAAAGAGCTTCAGGTCTTTGACTTAATTCCTTAAGTTCCACATGACCATGTACAACGTTTGACTCTTAGTGTCTAACCTGGTCTCTTCATTCTGGGTAAAACTCTGGAACAGGGAATTAATTTGTACTCCCGTACTATGCACTTAGTTGAACTCAAATGGGATGTTAGAAGACTATTTGAGTCTCTTTTCTAGTAGTGTGGAAATCTAAAGATCGGAGTACGGGTTGAAATAGAGCTTCGGAAAAGGGATGGACGGCTGGGCACAATTTTTCTAAGACCCCAAAAAATGTACGGAACAAAAAGATTCTATATTCGTAGGGGCACAACAAGATCCAAGCAGAACCTCCAAAAATTCCAAATACAAAGAAGCAACTACCAAATAAAATCCGACCAAAAAGGTCCAAGCTTCAAAGAAAACCTGCAGATCTTGGTGGAGATTCGGCTACACTGGCCATCTTCACAAGGAGAGGTGACTACACTGGCCACCCTCTAGTTCTTTTCTCTTTCTTCTGTCTTCTCCCTCATTCGATTGTGAACACAACGCGACAGACCTTAGAAGGAAATACCTGACTCCTCGAGGACGAGTTACTGGAGAGGAGAGGAGCATGGTAGTCCGGAATTCTGGATGAGAAGAGCTAAAATCCTTCACACACATGAGTCGGTTATTCAATGTTCATAGGGTATACTTTGGGAAGAGGATTGATCTAAGATGACTTCTGAGCCGAAACTGTGTCAATGATGTGTAGAACTTGAGGGCTGTTGATTTTAAAATTCTAAGTCTCACAGAAGTTCTGCCACACTATTAATCCAAAGGTCGAGTTTAGTTTCATTTTCACCTTCAGCTCATGTTCTTGGTATGGAACCCAATCTCATTTCACCTCATGGCATTTCTTTTTGATGCTCAGGGACGAGCATGGTTTAAGTATAGGGGGACGATGAATCTCAGATTCATCACTCTAAGTCTCATTAATTAAGCTCAAGTCCCTCAAAATCAATATTATTTCTGCATTTATTCTGCATAATTAGCATTCAGGCATGTTTTCATAAGAATTGCATTTTAGCATCAATCTCTGCACAAAATAAGAAGCCAAAAATCCAAGCTAGAAACGACCTGTAAATAGCCTAATTTCCCAGATTTTTAACTCCTCCATGCTAACTCCGAATGACACAAAACCACCTCCACTGTGTACATGTCACTAACAAGAATAAATGAAAAATACAAAAAAATCAGTAACCCTGTTAAGTGGACCAAAAACCCAAACCCTAGTTTCAGGATTTTCAGACTAAAATCCCCATATCTTCCCCATACAATGTCCGTTTTGATCCTACACACTTTTGAACTAATACACATTCAATTAGCTTCAAAACAAGACCAAGATCAAGAGAATCGGAGCTCGTATGTGAAAGTTGGGTTTTGGGCCTCTTTTGTACATTGTATATTTTAGCGGTTTTTGACCTATATTTTATGTACATATCTTCTTTATTAATAAAAATCCAAAAAAAAATAGATTTAGATGTCTTTTATTTATCTTTGATTTCTCTACATTTTTCTGGATTTTTATCTTGTTTAAAAATGACAAAAAATTTTAGAAAATCCAAAAATCAAGGTATTCTATGTACATGGGATACCCCAAAAATTCACTTTTTACATTTGACCGATTTTAGCTTTGATGTCTTCATGAAAGTTGTAGATCTCGTTGAGACGAGCATTTTTGAAAGGAACTTTTTTGATCCGAGGTTATTTGCTATTTCTTTTTGATTTTACAAATGATTTTATCTCTAATTTTTCTAGTGCTGACACGTGGCAGTCCCAAAGGCTGCCACATGTCAGCTATTTTTCGCATATTTATTCTTCATTTTTTATATAAAAAAAATTAAACACACGCACGTGCCTCACCATCCTCCCACTTAAAGCAACGCGGCTAGATCTGGACCGTCCGATCTCGACCGATCGGACGGCCCAGAAGTCTTCTTCATCCTCCCAACATCCCCCTCCCCCCCCGATTCCTCTGCTTCCGCACCAGCCACCTCGCAACCGCCGCCCGTTGAACTTATCTTCCCCGCCTTCGTCGCACTGACCATACTGGCCCTCCGCAACCGCCGGCCCCGCCGATCTCGCGTCGCCGACGACCTCCCTCGTACCTATAAAAGACCTCCGACCTCCACCTATCCCCCGATCCATCGATCCTTCATCGAGTCTCTCTTCTCCAGTGTGACAGCCCGTGAGCGAACCCCTCGTCGGCGTGATCCAAGGCCGACCTCCTCGTCGCAGCGAAGCTCCTCCGTCGCTGCTCTTGCTCCGGCCACCAGTCGCCGTGAGCCGCTATCCTCCCAGGTATTCTCTCTCTCTCTATCTCTATCTCTCTCTCTCTCTCTCTCTCCGCCTCCGAGCTTCTCTCCGCTCGGAGCTTCGCCTCTCACCCCCGACTACCTTCGACAACTCCGCCTACCACCGTAACCCCGTCAGCCCCTTAATCGGCAACCACCTTCCGCACCGCCATCGCCATCTTCGTCGAACACGACCCCGCCACTTCGTCGCCATCTTCATCGACCTCCAGCTCGCCAACTGCCGCTTCACCGTCGCCCCTTCCGACCGTTTGTCGGCCAATCGCGACTCCGCCTTGGACTGACATCCCCTCCGCCAACGCACAGCCACCGCCAGAGGTCTCCTCCTCAGCCTCGAGTTAGCTGCTCCGCCCTCGCCCCGTCTTCACCGGTCAACGCCAATGCCCGTCAGCTACTCCACCTTCACGCGCCTGCTGCACCGACGCCACGTCCGCCATGTCACTTCACCAACGCTTCATCGGCAGCAACTTGGCCCCCCTTCGCCTTGGCCAAGACCTCGCCAAACCACTGCTCCTCCTCCGCACCAGCCGCCGGGTTTCGCCCCTCCACCGACGTCCGTCGGCCATGTGTCAGCCATATGTAGTCGTCCGATCACCGGGGCTCAAGATCTGACCGTCCGCCATCGCAACTAACTCGAGCGTCCGATCCATCTTCATCGACGGCCCCTGTTTACTCCGAAGCGAGCCCCGAACCAGTTGTCCAAGCCAAGAGCCTCGGTCCAAGCCGAGGAACAGAAGCTCGACACGTGGAGCACCGCCCCCGAGCCTCCAGCCGCACCGCATTATCACGTGAAGGTCACGTGACAAGGAGGAGAACTTGCAAGGAGCCCCCCAGCACTTCCATATTCGCGTCGCAATCCCTCCAGCCAAATGTCATGTGCGCCGCACGTGACCCCCTGGCACATTTGCAGATCAGCCCCTCATTTGTTTCGGTAGTCACATCCAAACCCCTGTTCTGTATTATTTTTTTTACATTGCATAAATACCCCTATGTTCTCCGTTCATTTTAGACCTCTATTTTTCATCATTTTATTTATTTAAAAATAGCATGATGTTCATTTCTTAATTCTCTACATTTTGAGATATTGTGGATATTTTGAAGATTGATGGTTCATTAATAATTAATTATTTGGTGGAAATTTGCAAACTTTGCCCATTTTATGCTCTTTATTTTTTATTTGATGAACCGTTGCTCTAAAAATTCCCAAAAATCACATAGTGTAGAGTTAATTTTGTTTGACATTGTGCCCAAAAATATTTGCATTTGCATACATAAATTGCTCTGTAAAAATCATTTTACATATTTTAGTATTTAATTTTTAATAAGTATTCAACCACACATTTTCGAGGTCTAGAATTTTTCTGAGATCCATCACCTAGTGATACATCTTAGATCTCTTGAAAACAAGTAGGTTTAATATTTTTTATAATTAAATATTGAAAATCATTCTGTTTGCATTTAAAAATTCATAAAAAATTCATATTGCATCCAAAAATTCCAAAAAAAATATAGTGCACTCATTTCATCGTAATTTACATTGTGGTTAAGTTTCGTGTATTTCGGATACTGTTTGATCGAATTTTACATTTTAGTCCCTAAAATAGGTCAAAAATTGCATCTTGCATCCCTTATTTGCATTAAAAATTCTAAAAAAAGACCGCCTCGAAAACCGAACACGAAATTGGATAGACATACTTCTAGGTTGTTCCTTTGACTCCTTTTGATCGACCTTGGGACTTGCCCAAGTAAAATAAACATAAAACCACTCGATTAAAATTGAATAAAATTTGTGGTTATTTATTGACCGTTTCCGATCGCCGCCTACAACGAACGACACATTGATTTTCACTCACGACAATTAAAAACAACTCCTTAACGCGTGCGTTTTCAGACCCGTCAGGGGCCTATTATGCAAATTATGTATTCTTCATTTCAGATCAGGGAATGATATTTGCAATAACATTTATTGCATAATGGCTTGTCGTGGGCTCGCATGTCCAACAGTACATGCCTCTTTCAAACTTTTCTTCACAGCTGACATGTACTCCATGGCCTTCATAAGAGGAATCTAAATAGTCAAGTTATTAATAATATACACAACTCTAGGATCAGACAATACTTTTTATTTTTGCAATTTTTTTGGATTTTTCTATTGCATTTGGAAAAGGAATATGTATAGTATTGAAGTCAGAAACAGAGTTCTTATTTACAAAAAAATTCTTGTCCATAATATCATGTACATCCAGATTAAAAAATGTGTAAAATCTAGAAATGAAAATTCTACTACAGGTGGACAAGCAAAAAGTGGTGCATCCACTATGTCAACTGGTGTTGGATCGACTGTTGATGGCAGCTCCTCCATGGTTGGCAAGGCTTCACTTTGGTGACAGTCTTTTTTTTATTCTTTTTCTTTTTCTGATTTTTTATTCTTTTTGATGTTGGCGATGGTGGTGGTTGGCAGCTGGAATGGCTCCTCCTTCTTTTTATTCCTCACCTGCCCATGTAGCTCGCACGGTTGATGTAGAAGATGATGATTCACCCGAAGCTTTATTCTTCCCCTGGTTGGTGGCAGACGGAGGCAAAGCCCTACTGCTCCTGAGAGTGACAACATTAGATAAAACAGTAATATGACCAACTGACTCTACATGCATAAATGGGACATCACATTCTACCTGCTCCTTTATCTTGAAGTTGTTGAGGTTGGCTTCGACCTGTGCAGGATGGTGGTTTTCTTGGCGGTCAGGTCATCTAACTTCTTCATCATATCTACAAGGCCTCTGACAAACTAGGCCTGGCAGTCAAGGGTGGGGTTCACAGGACTTGCCTTTGAAGGTTCAGCGTGTAGAGCACGTTGTTGATGCGTGTTTGGGAATGGAGGCGACGACTGCTGGTGGTGCAGAGGTGGCGGAGGAAGCTGAGTTTATTATAGGAGGGAGGAGAGTACTGTTGATACTGTGGAGGATGAGCAGCCGCATACTAGTGATATGGTTGTTGATGGCGGTACTACGGCTGCTGATAGTGATGGTTCTACCTCCATTGGTTCGTATACTAGGGAGGTTGTTGGTACTGTTGTCAAGGCTGCGAGGACTGGCCAAAAAGACTACGTTGTTGTTGGTGGTACTGCTTGTTGGCTTGCTGCTGGTCCTGCGGGGGTCCGGTAGGATTGGACAGCTGCGCATCATTGCTCCATATACCATTAACTTCTTAGATGAAGGGTGGTGGTGGGAACGCTGGATCCGACGTCTGGAGGAAATCCAGCTGGTAGGCGACCATCTGGTGTTGCGGTTGGCCCTGATCGGGTGTCTGCACGTAGTATACGTGCTGGATGGTCGATGGTTGCTGGCTCGACTGAGGTTGTTGTGGAGGTGATGGCTCATCCTTCTTCTCAGCTGGAGCTTCTGCAGATGGTGTTGCCTATTGGACAGAACTGATGGTGCCTACCAGCAGTTCCAACTGCTTGGTGATCTGGTCCAGCTTATCAAGGTTCTATGTCCTCTTCTCGATCACGGCGAGTTTCTCGAGGTCATGTAATCGCTTCTCAATAATATCAACCTTCGAGAGATGGCCCCTGATGATGCTAAGGTTGGAGCTCTCATCTCTTTTTGCCTCACGGGATGCTGCCATGTGTACTTGCTTCTGGAGGATATGGGGCAGCTTCTGGTATGCCTTGGATGAAGAGAGGGTGGCCTCTCCTTCAAACATTTCCTCAAAAATCTGTTAAATGACATCTTCATACTTGTTAAAGTGTGAGCCCCCATAGATTGCGTCAACGAGCCTTAGACTCTCTACATTCAGGCCCCCGAAGAAATGCTGGACCATGCTGGTCCTCGGAATTTCATGATGGGGGCATTTCTACTGCAGATCTGTAAACCTCTCCCAGGCTTCATGAATGGATTCGTGGGCTCCCTGAGAGAAATTGCTAATTTTGACTTGCACCTGGTTGAGCCGACCAAGAGGGTAGAGTTTGTGCAAGAAGGCGGACTTTATCTCCTCCCGTGTCATCACAACCTTCCCCAGATGGTTAACCCAGTACAGGGCCTTATCTTGTAAATTGAAGGGGAAAACCCTCATATTCACTACGTCCAAAGGTACATTGGGGTAGTAGGTCGTACGACAGATGCGGGAAAATCGTTACAGATGAATGTAAGGCTCTTCATTGGTATTCCTGTGGAAAGAGATTAGAAGAGCAAGGAACTGAGGCTTTAGCTCAAAATGAGCATTCACCGGTGGGATGCGGATCCACTCGGTCATATGGCTGTCTCCAGGGTTGTATGCTTCTTTCAGCGTGGATTTTGGCCTTCCTTGTTCAGGCTCTTCCTCGTCTGGATTGTCACGGGGTCCACCACTTCCTCCTCCTCCTTTTGGTTTGTTCATAACATCATTCAACATTTCCTGGAATGCAGTTTGTGCTAGGGCTTGCTCAATCAGCTACAGTTGGATGGCTTGAATAGATGCCAGTAACTGTGCATTCACCTGATTCTGATCAGTCATCTCTCCTTGCTCAGGTTGGGGAGGTTGATGACCAATTCCTATTCCTTAAGGTGCCATTTCCGGGTCTAAATCTGAGGAGATGAATTTTGGATTGGGATCCAGGACATGGGCTGGCTTCTATATGCAACATGAGAGAATCCCAATCAGACCACTTGCAATTGAATCCCGACTACCATGATGAATATGGAATTAGGGTCAATTCCAGAGTGTCATGAATGAAAAAGTATGTAGACTATAATCGACTTTCATTCACAACGGTAAAAGTGAGACAAGAGTGGTCCCTATTTATTGGGTGATCAAAAGGAAGGGTAGAAGACGAGGAGTCTGGAGATTTACCCGCAAGGTCCGAGTCGGGTTCTCGGGAATCACCTCGAATTATTGGCGAGGTCGAGTCCATGGAATCAATGTAGGTGTCGACAGGTAGAACCCTATTCTCGAGTAATTAGAGGCATATTTCCACATATGTTACATAATTAGCATTTATGCATGCATAAATAATGTCTGCATTTTAGCATTCATATTTGCATCAAATAGGAAGCCCAATTCACTTGTAAAACTCACCTCAGAATATCATATTTGTATATATTTTACACTAACTCCAAAACTCATTAATTCAACTATATACTACATATAAGACGAACAGTAATGCAAGAAAAATACCAAAAAATGCTAACTTGTATAATTGACCAATAAAACCCCAATCAAAGTTTGAGACCCTGGACCTTAAAGTACACATATCTCTCTAATATAGCCTCCGTTCTAGGTCTACTCACTATTAAAATAATATAATTCAGAGACCTTCAAAATGAGTCCAATTTCATTTAAATCGGAGCTCGTATGCAAAACTTGGGTTTTGGGCCCCCATTGTATATTATATTTATGTATATTTGTATCCTTGTATTTTAATACTTTATTCGACCTCGTTTCCGTTTTTGGTCAACATGAAACTTGTAGATCTCATTGAGATCTACAACTTTCATGTTTTGAGTTTTTCCAAATTTGGTCAATTTCTCCCTATTTATTCACATTCTTCCTCAGCCAATCTTATAGGGCCACATGGCGCCCTCTGGTTGTGCCACACGACCCATGCATTCACCCGCCACGCGGACCTCCTTTCTGTCGTTGGATGGATCTCAAATGGCCTTGATCTCCACCGTACATTCCCGCGTCACTCTCAACCGTTAGATGCAGGCCAAATCTCATCTAGACTTTCGGCCAGCGCCTTCTTCTCAGCCAGCCACGTGTCTTTACCCTCACCACACGATCATCGCCAGGCGCTTCAATCGTCACCGATAATTTTCGCTTAAATTCCAGCCCTTCGATCCATACTTACTCCACATTCAGACCGTCGTCCAATGCCTCATTCTCAGCCCTCCACGTGGTAACATCTCCACCGCCAGATCTTCTCCAGGACACCTCCATCTCAACCGTTAGTTCCTGCTCAATCCATCACCCACCAATCCTCACTCTTAATTCCATCTCCACCGTTCGCCGGCGCCCGAACCTATGCCCACCACATGGCGCATCCCTATCCCTTCGATCACGTCGCCTTGACCTAATCTAGGCCCTTCCTTAATGTCTTGCTCTGAGTTGTTGGATCAATAGATCCAACGGTCTAGAGTTCGTCTTCCACCTCCAACCGCCTTCCTCGCGCATGTCGCCCACCTCGCATCATCTCCTCCCCCTTTCTATTTTCGTCACCATATTCTCCACCTTCTCCACCCATTGATCACCCCACGATGAAGCTCGTACCTCCCTCATTCTCGCCAGCACCCACGCGCACCATGATCCTCTTTTTCCTTGCTCCACAAACTCCAGGAACACCACGTCTCCATCACCCGGACCTCCATATTTTCCCTATAAATACTCCACCTCTGGAGAGCTTTGACCCTTTCCACTCTTACAGAGAGATCCCTAGAGCTCCCTTCTACCTATCAGTGACAGCAATTAGACACGAGAGTGAGCGACGACGGTGTTTCCTTCTCCGGCGAGATCCATGACGTAGCTTCGCCGTGCCATATCTTCTCCGATGAGCTGCTAGAGCTCGGGCCTGTATTGACCCTCGAGCGACGACCCGAAGTTCCTCCGAGCTTCCATTCCCAGGTAGATTCCCCCATTCCTCCTCTGATCTTCTCCTTTGTCCCTCTCGATCTTCTTGCATTTTTCTCGCCTTCTCTGCTCGACACCACCGTCCACTGACTATCCATCAAGCTCCACCTTGGAGCTCTCATATTTGCAGCACCTTCCATTCACCTTCATGACACATAGATCCACTTCTGACCACTGCTCTGTCGGTCATGGTGGAGGAACATCACCGCCTGCTCATCACTTTGCTACACAGGCCTCCAGTCACCCCCTTGCTCTCCACGCAAGCACTTGCACGCTTAGGCTATATTCACTAAACCTGCAGGGACCATTCTCTTCATTGGTCGAAAGCATCGCTGGAGCGACTTCGAGCTTCATCGCCACCGGCCTACGGATCACCTCAACTGCTCCTAGACGTCATGGTCGCTCCGTGAAGCTCCCGCCATCATTCCTAGCTATCCAGGAGCTTCCAGCGTTCTTCACCGAGCACGAGGGAAGGTGGCAGAGCCAGGAGGGAATCGCTGGAGCACAGCCGCATCCGCTGCAGGAGGAGGCGGCCCGGAGGAGAACAACACACAACTACTGTCCGATCTTCTTGATCGGACGATCCTCGTCGTGACACGTCGCCATTGCCAACAACTCCAGCCTCCGTTGGATCAGGAGGATCTAACAGCTCCCAGCACGCCACATCAACCTGCTCCAGAAGTCAACGCCACCGTTGGATCATCTTGATCTAACGGTCCTAAGGCGCGCCATGTAGCTCCCTCTGAGCTGCTTCCCCGACCCTTAAGGCTCGGAGCACCCAAGCCAACTCTGAAGCAACGCTCGAGCCTCCAGATCACCTGAGCCATTGCCCAAGCCTCCGATGCCTCCCGAGCCTAGCACCTCACGTGTCCCTCACGTGCGGGCTAGGCTTTTTTCACAGAGGCCCCTACATGTTTCCAATATTACTTTCCAGTCCCTATCAGGTGCATCACGTGTGACGCACGTGTTCCCGTGGACATTTTGAACGCATAACCCCAACATTATAGGCAATTGCATTTTAGTCCCTGTACGCATGTTTCAGAATTAATCAATTTTAATTCATGTTTGCACTTTAGTCCTTGTGTTTGCATGTTTATTTAGGCATTCATTTAGCCACATTTTTAAATTCTAAAAATTGCATGTTGTAGATAAACTTGTGCTTTATCTTTATGAACATGTGTCATATTTTTATGAGCATCAAGGAATTAAATATATTTAAATTTGTGGAAATTTACATAGTTTACCAATTGTATGCCTTAAATTCAATATTAAGTTATTTGTTGCTCCAAAAATCATCATAAAATCATAATAGGTTTAGTGTAAGTTACTCTACACTATGCCCAAAAATCAAACCATTTGCATGCATCACTATGCTTGAATAAATTAAATAGTATTTTGCTTAATTGATTTTTAATAGGCCAAATATACATCATTTTCTACGTTTATCAGTTTTACTGGTTCATCTCATATAGGAATATCTAGGATAATTTTTATATCTGAAATGTACTTTGGTATTTATTAAAATTAATTTTGAAAAAACTACCCTACATCCATATTAAATTCATAATTAATTCATTTAGAGTATAAAAATTCCAAAAAAATGCAGTACCTTAGTTTCATAGCATTTCATCTTCTAGCCATGTTTCATTAATTATGGACTTAATTTGGCCATCTTTCAAATTTAACCTTAAAATTTGGCTTGAAATTACATTGTATTTTCCCTTAATTGCATAAAAAAGACCAAAAATATTCTCTTGAGAATCTAAAATTGAAATTGACTTCAAATTCACCTTAGGAGAAAGTTGCCTCCCTGAGTTCGACCTTGGGCTTGCCCCAAGTAAAAAATCTGTCGCTTGTGTTTAATTGAATATTAATCTGAGTGGTTTTGAATAGTCCTAAGTTATCCGACTACAACGAACATCATTAAAATTTAATCGTTAATTCAGTTGAATTAAGTAGGGTGACCGAAGGGCTTTTCAAATGACGTCGTTGCCGGAGAGGCAAGACTTAGGGTAATTTTTAGAGAATTTTGACTTTAGATTTTCCATCCCGGGTAGCCTGATTCCCAGCTTTTCTTGTGAATATTTTCTATTTAATTTCTATTTGTTTATTTTGTGTCATCCTTTATCTGACCTCCATTTATTTTCGTGCAAGGAATACAAGGAGTCGAAGGTGCTTTGCCAAGCGAGCTGAGGAACCTGCATTAAAATAATTTGAGTGTTTTTGTGAGGATTTGTAATTTTTCTTTTCTTTTCTTTGCATTTTCCAGCGGTTCCCGTTTGGATTCTCACACGTGTAACTCATAATAAAACATGTCCCCATGTGATGTGTGGTTGTTTTACGTAGAATAAGACCTGCACTTGCAACTCTTAGAGCTATCTTAGGCCTTTTTGTGCTCGTAAAATTCTAGGACCACACTTCGCACTTAAAAGATGCACTTAGACCACAAGACCTAGCCAAATATAACATGTTCTTCAATCGTTAATAGAACTGCTTGTCTAGGAGCAGCTTTTATCACTTGCATTTCATATAGTATAAAATATCAATTCTGTTTTGCATCCCACATTTAAAGCGAAAGGATCACTGTAAGTCTTCTAAACTTGGCATTCATCATTATTTTATCTTGCATCGACTTTTCTCGACTCCTTCCCCCTTGGTTTTTCAAACCTAGGCTTAAAAGAAATCGGGACTGGACGATAGATGTGCCTTGTGTGTGGACTAATAAAGTGGTCACCTAACTTAAAATCGAGAATGCTAAACAAAATTGACCAAAAAATAAAAAAAAATCGAAAATTCTGTTTGTGGGAGATTAACCCCGACCATGATTTCAGGCTAAGTGAGGGTACTAGAGTGTGTGTGCACACCCTAAGGCAGAGCCAAAGATCCCTGCCTTCCATATCGCGTACCCTGATCTAAGCAAATATCACAAGCTGAACTATGGGTTCAACTGACCATCTCCAAGTAGCCTCTGCCTACTCTGGTGGGTAGATGGGGGCAAAATTAGGGTACACCGCGACAAGTTGCTAGTGGCCTCTGCCTGCTCCGGCAGGTAGATAGGGGTGAAGTTAAAGCCTTGTCAGCCTCCGCCTACTTCGATAGGTAGATAGGGGCAGGTCCTTGAACTCTCGACTGGTGATAGGAGCGAAGAAAGGAAGGGCATTGGCATCTTAGGCAACAGGTTAAACAGGGGAGACGTATCTGGCTTTGAGCCGACTCTCCTATATGTCACGTAACCTTTGCTACTTGCTTGAAAAATCACACTTAAAATCTACCAGATTAATTGGACTCGATTTCGGGTCCTTTACCGTGTTGAGTGTGAAAATCAGGGTTTGTGATTCACTTGCTTGCTTCAGGTAGGAGTAAAATCCTATCTTCACTTATACTCTCGATTCTTCTTCTCGCCATCCAAGATGACTGACTGGGGGGATATCTACTCACGCTTCGTAAATCTCTCCTTGAGCCCCTCATGAAGTTCATCTTCATCAACCCAAGTGCAACTTGAGCCAACCCGAGCTCATGACCCTCTTGAGTTCAGGATCCATCACCCTCGGGATGGTTACCCTCCAACCATCCCTTTTCTCTCCTCTCATCTCATCGAGAAAAACCATCGCCTTGATGAGAATGTCTTTAATACATCCTCTAACGTAGACCAATTTATTTACCCAGGTAAAGAGGACAAGATGCCTCCTAAGAAAACCCCTGTAAGGAGAGGATGATCCTATGCACCAAGTCTTCTCCCGATTGGCTAGAGCCGAGCAGCTTAATGCAGAAATTATGGCTAGGATGGGATAGGTGATAGAGGCAGGTGGAATTGACCGACCGATGGTAGATGCCTACAACCCCGCAGAGAATGAAATACATAGTTGGCTTGTACATGTGGTTCCCCCAGAAGCGTTCGAGATTGTTGATGCGATTTTTCACAATTTAAAAAGTTGGTTTTACCCCGTCGTTGTTGTTCCAGGAAAAATCGTAATCAAACAAAATGAGATTACAACTACAAGCATGTTGGAAAAAATATGAGTTGTATAGTGCAAGTAGAGGTTCGTATCCATAGGGACTAAGCAAACTTGCAATTTTTGTTCTTTTAAAACTTGATTCGATTTTTGATCTCTTACGATGGAAGAAAAATAATGAGAAATTGCAATCTACTGTGAGAATATTTCTGAGAACATAGATTAAGCTAATGTGGGTATGAGTGTGACTAAGTGGGGAAATGGGGGATGAATCACAAATTAATATAGAGATAATAGTGTGATACTTGCAATATTTCAAGATGGAATAAGAATGTAAGAGTTGCAATGCATATTTCGAGAAACAAACTAGAGTAAATAAAAGATGTTATCAAATAGTTGTTTCATTAAATTTAACTTAAACAAGAACCACTAATATAGCAAAATACAAGAGAGATGTAGAAATAAGAAAGGAGTTTTTATCTCTTGGAGCTTTCAGAGACGATGGCGGAACCACGAGATATTGGTGACGTGAAGACGGAGACGTGGAGACGAGGGTACGGGGGCTGATCACGCACGGGCTGCGAAGTTGGAGAGCATTCTCGCTTACGTGAGGAGGAGAACAGTGGTTGTTGTAGCTGGGAGCACCCGAGGAGGAGGATTGGCGCGTTGGAGGCGTCTATATCTTCAATAATGCAAGGGAGAGCTGTTGTACTTGCAAGAGAAAATAGACGAGAGAGAGGGGGGGCTATGCGAGCATAAAAAAATGGGAGAGAGGAAGAGTATGTGCGAGCATAAAAAATGGGAGAGAGGGAGAGTAAGTGCGTAAGTTGAGAAAATGCAAGAGAGAAGAGAATGGGGAGAGTGTGTGAGTTGAGAGAATAGGGAGTGAGAGACTCTTTTATAGATGAAATTTGCTTGTAAATAAAGGGAGACATCCCATGCAAATAAAGACAAAAGATCATTATTAATGCATGAAGAATTAGTTTTTGCATGGGGAAGGATAAGGTGTGGATGGCTAGTGTGCTTGGGAAGGGGAGAGATAAATTTAAGAGTGTTCATAGGATGGGGCTCATGGCACATGGGAATATTGAATGGAAGTTTTACATTAACCCCCCTCCCCTTTTCTTTCCAACAAAAATTTAAGAGGTATTTATAGAGCCAAATCAATATATTGGATTTCAAATGCTATCTAATTAAATCCAATGCACTTTCATTTTCTCCTTTATTGTAGATAATTTATTTATGGATGTTTAGTATTAAATATATTCCGCCATATAATCCATATATGTAAATAGAGATTTCAAACATACTTTATCCGATCATGTCACCATGAACTTGTTGATTAATGGGGTGATTTCATTGATACTATGTAATTAAGGTGATTTTTTCTGTTAAATGTATATAATTAATAGAACGTAAATTATGCGATTTTGGAGTATATGAATTAATCATTATGGTGTTCTTCGTATAATTTAAGCATGTCATACCAATATATATTGTAATCATCACACCCCCATACTTAAATCTTGCTAGTCCCGAGCAAGAATAAGATAAGTAATAATGAAGGATAGGGTAAATAGCTAAGATAGGTTGGGTGAGGGTTTATAGCAGACATACCCACAAAGTCTTGAGTTTTTAGATCCTAACCACACAAATACAAAAATTTCAGTAGAGTTGACCCATGGATTAATGATTTGCTCGAATAGTCGACTTGACTTGAGTTTTGTAGTTTCAACAGCTTCTCAGTTCCAACAAAATCAGACATGGTTTCAGAATGTCGATCAGGTCAGCTCATCCCTAAGAAACGAGTATTCTATTTGACTTTGAATGGATATAAATAGTGTTAGTGATGTTTTAGCTTTCGTGAGTCAAGAGAACGAGCTATCAAAACAATCTATCGAGGTACCGAATGATTCCCTATACATATAGCCTCAGTCCTCACCTAGATTCAGGCATATTCTCCTTTCACCCAAGTATGTCAGCATAGAAAAAACATGTCATAGTTTATTGGAGAATGGGACTTAATTTTGGGGTTTTCCGTAGACCGCTTTGGTCCATTGCTCTCATTTTTTCCTTTTGCAGAGCATAACCCTGGGCCTCTTTGGGCCTCTTTTAAGAATTTAGGTAGCAGCATTGGGCTACTACCACAGCTTTTTGGTGGAGGAGGGTTATTTGGTGGTCTTCTTTGCTTTTGCTTTCCGTATCTTTGCATGATTGGTGGTTTTGGGCATCTGTATTGTGATATGCCTTTTTATGGTGATTTTGTCTTGGGTTTTGGCATCAAAAGATAGTATCGGCTTAATATTGACTTTGGAGGCATGATACTGGCTTAATTGCTGACATACTTAGACTAGAGAGATCATGTTTCCCCTAAGTCAAGTTCCTTCACTGACTATAGACAAGGTTCAGGCATTGGCATAACCAAGAGGACAACTCCTCACCTCAACTAGATTATAATTGTATCTCGTAAAATCAACTCAATCAAGCTAAGTGCAATGTGCAGTTGTTTAGTATCCACTGAAGAGTTTAAGAGTGCTACTAGTTGCTCAGGTGATCTAGTTAGATACAGAAGTTCATTCACCAATAGAGTTAGTAGAATTGAGAGAATAAAGTCCATATGGACCTAAAGAAAGCTTGAAAAATCATGCCTAGTGAAATTCTAATGGAACTAAGTGGATTAGGGTCAACTCAGCTTCAGTCTATGATCTATGCAATGAAGAGCTGATAGGATAAAACTAGGATGGATGTATTTTTGGTGGTTTTTTTGCTTTTTGAAAATATTTTAGGGGAATTTTGCAAAATTTTTGAAGAGAATTTTTTTCTTTTCTTTTCTTTTTTTGAACAGTATGCAATTTTGAAAACTATGAAGACAACCCCCATGCTTATCCGAAACCATGTCCTCATGGTGAAGACAAGGTGTAAAAGGAGGATGAAAAGTATTTTTTGGTTTTCTATTGTTTTTTTGTAAAGTGTGGAGGTGGACCCCCATACTTATCTAATGCAAAGAGGAAAGGGAAGGATACAAAGAAAGGAAAAGATACCTATGTGTGTGGACCCACAAAATATTATTAGTTTAACGTCCCAACTTGACGATTCAGCTTATCAAGAGTATCCAATGTTGTGTGTGAGTGCAGAAGCTGTATTCAGAAAATCCAAATGAAACTCTTGATATGATAGGAATATCCTGGCCCGAATGTGAGAGTGTGCTTGATGAATTTGATAAATGTGTGCTCTCATTAATATGGTGAAGACATTAATTGGTTGATGAATCAGAATGAGAGATGAATCAATTTGAACTTGGATTGGATATGATGGGAGGGAAAAGGGTGGACTGGTGAAGGGCTCATGGACCATATATGATGTATTGAAGTCGAATTCTACATGATCAAGAATTGATTCCTCCATGAGGTCCTCTGTATATTGTGATAAATCATCATTTTCCCTCAAATAATCATCATGGCTATCCTCAGTGGCATCTATTGTGAATTTCATTCCAGTTCTCTTCTTGATCCACAAAGATGATTCTTTCCAAGACATGATTAGGAGATTCAGAGGCCAGGAGTGGGGGAATATTGGCTAATGGATGATTTTCTTCGATTGTTTTGTGTAGTTCCTCAAATCATCCCAAAAAGGATCAGAGAATAGAAAATCACCCTGATCAGACTCGGTAGTAGAAGATGTATCCATATAGTCATCGACTGAATTGATTTGATCTTCTTTCCTTGTGATGGGGGTAATGGAATTGGAAATTTCATCTTTTAACGAGACATTGCAAAAAATCTTCAGCATATCATCATTTGTTGGTTGGAAGGGAGTTTTGGTGCATGAAGAAGTCAACTCATTGTCTGATATGTCCTCAGATTCCAACTCAAAATCTGTACTTTCCTTAATAGAAAAATCACATCCGGAATCAACATGAAATGGTAAATCTCCTTCTATTTCTTCTTCCCACTCAACATAAGTGCCATCCTCAATTTCAACTTTTATCTCGGACCAATCAATATCATTAATACACCGAGGTTCATAACTTTCAAAATCGTCTGAGGAAGGATCAATGCTATCATCAAAACATACTTTCATCTTTGGCATACCCAAGGCTGAAGTTAATTTGAGATCAGTATTTAGTGTTTCCCAGGCTTCATCTAATTCAAAAATTGTCCGACCAGTGAGAGGACATGGTGGGACTTCAAGTGCAGAGTCTAGATGAGACATGTCCTTATGAGGGAGTTGTGAGGTGTTCAGACTAACCACCAGAGGGTCTTTGGAAAGATGGGCAGGGGCAAAATCATCAAGAATAGCATAGTTCTCTATCCATCCATAGTCCTCAATTTCAGAGTCACCAAAAGTAGGGGTGACATGATCCACAGGAATATCTTTATCATTGATTTTCTATTCCACTCTCTCATCTTCACAGTCAAAATGTGCCTTGGTAGTGGTCAAGAACGGTTGTTCAAGTATGTTGGGTCTCTCACTTAGTGTATTGGCTTGATTGGACTTCTATTGTGTTGCAACCAGTTGCTGAATGACCAGGGTCAAAGCATCAAAATCTACAGCTGAGGTTGGTTGTGTCAGTAAGGGCTCAATTAGCTGTTTGGGTTGGGTGTGATTTTGGACCCTGCTGCAGAGAAATAACGTGTGTTGATGGGTGGTGGTCGGATGAGAGGAGCTATGGTATGTCGGATTGCCACTTTCTCTTCTCTTAAAAGTTGTAGCTGTTTGAAGATGAGGTCCATGGTGTTCGGTTTCTCTGCTCCCATGTCTCCTAGGTGAATTTTCAGATTTCTCAGTTGAAGGAGATGGGTAGGATTTACAGACTAGGTCGTAATCTAAAGATTGTTGCAATGGACTTTTCAGAGACCTGCGACCTAGCATACACAACACAAACACCAGAGAAGTTGTTGATTCACCAACTCACACAAAAATTGTCGCAGGAGCGATTATCTTTTCAATTTTAGTTTAGTGATTCAACAAAAGTTTTCAGAGAAATTAGAGTCCTTAAAGATGAGGTGGGTGTGAAAGATTGTGAGAAATCGATATCCTAATCCGGCTTGGGGATCCAGGGTGCGGTACTCAGATCGAGGATCTGCTTCTTCCCACAAGAACATGTACCCAACGCGTCGTGGAGTTACGATTTCTCTCTGCAATCCCACGTAGCACCAGGGATTTTTGTCTCTATCTAATGGTTTAATGTGCTTGTGATTTTTGTGTCATACATGTTCATCAAAACAAGCATTCAGAATTTTGCCCGCTTTCTGCTCGGGCCACTGCGGTGGCCTTTCAAGCTTATCTTTTTAGCGTGATAAAGTACATTTTGGTGATCTTTTTAGGTGAGCAGAGGGAGAAGACCACAGAAATGATGCAAGGAAGAAGTATTTTTTAAATTTTTTTCAGTTTAAATTTGAGCACAAACAAATGCAAATACTTAAAAAAACCTAGGATGCCTAAGAGAAAGGGGAGCTCACAGTGCCTGCACTTCTGGCGCTAATCCGTAATATTTTGTCCTGCTGATGGCGAGCTTTCCCGAGAAGAGGGGGGAATTAAGATTACAAAAATTTTCTAGCTAAAACAAATTACAAGTTTGCTAAAATAAAATGCATGAAAAATAAGTGTTTTTTTCTGATCTCCATCCCGTCATCTTGATTATTTGGGAAGAGCAGGGAAAATGCAAGAGAAGAAGAGGAATGAGATGCAACAAAATTGCGCACAATTGTGCTGTATTTTTGATCTTGACCTAAATAAATCTAGCAATCAAACACAAAGCAGGGGTGAGTTCACCAACTCAACACATGGAGCCGTGAAGGTTCGGCTTTTAGCTTGTCAATTTTAGCTTGATTCAGGAATTTATCTTTTCACAAGTCCTTAGAACGCTACGCCTAAGGAGATAGAATACTGTCGGGAAAGTGTCCCCGTACTTGTCCTCCTCCTGTGTAACCTGTAACTTGCGCTTTTTGAGGTCCTTGTAACCCTTCCTGGATCCCTACTCAACCAAATAAATAGAGGGAGGAAGCCGATAGGCGAAACTGATACTTCGGACCTCGCTCGCAACGGAATCACCCATGAGCGTGCAAGATCCTACTCGGATGCAGCCGGTGAGACAGACACACCCGTGAAGGCATGGCCTAAGCTCAGTACTTCGGACAAGGTCGATGCTCACACAATAGTGAGCCACCAATGGCGACCAAGCCCTACTCGACTACGTACGATAGTAGCGCCAGTACTTCGGAAATCCAGGCGATACACAAGGCAGCCACAAGTTGGGTTTTTGGCTCTAATCCTTACGAAGCGCTCACCACACTTGGAAGGAGACCTTCCCATGTAACCTGAATACAAGTGAGGGTGTTACTCTCCCCAAGTAATGAATCGAATTACCGATTTTATTTTTGGTCAAGTTTTCTTAGCAATCCCTTTTTTAATTTTTTTGGTGTTATCGCTTCTTTTGAGTGAATTCAAACAAGCGCCTAGCGATTTTTGTATTTTCTTTGTCCTACTTTGTTCCAAAAACAGAGGGAGAATAGAGTCGGAAAATCCATGCAAGTCGACACCAAGGTGGAAATCTCACCTTTGTGCCTAAATGATGCATGCAAAGTAAGAAGACTTACAACGAAGCCCAGCTCTCTCCATGCGGGATGCAAAGCAGAATTTATAAACCTAAACTACATGGCGATATGCAATGCGAAAATCGTCCTAGAGTAGGCAACTGCTAGCGTGAAGAACCGCAAGCTAGCCACTAACTCTCAATCCTAATGTCCGGTCTAGGCTCACCCCTCCTCTGCTCAACACATTTGAGTTAGGAGAAAGCGCTTGTGTGGGGAGAGCTCGCGGTGCGTGGATCGAAAGCTAATAGCTAACTATTTAATTATTCTAAGTCCAACAACGATATATAGGAACATGCAAAGGTAATTAGTGTGTTTGGACCTATTCTAATCGAATCAAGCAGGACCTACAATCTAAGGGCTCAATCCACAAAAGAAATGAAAAGGAAAACAAATCCGGAAAATGACAAGCGAGAAAACGCGATAAAAACTGCGGTGAGCCCACGGGTGAACAAACACCCGGAAATTAGGCCCGGTAGTCTAAGTGTCGAAGAGTCCAATGTACCTGTATTATTACAAATTAATAAGGTCACTCTCTCACAAAAAGAAATTGCAACTAATCTAATCACTCTCTCTCACTCCTCTTTCTCTCTCTCTCCTGCCGGCTTGACCTAAGAAGGCCGGCTCCGCTTCCCAAGGTTGCTTCGGGTCACCTAGGCGATCCGCCTTGCTCCGCGGTCCCTCGCAAGAAGACAAGAAATGATGGTCAGATAGCTCAATCAATGTATATCAAAAAGAAATGCAAGAGAGATAAATAGAGCTATGGTAGACAACAAACACAAGCAAACAAAAATAAAGTACTACTCGCTGTTGCTCCCCGGCAACGACGCCATTTGATAGAGCAAAAATCGAGCGCGGTCGTGTCAACTCACAAGGCGAGTCAACAGTCGGTGTGTTGACCACACAAGATCTTGACTAAATCAACAGTTAACCCACACTAAAGATCAATAATTAGAAATAATGTGGAGTTAAAATTTATTTTTAACTCTGCATAAATGATGTAAAGGGCAAGTATGCAGAGAGTTCGAACACAGGGAGCAAGAAGGGTAATTCAAATATAAGTGTGTGTGTGAATATGTGAGTTGTCTAAACTAAGCAAGCAATCAAAGGAATTTTTTGTGGGTTTTTAATTTTTTAAAATTTTTATTAAATTTTTAATTTTGTATTTTGATTTTTAATTTTCTAATTTTTATAATTTTATATTTTATATATTTTTTCAATTTCTTTTCCAATATTGGAATATAAAGACAAAGTAATAAAAGACTAGATAAAGTATTTATAAAAATGTGCAAAAATAACCAAAAACTCAGAAATAAAATGTTTTTGATATTCTTAGGATTTTTTTACTGTTTTTGTGATTTTTGGGGATTTTTCAAGGTGTTTTTGGTATTTTTAAATACTGAAATAAGGGAAAACAGTGAAAATTGTGCTGGCTGTGAGTAAAATGGGAATTAAAATTAGCAAACAACAACCAAAATTTTTCACACTAATTTTCAAATAAAGAGAATGAAATTTAGAACAAATAGGAACTGAGTTTGTATTTTTCCGAGTTTTCTAGGATTTTATATATTTTTTTGAAGTTTTTGATTGTTTTCGAATTTTTAGTTTTTTTCTTTTGAGATTTTTAGTGATTTTTGGACTGACACTAAAATAGGTTAAAATAGACACTAGGGAATTTTTTATGGAATTTTTTGAGATGTTTTAATATTTTTTTGGGATTTGCTAAGCTAGACAGTAAATAAACAGCATGTTTTTGATTTTTAATAAATATAAAAATAAAAATAAAATCTGGAATTGAAATGATAGCGTGGAAGCACGAATAATCAGGAGCTTAAGTTCAAATTTTTAGAATTTTTAGACTTAAAATGAAGGTCTAATTAATTAGAACAAACATACAATCATTAAACAGGCCTGTCAGGGACATACATGCAATTTCTCAAACATCCAGGGGGTACATGCAAAATTTCCACGAAGTTTTAAACTAAATATTCAATTTACTGGACTAAAAGTAAATTACAAAACTCGGAGGGGCCTTAGTACAAAATGTCCCAGCCGGGCACGTGCTACACACGCGCCTGGCAGGGACCTAATAGCAATATCCAAAAATGTCCGAGGCTGATACGCAAAAATCCCAAACTTTTACACTACGCGACAAATTTTTGGGATTAAACTGAAATATCCCAAAGTCCGAGGGTACCCTTGCAAAATGCCCACACCTCACGTGAACATGTCACGTGAGGTGACGTGGCAGGGGACCTATTAGTAAATACGAAAAGCCTGGGGGTCTTTGTGCAAATGTTACAAAAATATTTAAACTACACAATAAAGTTTCAGGACTAAATAGAAATTACAAAGCTAGCGGGGGGTTGACTGCAAAATACCCTCGCTAAGGTGATCCGACGGCGGTGGCGAAGCTGATGACGCGTGGCGGACATCCAACGGTTGGGAGTTCGGCGCGATCCAGCGGCGTAGGACATGCCACTTATCCACGTGGCGTCTTCTCCGGGCGCGATGACGGTTCACCCGTGGACGTCGGAGATCAGATCTCAGATGAGATCCGACGGTGGCTGGGCTCTAAAGATCGGACGGTCCACGATACGCCTGGGGGTTCTTCTTGATCGAACGGCAGCGAGGCCAGGAGGAAGAACACGGAAGAAGGCCGGCGACGGCGACCTTCCGCGACCTCCTCTGCCTCTCGTCGTCGTTAAGGCCTCAAAATGGCCCCAAATGCTCCCTGCAGGTCTCCTCTTGCTGCCTGGAGCTCCAAAAAGGGGCGACGTCCACCCGAGCGCCTCGGAGGTGGTGGCGGAGCTCGGGCTCTCAAAATGCCTACGTCTGCCTCGCAAAATCGCTCCAGGTACTCGATTGGCTTCTGGTACCTGCAAGGAGAGAGTGATATGATCGGGGGCAAATTGCCCCGATCACGTGGCGCACAGAAATGGGGTGAACGACTGGGTGGTTACTCGCCGGAGTTGCGCTCCGGCGAGGTGATCGATGAGGAGATGAGATCGTCGATTCAACAAGGAAAGATGGTCTGGAGGATCCTACGACTACCAGGAACACTATGAAGCTTAAAAGAACACAATAAAACAACCTCAATGGCCTGGGGCCAGAGGGTAAATACCTCTACGGCGGGGCTTCGCCGGAGGTGTGGAACACGCTCAGATCTGGTGTAATCCGCCGCCTTGAAGCTCGGAGCTCGGAGCTGTCACCTCCAGGCGTCTCGAGCACGACCAAAGGGGGGAGAAATCTGGGAATTTGCTGTTCGAATTTGAAAAGGAGTCAGACTTGGGTTTTAAGGGGTTGACGAACATGGTGGAAAGAACGAGGACTCTGGCACGATGCAGTGGTCCTCAGCCCAAGAAGAACCTTGGGCGAGCAAGATGGATAGTAGGGGAAGATAGTTGCAGAAGAAGTTGTTCTCAAAGGATGAAAGATGCGTCCTCGAAAAATCCGCAAAAGCGGGGGGTTGAACGAGGCTGTCAGGAGCTACAGGGGTAGGACGTCCAGTTGACCGAAGTCAACTGTTGACGCCTCCTGGTTGGTCCACGTGGACCAACCAGGAAAAACCCTGATTTATTATTTTGTTAATTCATTTAAAAATAAAAATAGGCTGAATTAAATATTGAGTATAAAATAAAAAATATTCGTTATTTTATGTAGTATTTTATTATGGTTTTTAATTATTTTTATGAAGTATATTTTTATAAGATTGCTTTTTAACCCTATATAGGTATAATACCTATGTATTTAAGTATTTAATTTTTATTTTGTATATTTAATTTTATTATTTTTATTTATTATTTTCTAAAATTATAAAATACTTTTATCTACACAAATAAATTTTCATTTTATTTTTCTGATATGTTTTATATAATTAATAAAATAGAAGTGTATTTTATAGGTATAAGTACAGGTATAGTATCTATGTATAACCTATATATGTTTATTTTTATTTTTATTTTTTTCTTTGCATTTTTATTCTAATTTTAATGCACATAGTTATTATAAGTAATATTTACATAATTATAAAAAAATATAAAAATACAAAAATTGTGAATAAATAATAAATTGAATATTTTTATCTGTACATGTATACAATGAGGGTCCAAAACTCAACTTTCAAACCGTAGCTCCACCAAATGCGAAACCACCTCCAATAAATAGCTTATTTTATTCTATATACAATTAAAGGTGAGCTTGATGCATTTGGAGTTGTCATTTGTGAGATACGGGTCTGGGAAGTTGGGATTCTGGAATTTTATTCAGACCATAACTTTTTACCTGTACATTATTTTTGAGTGAAATCAATTTTGTATTTTTCTTTATAAAATTATCTACAACTTTAATGTACAAAGTTTCTTTATTTGATGTATAAAAAGTGGAACAAAAAATAGGTCCCAAAATGAATAAAGAATGAATAGAAAATATAGGTGTTTTATCTGTATTTTGGCCCTTATCTCCCCCTACTTTATTCCTGGTCGACCTATTCATCAAGATGCCTAGGTCTCGAGGGTTTGGGTCATAAAATATTTACAATATTTTATTCTTTTTCTTTTCTTTATTTATTCTATAATTTTGGCTTTAATTACAGCATTTTATACACTATATAGATGCACATGCATGAATGCTAAGATGATGATATTAATGCTATTTACAGGCATTTGCTAAGGTTTTTGGTGCCAAAATGATAGAATAAAGATGATGAAATGTGGATTCATCAGTCATCGACTTCACCCGTCAACAACCACCGGAGGTTCCTTCGCCTTCATATCTCCTCAGGCACCACGGACGCGCTGACCGACCTTCGAAGCTCCACCGCGCCCGGAGCCTCGTCTCCAGCAACTCGGACTCAACCCTCCTCTGACTACACCTCGCCGCCCCCTTGGCCATGTGTCGGCTGGAGGACGGACAGCCCTCCACCTCCTTGGCCGATCTCCTGGCCAACAACGACTGCGACACCGACCTCGCCTCCTGCTCTGCCTCAACATTTCTTCTCCGACAAACATGCTCCGGCCAAGCATCAACGTCTCCAGCCAACGACTACCCAAGCTCCACCGTCTTGTTCGCCCTCCACCGCGCGGCCGGGCTCCGGACCCGAGGCCTCTAAGCACGTGTACAACACATGCTTAGGGGGAACGCCGTCAGTAGAGAAGGTGCCCCGGGCTCACGTGCCTAGCATGTGACCGTGGGTAATTTGCAAGGACACCCCTAGCCATTCCCATAATTGCGCCAAAGTTCAAGAGCTCCACGATCACGTGTTCGACACGTGACCCCTAGTGAATTTGCAGATCCGCCCTTCATTTATTGGTACTTAACATTAGGTCCCCCGCTGCATATTTTATATTTATTGCTAATTGCATCTGTACCCCAGTCTTTATCCTTCATTTTAGACCTCTACGTTGCACTATTTTATTTATCCAAAATTGGCATGATCTTCCTCATTTAATTCTTTACATCTTGACATACTGTGGATATTTTTGTGATCATTGGTTAATTATTAATTAATTATTCTGTGGAAAATTGCATAGTTTACCCAGTTTATGCTCTTAAATTTGCCATTGATTAACCATTGCTCAAAAAATTCCCGAAAAATCACCTAGCGTAGAGTTAATTGTGCTTGACATTGTGCCCAAAAAGATTTGCATTTGCATGCATAACTTGCTCTGTAAAAATCATTTGCATATTTTAGTGTTTGATTTTTAATAGGTGTTAAATCTTACATTTTCAAGGTTTAGGATTTTTCTGAGATCCATCACTAGTGATAGATCTTAGATAATTTTGATCCTTGAAAATAAGTAGGTTTAATATTTATTATAATTAAATATTGAAAATCATTCTGTTTGCATTTAAAAATTCATAAAAAAATCTTATTGTATCCAAAATTTCAAAAATATTACAGTGCATTTATTTTGTCATAATTATCATCTCGGTCAAGTTTCATATTTTTCGGACATCGTTTGAACGTAATTTGCATTTTAGTCCCTAAAATAGACTGAAATTGCATCTTGCATCCCTTATTTCATTTAAAAATTCCAAAAAAGACCGCCTCAAAAACCGTGCACGAAACTTGATAGACATACTTCTAGGTTGTTCCTTTGCCTCCTTGTGATCGACCTTGGGACTTGCCCAAGTAAAATAAACATAAAACCACTCGATTAAAAATTGACTAATAATTTTGGTTATTTCTTGACCGATTCCAATCGTCGCCTACAACTAATGACACATTAATTTTCATGAACATATAAAAACATCTTTTTACACGCACAATCTCATACTCCGTCAGATGGCGCCATTGCTGGGGAGGCAAATGACTTAGTTTTATGTTTTGAAATTTCTTGTTCGGTTTTCCGCATTCGGGTAGTTTGACCCCCGATTTTTTCATTGTAAATTCCATTTTTATTTTCTGCATTTTTTTTCAGCATTTTTTATTTTATTTTTTATTATTTTCTGAGTCACTCTCTTACACAAATCTCTCTTATTTTTCTTACGAGGTACCCGACGTACGTGGAGAGGTTTTTCAAGAAACTAACGCATCTTCACCTACTTCCGAAAAGCCGCAATTAATTTAAGATCGAGTCGAGTTGTGAGAGAGCGTAGAGTCTAGGCTTTTAATTTCTGCAAATTTCAATTTCTGCTTATTTATAGCGGTGTCCGTTTGGACTCTCGTGTGTGTAAAAGGCCTTGAACTCTATCTGTTGTGTGTCGTGGCCTGTTTCACTCTCCGGTGAGGGTGGGGCCCGACTTGAGTGGTGAATAGGATAGACCTGCACATACGGCTCTCAGAGCATTTTATATTTATGATTGCGCTCATAGGAATTAAGCCACACTGCACTTTAATTAAGACGCACATTAGATCGTTCAATTTAGCCAAAATTTAACTCAATTCTTCCCCGCTAATAGAACTTTCTGCAAAGTACGGTTTTTCATCGGCTTGCATTTATTTAGAATAAATTTTCAATTTCTGTCTAGCATCCCACATGGAGATTGCGAGGATTCACTGTAAGTTTTCTAACTGAGCATACATCATAGTTTTCCGTGTGCATCAACTTTTCCCGAACTTCTCCCTCTTGTTTTATCACAAAATTTTAAAGGAAATTTGGACTGGACGATAGACGTGTATTATTCTGCTCACTTAATATTTAGTGAACACCTAATTAAAATTGGGACTGCTAAATATAGCCGATCTTACAAACCCATAAAATCAAGAATTCTTGCGGGAGAGCAACCCCGACATTATTTGATTTTATCTTGCAACGAGGAGCGACCCGCACACTAGGATAGAGCCATGCCCTAACTCTTTTCAGACTACTATCTTGGGTTAGTCGTTCTCTAGTGAGGATCTCTCCGGTAGCCGGTAAAGCAGCCCGTGACGTCCTTAACAGATTGAATTGACTGGGTAGCCGGTAAACGGTCCGCAATTCATATTGGCTGGGAAAGATCTAATTTGGGACAAGCCAGTCTCCTGAGAGCATTGGGTTCCTAACAGCTCGCTTTAGCCGCTCTGATATATTGTATTATCACCAAACTCTAAAATTGAAAAGATAATAGCCGAACTCTTACGGCTTCATTGTGTGAGTTGGTGAACCCATGGTTTGATTTGTGTTTGCATTGGTGTGCGTGAACCGATATCGAAGATCAATAGCCGTACATTTGATAAAATTTCTTTTGACTATCCCGTGCAAATCATCTCTCTCCTTCTTGATTTAAACCTCATCATGGAACTCTTGTCCAATAACTTTTGCAAGCCCAAACTATCATTTCTTCCATCAGAGCTATACTATGAAAATGAATTTGTCTCGGTTAGGCCCAAATCAAGTAAATCCTCTTCTTTCAATAATCCTCCAACATTTGCGGGAGACTTTAACCCGCGGATGAATTCAGCCTCCTCATTGAATTTCTACTCGAATCATCCGACCACACAAAACCATCTACCATCTTAGACTGAACCGTCTTATTCTAGGATTCTCGTTGATGAGCTATTTCAAGATCAAAATACCTTTGAGTCTCATGACTGGTCGAGAAACCAAACCTAGATGGAAAGACCTGCACTTACTGATCATCAGCATTGGATTGACCATGACAAACCCCTCTTCAGACATGATACCCAAACAGAGGACTGGACTGACCACATAGAAACACGTAAACCCTGCGTGTTGACTCCACAATATCAAGGTCTGACCACTCATGATCAAAGGATTGAACTCTACTCAGACCAGCTACACATGCCTGGATCATATGAGCAGCCTCCTTCCATAATTTTTGAGGAGAAATTTTCAGAAAATAATGATCATATGTCGGATATTCCAAGAAACTCTCCTCTCAGCACAAATGGGAAAATGGAAGATGAAAGTATCGAACACACACCGACTGCTCCCATGATTGATCATGAACATAATTTTGAGGATGATATTTCGAGGATAAATAAGAGATTCAATTCAATAGAGGATAGATTTCAAAAATTTACCAACCGATAAATTTCACTCTATGGGAGCTCAGACATAAAAATGAATGAGGAAATGATTGGATCTCATTTTGACAATTTTAAGGATGTTCAAAAACCTAGGGATGATTCTGTGAACGTCACTTCTGCTTATTATTCCCCTAGACATGACTATCCATCTGACTCCTTATCACAACATCAAAGCCCCTACTCATCGACAGAAGAAACCACATCACCACATCACACCCAAAATACCAAAAAAATCGGTATAGTTGAAAATCACAAAAAAATAGAAAATCTCGAAAAATACATAAAAATTGAAACTGAAGAAGATCTGAAGAATTTGGATCATGGTGTACGGAAGCACTAGAAAAGAAATTGATTTTTGAACTTCCCTTTCTACAGGCCATTGAATACTTCCCCGATCTTAAAAGATTTATAATGAACAAACTAACTATGAAAAAGTCGGGCAGGATTTGAACAAAGACCGAAAGACATATCTTGTCAATGGCCTCCTCCTTGGTGTTGAGGATAAAGACCAAGAGCCGCATAGTGAAGCGGTTGCCAAGATGTGACTGTGTAATCAAAGACATGATTTTCACCCATGATCGGATTGATGACGATTCACCAATCAATATCCTCCCGACCTCTGTATTCCATGAACTCAAACTCGGACCGATTCGAAAGATGCGAGAGATTGTTCAATCGGCTGACCGATCAATAAAGCGGCCGAGAGGAATCATTTCTGTCATCACGACATTCCAAGGTGCTCTGCTCAAAGTAGAATTCACGGTCATTGATATTGAGCATCAAGGAGAATTCACCCAGTCTCCTATCATTCTCGGAAAGCCATTCTTAGCATTGGCTAAGGCAATTATTGATTGTGAGACTCGAGAAATCAATTTTAAAGCATTGGAAGCACTTAGATCTGACCCTGTCTTTGAGGAACCACGATCTTTTGAGGAAACCCACGAAGTCCCCGACAGCCGCAACCATGAAGAGGTAGAAGAGCCCTACCCCGCTACGACACCTGAGATAGCGGTTGTTGATGAGACTATTGGTTTAGAGACTCTCCTCCTGCTCCATTCCCAGCTGCTCTCACCATGGAGAATCATGTATATGAATCATATGATCCGGAGACTTATGCATGGGAACACCCTGGGCCATCCTACTCTGACTACATGGATTACATCAACTCGATACAGGAATGCTCCAACATCGAATCAATTGAGAAAGAACATGCAGAGACTCTCCCCAGTATTTAAATTCCTGCGGATCTCAAAATAGACAAATCCTTCTTCTATGATCCTGAGACATATGCATGGTCACACCCTGGAGCAACATTCTCTGAATATCTTGACCAAATCATCCCAAATCGAGAGTGCTCAAACATTCGGGAGACTAAGAACAAGCACGCAGATCGAGCACCGACCAAGGAGAATTCCAATGGCTATTCATCTGGATACTCAAGTGAACCGGCACCTTCACAAAGAAATAAAAAGAGAGTCACCTTTGACCTTTCGGAAGAGGAATCAGCTGATGATCCCTCATCAGGTCCAAAAAAGGTAGTCTACATGAGTGAAGTCTGTTCGGCAGCCCTAAAGCCATATCTTCGCAAGGATCCAAAATTCAATTCTCGTTGGACAACCCCCGTTTCGAACTACTACTCATCCAAAGCTGATGCTCCTGCCCTCTTCAAGTACACTGGAATTATTTCGTATGAGCTGACTGAGACCGGTGCTTCTGAGTATTCATCTGAGGACAAACTGCTTGACCCCAAGAAGGAACAAATTCTGAGAAAACAACTGAAGAAACAAAAAGACATGAATACTTGGAGTATGTCCACTTTCAAATACTATTCCTCTGAGGATAACTCTGATGATGGATATCTTTCATCTGACTGAAACACTTCATCTATTATCCATCATGATTTTTCTGAGGATGACACTGATCATAGTTGGGAATCATATGCGTCATCTCCATCTCGTCATTACGATCTCCCACTGCAGGCTCATAAAAAGATCAGCCGAAAACTGCCTTAATCATCGGCTATCCACCCTCCCTCCCGACCACATCGGTCTCCTTGTACAGCTTCTTCCTCTACTTAGGCCAAGGCCTAAGTATAGGGGGGACCTGATGAAACCCAATTTCATCATCACAATTTCCATTTATTAACCCCCTTGCTTAAGCTATTTAAAACCCAGTTAATGTCCTGTAATTATCAGAGTCCTTAATAAATTAAAAACCACAAAAAAATGACAAAACAAAAATCCGTGGTATTTTTAGCCTTAAAAATACCCTCCAAAATATTTGCTGGCTACAGTTGACCTCATCTCCAGTTTTGGTCAACATGAAACTTGTAGATCTCATCAAGATCTACAACTTTCATGTTTTGAGTTTTCTCAAATTCGGCTTTCTAACCCCTCAAAAATCAATAATTCTCTCGTAATAATCTGATTGGGCCACGTGGCCCGTTCTGGGTGAGCCACGTGGCCCGTCTCTCTTTGTCTTATCCGCCTTCGCTCAACACAGTTGGATCTCCTTCTGATCCAACGGCTCAGTTATCTCCACACCCGCTCTTACCCTCAGCCGTCTGATCTTCGTAGGTCATCATCTACACCGCACGTCAGCGCCCTTCTCTCCTGATGCCACGTGGGGGCTTGTACACCGCTTGATCACGCCCCGATCTTCCATCACAGTTGCTCCGTCATGAGCGCGCGCCTCAACCATTCGATCTGCCCTCCATCCCATCGTGGTCGTCCTTTGGCGCCTCGCTTTCGATACGCCACGTGGCTCATCCGCTGCCCTTCGTTCACGTTGCATGAGATCACATCACAACCGTCCCTCCGTGCGTCGCTCCCCATCGTTGGATCTCCAGATCCAACGGCTAGATACCCGTCTTCCACCTCACGACGCCCATCTTACCCACGATCTCCAGTTCACGCACCTCCCTCACCCTTCCCATTATCTTGACCACCTCCGGCCACCTCTCATCTCGCCAACTGCCCCACGACCTTCTCCGATCATCCCTCGTGCTCGCGCATACCTCCACGATCCACGATACCCTCTCCACTCGCCCCATGTTGTCGTTGAACCACGACACAACCACCAGAACCGCTATTAACCACCTTCAATTACGTCGCCCCTCCACCTATCTTCCTTATCCACCTTTACGCGGGGCACAAGCCAGCCCTCCGCCACCTCCCAGTGACTGGAGGAGGTGGCTGGATCGAGCGACGACGACCGTCGCCCCCAGTGAGATCCTCCGCCAATCCCGGCGGTGTCGCGGCGCCTTCAGGCCTGCTTGAGCTGCACCAATTGGCTGCAGGTATCCAGCGAAGACCCGGGGCTCGATTCGAGCCCCAGCCCAAGCCTCCGTCCACCTATTTCTCCAGGTAAGCTTCCTCCGATCCCTTTTGTATTTTTCTTTCATCTTCTTGTAATTTCTTAGGTCGATACACCCTCTTTCTTGCTACCTTGTTCACCCCCTTAGCTCCGCCTCAACTCCATCTTTCACGCGCCACCTCCGACAGCCACACTCTCCCTCTTCCATACCTCCCCACCGTCACCCATCTCCTCCGCCACCCACGGCGGAGGAGCTCCAAGCTCCCACATTCTTCGCCCCCTATGAGCTCTTACGTCGCTCACTCACGCACCTCTTAGGCTTCTGCTATGTGCTACTAACCACACAGGTCCTTAAAACTTGCAATGGCCGGAGCCTCGCCGGAGCCAACTTCGTAACAATCGCCCTCGACTTCAGTGCTCCAATGGCTTGATCCAAGAAGCCAGATACCTTCCCCGAGCTCTGAGCTTCCTCGACGATCATTAATGGAGCTTCGGGGAGGTCGCTAGCAGCCGAGGGCAAGCGACGGAGCTGGAGCTCCGTCACCGGAGCTATGATTCCTCCGCCAGCCGTAGACGAGGGAGGAGAAGCAGCTGCCGTTGGATGGTCCTCTCTCAGCGACCATCCAACGGCCCAGATGAGGCCACGCCATCGATTTCAGCAACCGTTGGATCTTCAAAGATCCAACGGTGTACGAGCAACCACGTACACTACTCCAGAAGCCCTTCGATCATTGTGATCAGAGGGTCCACACTCAGCCACGTGGCGATACCAGAGCCTCTCCGAGCCTTCGTCCTCGAACCTCCAGGCTTGGACGCCCGAGCCTAGTGCCGAACCTTCTGGAGCGCCTGAGCCTTCACGAACCTGCACCGAGCCTGAACCAGGTTCCAAGCCTAGCCGAAAGACGCCCTGCCAGCTTCTCCATTTTGCATTCAGGTCCCTGTTATCACATGCCGTCCACGTGCACTGTGGTTAATTTGCAACCACACCCCCGCAGGTTTCCATATTTGCAAAGATGCCCCTGTGCGTGGGGGCAATTTTACAGGGAAGGCCTCACACTTTTCATATTTACATTTTAGTCCCTTACAGGGACCTGTTTGTAGTTATCTTTTTTATGTTTTATTACACTTATGCCCCTAGCTTCTTTTATGCATATCTTGAGCTATATATATCCGATTGAGATGATTTCAGTTTCATTTTGAAGCTCTTCTCGTTATCTTTCTTATGGCATGCTTAGATTTTAGATTTTACACTATGATCCGTAGTGCATTATTTCGTTAACTAAGTGTCCATATTTCTATGTTTCTCATGCCTACTTGCTATATAAATGAAAATTGCTTCATTATCTGATTCTGTTTGACTCGTATATTTTATGGCTTAAGTAATGATCATTTTGGGCATATTTGCATCACACTGCATTGCATTTATCTGCATAAATAAAATATAAAAATTGCATGTTTGCTTGTTTTAATGTCTCGTTGTGTCTGCATGCATGATTTGACCTATATGACTTTAATCCAACACTTAATTAAATCGATAAAAATCTGACTAATACGAGAGATGCTCGTGTCCCTGAGTTCGACCTTGGTATCTTACCAAGTAAAATAAAAAAAATTCACGATCATCTCATTTTGATTGACATATATATTTAAATGAGATGGTCTTTTGATGACCCCAATTGGCCCGATTGTGATGACGATTCCAAGTGCTAATTCAGCACTATTAAAGGGTCGATTTTGCAGCTTGTCAAATGGCGCCGTTGCAGGGGACAGGACTCATTTCTTATATTTTTTGGATTTTGTGTTTATTTAATTAAGTGTATCTTTTATATAGGTCAACTTGTTCACATATTTTGCATTTTTTCTTTTTTATTTGATCTCTAATCCTTGATTCTGTGGCAGGGCCCTTGATCAATCAAGGAGGCATGAGCTGATGTCTCCCGTTGAGAGGAACCGTAGGAGCATGCTTGGAGCATATAGAAAAAATGTGTCGCATTTTTATTTCCATTCCATACATGTAATAATTCATCTTTTACAACAGTCTTCGATCGAAGGCTCGCAATTGTAATCGAACGATCGTGGTTGTGTGGGGATCGTCCCCACTTGAGTGTTGACCTAGGACCAGGCACGCGACTCTTCGAGCTTAGTTAATTTTTGTATTTTTATGTGCTTGCTCGTAGGTAGGACACACCTTAATTCAAGATGCACGTAGCATTGCTTCACTTAGTCAAATTAAAAGAAAATTTTCCCCGCTAATAGAAGCAAGTTAGGTGCGGCTTTCTGATGACTTGCATACATGAGTTTTTGTTTTCAAAACAACCCAAGTTTTCATGTATTTCTCGTCAAATCACTGCATGTTTTCTCGCTTAGCCTAGATCGCGATTTTCATCGAATGCACGACTTTTTCTCGATTTGTCTCTCCTAGCTTGATCACCTAGGTTAATGGAAAAAGGGAATGAACGGTAGATGATGATTTCTTGATTTATGTGCTAACCTTAATTCAGTGACAACCTTAAGAGTAATTGGGACTGTAAATTGCAAGTCAACCAACAATGGAGTAAAACTTTGGTTTTGGGAGAGCAACACCCTCGTTTATGCTTGATTTTCAATTCACATTTTTCTCCGCGTAAAATATCAAATGTTTTATCACCAATAAAATCGACAAGATAATAAACCAACCTTGGTTGGTTTCATGTGTGAGTTGGTGAATTTGAGGGTCTTGCTTGCTTGAGCCATGATTGCGTCGATACACCCCCAAAACCTTAATCACTCCATCCATCTCCGTAGATTCAGTCGCTCACCTGTACATCCATCCATCTTCTTCGTTCCCCATGGGTCCCTCCCAACATCAAATTCCATCTTTATACTTAGGCTAATCTCAGCCTAAGTATAGGGGGGACCCGAGTCCCCGTGATTTTCTCTACTCTCCTTTCTTTGCCTTTATACTTAGGTTATTTCTAACCTAAGTATAGGGGGAGCCCCTCTTAGCTCCCGTATATTCCTTTATATTTAAATGGACCGATGTACTTGTAACATCTAGTGCTATGAGGACATAACAAAGTTTATGTATAGGGGGTATACCGTATATACCGTATACTTACTTTAGCTATAATCTGAAAAATTTGAAAAATTTAAAACTTTTTGGCTAAAGTAAAGTTCTTTGGACTAAGAGAACTCAAATGTTTTTCGCGGCTTTTCTATACTATGTTAAGCTATTTTTGATAAAAATATTTTCGAAAATGATTTTTCCTTATTTTGAAAAATTCTTTTGAAAATGTTTTGAAAACTTTTATTTGTGTGACATGGTTTTGAAAAAATCTTTTATCTCTTTCCAAGGAAAGTTGAGTCTAACTTGTGTTTTAACTCTCAAATTAAAATCCATAAAAATGAGAAAAACCCAAAGTCCTTTAAAGAGCCGTTAGTGACTACTAAGCCCAATTAAGTAAGCCGCATTCAGTGAGGGTTCACCCTTAACCGATTGGATGGTTTAGAGGACATCGCGTAAGGCCCCGTCCTCAAGCAACGGGCTTTGGCCTGTACTTACATCCATACTGGCTGAATTGCAGATGCTCAATTGAGTTTAGGCAGTCCTAATATCTCTTGAAGTTCAAAAAAAATGCGTGTCTTGTTTTTGAATGAAGAAGTTGGATTAATCCTCTACACTTACACTTCCACCCAAGATCTGAAATGATCAAGGAGACTTAGCTTTTTGAGGTCTTTGAGATTTTAGGTTAACTAGCCTTAGCCATCAGGGTCATAGACTTAATCATCCACATTCCCCTAGTTTTCTAGATTTGCATGCTATATTCCATGCTTAATCTCAGACATAAAGAATATGATTAGCACATCACATGCACGACTGCGGTTTCGATGAGATGAGTTGATTTTTCACTTGAGGAATTGCGATGAGTAAGTCGAGTTTGGATTTGATCTAATGATGCTCGAGGATGGGATAAAATCTTTGGAGGCTTCATGAAACCTGAGTGTCAGCAATATTAGCCAGTATGAGAGCTTGTTTCTTATACTAATCTCTTGATTTTGACTTAAGTGCCAGGGTGTGAATAAATAAAAAAATGTTGATCAGTGTGCGCCAACTCTGGGTAAAAGTAGTGGAGCTAGCCACAAATTATACAAGTCAATGAAATTTCGAAGAAAAAGCTCTCATTCCACAAAGTCAAATATCAAAGAGCTTCCACCAAAGGTGAGCGCTCCCAAACTTTTCAAAAGTGTCCACTTGGACCACCGCTATTAGGACCAGGAGTCGGGCTTGCACCAAAAAAGGGCTCTGCATCGTAAATGCTACAAGTCTGGGTGTAGAAGGTACGATAGGTACTCAAAAGAGACACACCCCGGTGTACTCCCAGGAAAACAAGTGCAGATGGCTCCAACTTCTCTTGACGGACGCACTGATCAACACCAAAAAAAAAATGTGTTGCGTAAAAGGCACTAGAGAGAATTCTTGTTCCAATGAGAGGGAGAGAAGAAATGACACAAACCCATACCCTCCATTACTGGCCTGCCATCTACATTTTCTAAGTCTGACAACTAAAGAGACGGTGGACTGGATGCAAGATTTGATTTATTCCCTAGTGTTGAGGATTGGGTCCTTAGGAGATTTTCTCGGACCGAGACTTTGGGTGAAGATTTGACTCTACTCTCGGAATCACAGTCAACACTAAAACTCATATCCTTTAGATTATATGTACATCAGAGAGAGTCTGGAGAATTAGAGGAATTGGGTGCCTCTTGGTTAAGGTTGAGTTGAATTCTAGAATTTTGGACCTCTAAAGTTGAGTCAACTTGATCGGATTGGATCCTGTACTCACATGCACAAGGGGGTTAATCCAACTTAGTCATTGTCTTTGATGCTCGAGGACGAGCATAGTTTATGTATAGGGGGGTGATGAAACCCAATTTCATCATCACAATTTCCATTTATTAACCTCCTTGCTTAAGCTATTTGTCAGTAAAACCCAGTTAATGTCATGTAATTATCAGAGTCCTTAACAAATTAAAAACCACAAAAAATGACAAAACAAAAATCTGTGGTATTTTTAGCCTTAAAAATACCCTCCAAATTATTTTCTGGCTACAGTTGACCTCATCTCCAGTTTTGGTCAACATGAAACTTGTAGATCTCATCAAGATCAACAACTTTCATGTTTTAAGTTTTCTCAAATTCGGCCGTCTAGCCCCTCAAAAATCAATAATTCTCTCGTAATAATCTGATTGGGCCACATGGCCCATTCTGGGTGAGCCACGTGGCCCGTCTCTCTTTGTCTTATCCGCCATCGCTCAACACCGTTGGATATCCTTCTGATCCAACGGCTCAGTTATCTCCACACCTGCTCTGACCCTCAGCCGTCTGATCTTCCCAGGTCTTCATCTACACCGCACGTCAGCGCCCTTCTCTCCTAATGCCACGTGGCGGCTTGTACACCGCTTGATCACGCCCCGATCTTCCATCACAACCGCTCCGTCATAAGCGCATGCCTCAGCCATTCGATCTGCCCTCCATCCCATCGTGGCCGTCCTTTGGCGCCTCACTTTCAATACGCCACGTGGCTCATCCGCTGCCCTTCGTTCACGTCGCATCAGATCACATCACACCCGTCCCTCCGTTCGTCGTTCCCCACCGTTGGATCTCCAGATCCAACGGCTAGATACCCGTCTTCCACCTCACGACGCCCATCTTCCTCACGATCTCCAGTTCACGTACCTCCCTCGCCCTTCCCATTATCTTGACCACCTCCGGCCACCTCTCATCTCTCCAACTGCTCCATGACCTTCTCTGATCATTCCTTGTGCTCGCGCATACCTCCATGATCCACGACACCCTCTCCACTCGCCCCATGTTGTCGTTGAACCCCTGACACCACCACCAGGACCTCTATTAACCACCTTCAAATACGCTACCCCCTCTACCTATCTTCCTGATCCACCTTAACGCGGGGCACGGCCCATCCCTCTGCCAACTCCCTGTGACAGGGGGAGGTGGCTGGATCGAGCGATGACGACTGTCGCCCCCGGTGAGATCCTCTGCCAATCCCGGCGGTGTCGCGGTGCCTTCAGGCCCGCTTGAGCTGCACCAATTGGCTGCAGGTGTCCAGCGAAGACCCGGGGCTCGATTCGAACCCCAGCCCAAGCCTCCGTCCACCTATTTCTCCAGGTAAGCTTCCTCCGATCCCTTTTGTATTTTTCTTTCATCTTCTCGTAATTTCGTAGATCGATACACCCTCTTTCTCGCTACCTTGTTCACCCCCTTAGCTCCGCCTCAACTCCATCTTTCACACGCCACCTCCGACAACCACACTCTCCCTCTTCCATACCTCCCCACCGTCACCCATCTCCTCCGCCACCCACGGCGGAGGAGCTCCGAGCTCCCACATTCTTCGCCCCCTATGAGCTCTCACTTCACTCACTCACGCACCTCCTAGGCTTCGGCTATGTGCTACTAACCACGCAGGTCCTTCAAACTCGCAATGGCCGGAGCCTTGCCGGAGCCAACTTCGTAACAGTCACCCTCGACTTCAGCACTCCGATGGCCTGATCCAAGAAGCCAGATACCTTCCCAGATCTCCGAGCTTCCTCGACGATAATTAATGGAGCTTCGGGGAGGTCGCTAGCAGCTGAGGGCGAGCGGCGGAGCTGGAGCTCCGTCGCCGGAGCTATGATTCCGCCGCCAGCCGCAGACGAGGGAGGAGAAGCAGCTGCCGTTGGATGGTCCTCTCTCAGCGACCATCCAACGGCCCATATGAGGACATGCCATCGATTTCAGCAACTGTTGGATCTTCGAAGATCCAACGGTGTATGAGCAACCACGTACACTACTCCAGAAGCCCTTCGATCCTTGTGATCAGAGGGTCCACACTCAGCCACGTGGCGACACCAGAGCCTCTCCGAGCCTCCGTCCTCGAACCTCCAGGCTTGGACGCCCGAGCCTAGTGCCAAACCTTCTGGAGCGCCCGAGCCTTCACGAACCTGCACCGAGCCCGAACCAGGTTCCAAGCCTAGCCGAAAGATGCCCTGCCAGCTTCTCCATTTTGCATTCAGGTCCTGTTATCACATGTCGTCCACGTGCACTATGGTTAATTTGCAACCATACCCCCGCAGGTTTTCATATTTGCAAAGATGCCCCTGTGCGTGGGGGCAATTTTGTAGGGAAGGCCTCGCACTTTTCATATTTATATTTTAGTCCCTTACATGGACCTGTTTGTAGTTATCTTTTTTATGTTTTATTGCACTTATGCCCCTAGCTTCTTTTATGCATATCTTGAGCTATATATATCCGATTGAGATGATTTCAGTTTCATTTTGAAGCTCTTCTCGTCAACTTTCTTATGGCATGCTTAGATTTTAGATTTTACACTATGATCCGTAGTGCATTATTTCGTTAACTAAGTGTCCAGATTTCTATGTTTCTCATGCCTACTTGCTATATAAATGAAAATTGCTCCATTATCTAATTCTGTTTGACTCGTATATTTTATGGCTTAAGTAATTATCATTTTGGGCATATTTGCATCACACTGCATTGCATTTATCTGCATAAATAAAATTTAAAAAATTGCATGTTTGCTTGTTTTAATGTCTCGTTGTGTCTGCATGCATGATTTGACCTATATGACTTTAACCCAACACTTAATTAAATAGATAAAAATCTGACTAATACGAGAGAGGCTCGTGTCCCTGAGTTTGACCTTTGTATCTTACCAAGTAAAATAAAAAAAATTCATGACCATCTCATTTTGATTGACAAATATATTTAAATGAGATGGTCTTTTGATGACCCGAATTGGCCCGACTGCGATGACGATTCCAAGTGCTAATTAAGCACTATTAAAGGGCCGATTTCGAGGCTCGTCAGGACTGATGCCATCTGTACATACTATTCTTCTCCTATCTCCTGATAGCTCCATTTCCACCCTTCTTCCATACTTAGGCTGACCAGAGCCTAAGTATAGGGGGAACCGACATCCACCGGAATATACTCTCCTCATTCACATATCCCGACCGCTTCATTTTTTCTTTTCATTTTTTTCACTCCCTTATGCTTAGCCCGAGCTATGTCTTCTTTCCGCTTCTTGTGCTCCGAGGACACATCACTCGCTAAGTATGGGGGGGGGGGTCTGTGTATATACTTCGTATATATTTTACCCATATCTCGTACTTTCGCGTAAGTCTATATGTATTTACGGGGTGGGTAATAAAAAAAGGAAAAAAGAGAGTTTTGCTACTAACACTAACTTTGCCCAATTTTTTTGAAAAAAAATGGCTTCTTATTTCATTTTTGCATCAAAAAAAAGAAGAAAGAAAAAAAGTATCTGCATTTCACACACCTGCACTTCATCCGGCATCGCATTCATTTGCATCTGTGAAACATCATTGGGTTTTGAACTGAGTTATGATCGGAAATCGAGAGTGGTCTGGACTTGACCTTAATCTACATAATTTTCAGAGGAACTTCACCGAGAAATAGGATTTTAAGAGCTTCAGGTTTTTTAGACTTAATTCTTTAAGTTCCACATGACAATGTACATCGTTTGACTCTTAGTGTCTAACCCGGTCTCTTCATTCTGAGTACAACTCTGGAATAGGGAATTTATTTGTACTCTCGCACTATGCACTTAGCTCAACTCAGACGGGATGTTGGAAGACTGTGTGATCCTCTTTTCTGGTAGCGTGGAAATCTAAAGACCGGGGTACGGGTTGAAATAAAGCTTCAGAAAAGGGATGGACGACTGAGCACAATTTTTTCTAAGATCCCAACAAATGTACGGAACAAAAAGACTCTATATCCGTAGGGGCACAACAAGATTTAAGCAGAACCACCAAAAATTCCAAATACAAAGAAGCATTCTACCAAATAAAATCTGACCAAAAAAGGTCCAAGCTTCAAGAAACCTGCAGATCTTGGTGGAGACTCGGCTACACTGGCCATCTTCACAAGGAGAGGTGACTACACTGGCCACCCTCCAGATCTTCTCCCCCAATTCGATTGTGAACACAACGCGACAAACCTTAGAAGGAAATACCTGAATCCCTGAGGACGAGTTACTGGAGAGGAGAGGAGCATGGTAGTCCAGCATTCTGGATGGAAAGAGCTAAAACCCTTCACACACATAAGTCAGTTGTTCAATGTTCATAGGGTATACTTTGGGAAGAGGATTGATCTAAGATGACTTCTGAGCCGAAATTGTGGCAATGATGTGTAGAACTTGAGGGCTGTTGATTTTAAAATTCTAAGTCTCACAGAAGTTCCACCACACTATTAATCCAAAGGTCGAGTTTAGTTTCATTTTCACCTTCACCTCATGGTCTTGGTATGGAACCCAATCTCATTTGACCTCATGGCATTTCTTTTTGATGCTCAGGGACGGGCATGGTTTAAGTATAGGGGATGATGAATCTTGGATTCATCACTCTCAATCTCATTTATTAAGCTCAATTCCCTCAAAATCATCAGCATTTCTGCATTTATTCTGCATAATTAGCATTCATGCATATTTGCATAAGAATGGCATTTTATCCATCATTTTTGCACAAAATAAGAAGCCAAAAATCCAAGCCAAAGTTGACCTGTAAATAGCCTAATTTCCTAGATTTTTAACTCCTTCATGCTAACTCTGAATGACACAAAACCACCTCCAATGTGTATATATCACTAACAAGAATAAATGAAAAATACAAAAAATTCACTAACCCTGTTAAGTGGACCAAAAACCCAAACCCTAGTTTCAGGATTTTCAGACTAAAAGACCTATATCTTCCCCATCTAGTGTCCGATTTGATCCTACTCACTTTTGAACTAATGTACATTCAATTACCTTCAAAACAAGACCAAGTTCAAGTGAATCGGAGCTCGTATGTGAAAGTTGGGTTTTGGGTCTCTTTTGTCAGTGTGTATTTGAGCTATTTTTGACCTGATATTTTATGTACATATTTTCTTTATTAATAAAAATCCAAAAAATTAGATTAAGTTGTCTTTATTTATCTTTATTTTTCCATATTTTTTTGGATTTTTTATCTGGTTTAAAAATGAAAAAAAAATACAAAACCCAAAAATCAAGGTATTCTATGTATATATGATACCCCAAAAATTCACTTTGTGTATTTGATCGATTTTGACTTTGACGTCTTCATGAAAGTTGTAGATCTCATCGAAACGAGCATTTTTTGTGAAGGAACTATTACGATCTGAGGTCATTTGCTATTTATTTTTGATTTTACAAAATCTTTTTCTACGGACTTTTCTGGTACTAACACGTGGCCGCCCTTGGGGCCGCCACGTGTCAGCGGTTTTTGGCCTCTTTATTTATTCTTTTTAAAAAAATTAAATAACCGCATGTGTGTCGCATGTGCCCCCAGGCACGTGCTCTGCACGTGCCCTACCCTCATCTCTTTCAGCCGCCACGTAGCCCAATTGGGGGCCGTCCGATCTCAGCCGATCGGACGACCCACGCTCGTCGTCTTCAACCTCCCAATGCCGCCTTCTCCTCCGATATTTCCGTCGCGGATCTCGCACACTACCCTGCGATCCTAACTACCTCTGCAACCTCTACCTTCTTTGCTCGCCAATCGCCGCATCACGATCTCTGCCAACGACCCCCGCTCATCTCGCAATCTCCCGCCAGCTGCCCTACCCCTCCAACCAATTTAAGAACATCGCCGACCCCCTTTTTCAAGCCATCCGCCGGTTGCATCCCTCGGCCACGGAGCTCGGTGGTGACAGCCCGAGCTCCACCTTCGTCTTGACGAGATCCGGCGACCTCCCCGACGCTGTTGTAGCCCTGCGGTGTCCTCCACCTGCTGCTACCTCGCTCCGACCGCCTTCAACGTCGTTGAGCCAATGCCTCCGCAACTTCACTTCTATCCTCCACCGCCTCCGACAACGCCACCAGCTTCATCGACATTCCAACAACTCCCCCAACTCTCGCGATTAACGGCAACCTTCAGGAGCTTCACCTTCCAAAGCTTCACCAGAGGAGATCCTCCGTGCACCCCCTTCGTTCCCCAGGTACATCCCCCTTTGCTTCACCTCCTTCCCAAGCTCCATCTCCGATCTCCCTCTCTATCTTTCTTTCTCCACCATCATCCTCACCCGTGCCGCCGTTCACCTCCGAGCTTTTTGCGAAAGCTCCGCCATCGCACTACGCCTTCACCTTCTTCTTCACCGTTAGCACCATCTCCGACAACACCGTCGCCGCTCGAGCCAACACTTCTCCGACCTCTTCGGCCTCCACTTTCTCCAACGTCATCGACTTCACCCATCAACAACCACCGGAGGTTCCTTCGCCTTCATATCTCCTCATGCACCACAGACGCGCCGACCGACCTCCGCAGCTCCACCGTGCCAGGAGCCTCGTCTCCAGCAACTCAGACTCGACCCTCCTCCGAATACATCTCGCTACCCCCTTGGTCGTGTGTCGGCTAGAGGACGACCTGCCCTCCACCTCCTTGGTCGATCTCCAGGCCAACAATGACTACGACACCAACCTCGCCCCCTGCTCTACCTCAATGTTTCTTCTCCAACAAACGTGCTTCGCCCAAGCATCAACGTCTCCAGCCAACGACTACCCAAGCTCCAGCGCCTTGCTCGCCCTCCACCGCGTGGCCGGGCTTCAGACCCGAGGCCCCCAAGCACGTGTACGACACATGCTTAGGGGGAACGACGTCAGCAGAGAAGGTGCCCCGGGGTCACGTGCCTAGCACGTGACCGTAGGTAATTTGCAAGGACACCCCCAACCATTCCATAATTGCGCCAAAGTTCAAGAGCTCTAGGATCACGTGTTCGATACGTGACCCCTGGTGAATTTGCAGATCCGCCCTTCATTTATTGGTAATTAACATTAGGTCCCCCACTACATATTTTATATTTATTGCTAATTGCATCTGTACCCCTGTCTTTATCCTTCATTTTAGACCTCTACGTTGCACTATTTTATTTATCCAAAATTGGCATGATGTTCCTCATTTAATTCTTTACATCTTGACATATTGTGGATATTTTTGTGATCGTTGGTTAATTATTAATTAATTATTCTGTGTAAAATTACATAGTTACCCAATTTATGCTCTTAAATTTGCCATTGATTAAACATTGCTCTAAAAATTCCCGAAAAATCACCTAGTTTAGAGTTAATTGTGCTTGACATTGTGACCAAAAAGATTTGCATTTTCATGCATAACTTGCTCTGTAAAAATCATTTTGCATATTTCAGTGTTTGATTTTTAATAGGTGTTAAATCTTATATTTTTAACGTTTAGGATTTTTCTGAGATCCATCACCTAGTGATAGATCTTAGATAATTTTAATCCTTGAAAATAAGTAGGTTTAATATTTATTATAATTAAGTATTGAAAATCATTTTGTTTGCATTTAAAAATTCATAAAAAAATTCATATTGCATCCAAAAATTCCAGAATATTACAGTGCATTCATTTTGTCATAATTATCATCTCGGTCAAGTTTCATATTTTTCGGACATCGTTTGAACGTAGTTTGCATTTTAGTCCCTAAAATAGGCCAAAATTGCATCTTGTATCCCTTATTTGCATTAAAAATTCCAAAAAAGACCACCTCAAAAACCGTGCACGAATCTTGATAGACATACTTCTAGGTTGTTCCTTTGCCTCCTTGTGATCGACCTTGGGACTTGCCCAAGTAAAATAAACATAAAACCGCTCGATCAAAAATTGATTAAATATTTGTGGTTATTTCTTGACCGATTCCGATCATCGCCTACAACGAACGACACATTAATTTTCACGAATAGATAAAAACATCTTCTTACACGCGCGATCACGGACTCCGTCACATACGACATAGGTCTTAGTTATCTCTATCTCGCAAAGTCAACTCTTTGAGTTAGATCATCCAACACTTCCTAATCTTTATTTCTATGTAGAGGACCTGCATCAAGAGGTTGGTCAGATGTTAGCCTTTGGAGTAAGGATTTCCATCTCCTTCTTAGTCTAGAGATCCCTTCTTGATAATCACTTGAAGGTACGGTTGAGTACTCAATCTAGCTCTTTAGATATTCAATCCTACACTAGTTTTATGATCCAACCTTTGGATCAACATTTGTATGATATCGAGAAGGCCATGGTACATAACCTTAATTATACTAAGGAACTATTATGCAAATATGCTATTCTTCATTTCAGATTAAGAAATGATTTGCAATAACCTTTATTGCATAATAGCTCGTTGTGTGCTCACATACAATCTCCCACTATCCTAAAGAACCATTAATGGACTAATATTTAAACTCACACTCATGTGCTAATCATAAGCCATATAGACAAATAGCTTGGTCAACTGACTAGTCACTCTGCCCTGATAGACTATGCTAAGTCCTTTTACAAACACACATATCTCCCATTAATAGTGCTCCCATCCAATGCAAAATGTTGCATCTTATGAAATCAATACTCATTCTTGTTAAAATAGTCACAATACCTTGCATGTGGCTAGTTTTAGCCTTCAGCACCACAAATCAACAATTATTACAACTAGTAAGGAATTTTATTTATCCTTATCAGAATAAAATTATGCCTGAAGATCTCTGTCTCCTTAGACTAATGTGGGATCATTCCAAGGAGTAACCTTAATGTGTTAGTCCCAATGTCCGCTTTTCTTTGCTTTTGAACAACTTCAGAACTAAGATCTGATTGACATCCTTGAGATATTTTATGTCAAAGGAATGAGACAATCAGATTATTAAACACTTATTATCATCCTTATATCATTTTAAATGATTAGATTTTATCTACATTTAACACATTGAACACAATGGCACTCCTACTATGCTTCACACGGTTCATTGGGATTCTTTCTGAAGTCGTAGCCTTTATAATTTCATCAAATTTGATGTTCCAACTATAATAAGCTTGTTTGAGCCCATAGATGGAGTTCCTTAGCTTGCACACCTTACATTCCTAACCTATGAAATTTTGGGGCTACTTCATATAAATATCCTCGTTGAAGTATTCATAGAGGAATGCAATCTTGACTTCCAGCTTCCAGATGTCATAGTCAAGTTGTGTAGTTATAGTTAGTAGTATTGTGATGGGTACCAGCATGGTCACTTGGGAGAAAGTCTAATCACAAGCGATTTCTTCTCTCTGTGTGTGTCCATTGGCTACGAGCAGTGATTTGAATGTCTCTACCTATTGAAGGTGAGGGTTTTTGCCTCACGCATCACGGAAGCGTGGGGATCGCATCACGTGTAATCTAGATCAACTAGTCATACTAGTTGCAAGGGGCAGTAGAGTTTATGAAATTTTGATTAAACCACATGACATGGGAACCACTCCCCATGTCGTTTCATCTAGATCACAATTAGGTATCAGGGTTACCTCTTGAGGTGTGGTTGCAATCCTTGTGTCTCTAAATGAAAAGACCTCTTGTCTGAAGTCTAATCCGATGGAGCCTTGCAAGTCCAACTTGTGTTTACCAATTTGGTATTTGACACCCAAGCCCACCACTCCTAAGTTGATGTAGTCTTTTGTTAATTGAACCAACACTCAATAGGAATAGTACTCGCTATGCACAATCTTATACCACCACAATTGTATGAGGAACAATATTGGGGTCATTATGCATACGACCTATCTTTTTCGAGAAGAAAAGAGTCTGATCCATGTGCATTTGTACGTCAGACCTATGACTTCACATATGCATCTCCACTGTACAATTCATGGCGATGGAACCCTTTGACTTGATGAGAGACCATGGATGTCATCTTATGGTCCTTCATATCTCGTTCAAATTTTAATTAATTATTTTGAATCAAATTCTTATGATTAATTCTTCTAAGGGAATTATCGTTCTATCAATAATAGACTATTTATTTTAATTGGACTAAATTAATTTAATCACATATTAATCTAATGTAACCAAAAATAATTTAATTTGCTTTATATTATAGTATACACCATCATATGGTACAATTGTATTACTCTAATTAGTTATTTAAAGTATGCAAAGACTTCTCATGCTACCCATCTTTGAAAAAGACAAGCTAGGTTGGACAGATAATACTAACATGGAGTGCTTCTACTGCAAATGTGGCATGGGGTGTCGATTAGTTAACCCATTAGCATATCCACGACCTAGAGACCATCATCGATTCAATTCAAGACAACATAATTTGTGCAAATTGTACTAAGAGGTTTTATCGGTCATATGCAATTGATGACCGGCATGATACTATATAATAATCACTCAGAAGCTTAGGCATATTAATTTTTTTTAATATCCTAAATTTCTAGTCATATCAAGCAAACAAGGCTGGTTTTGCATGTAAAAGTTGTACTAGAACTATTGTACTGTGAACTAGGGTTTTGTCATGAAACATTCATTCAATGGAGGTAGATGATTATCAATATTTCTATAAATATATGAAACATCATTTAATAATGGAAAATTCGTAATTTTCATGATTAATATTTAATGATAAACACATTTAAAATGCTATTGAGATGATCCAATCATCTTCCGACCTATCCCTACTAAATATCACATATCTAGGGCAAACGTAGTTGGAATCATGTGAAATAAATTCAAGAAGTTTGCTGATTTAATTTTAACAAAATTAATGTATTCTTAACATGTTTCATGACATGAACACATTAATAAAAAAGTTTGATTACATATTCGAGTTTACTTGCAAAAGCAACCACACTGCGTGAGCTTTTGATTTTGAAAATGATGCCCATTTTATGCCAAACATTGACGAATATTTTGGGAGACATATTAATATGTTTTAAATATATTTAAGTATCGCAAAATTTTGTTTAAACATGGCATAAACAGTTACTTTTTCATAGGAGAAAAGTACTACATGAAAAAACATCTTCACCAAAAACAACAAGTCCTCACGCGTCCGATATCCAAAATGTTATTCCCTTAGGGTTTGGATTATATCCAAGATCTTCAAACAAAGCTCTGATACCACTTGAAGGCAAAGGTTTTTGCATCACACATCATGGAAGTGTGGAGATGGCATCACATGCGATCTAGGTCAACTAGTCAATTATATATTTGATTGTATAGTGTGACTCCAATTCACAATAACTTAATAAATTGTATTATTTACAATTAAACTCTCTATGATATCATGATTCATATTCACAATATATATTTAATTATTGTGGATAGTGCTATCCATATTAATCATATCTATGATAATTAAATCCAATTGAATCATTCTAGATGCCTCTCTTCATGTGTCCAAATAATGTGAATCATATCCACATTATAAATGATTATTAAATCATATTTAATCATCAAATTGTCAATGCTCAAATATATGTAAACTATAGAATTATTCTTGAACTCTTTCAATAACAATATGCTTGATGAATACCCATTCATTTACCTTTATTCTTTTTTTTCATAACACCCTAGCTAAATACATGTAAATATAGCCAACTCATATAAATTAACACTCTGATCATTTCCTGTAAATAGTGCTCAACTACCTATGTTTAAAACAAAATAAATGAATAAAGAAAAGAAAAGAAGCCGCAGACAACACTTCACAGATTCATATCTTCTCCATATGAACTCAAAATTGACCAAACTCACCTTTATTGTACTAAGTTAAATTATCAATTTAATGAAGATTATTTCATAAAATTTAAAGTCAAGATGAAAAAGTTGGCCTTTGGGTCCCTATTATATACATGTATATTATATCCATTTTATCGATTCTTTGTATTTTTAGCTTTCTAGTATTTTTATATATGTCTAAATATCAATTTAAATACATTTAGTAGACATAATAAAAGCATTGAATATTCATTAAAACAAATAATACAAAAAAATACATAGGTATGCCATACATATACTATACATACCCATATTTATATAGGTATACAAACAAACTCACAAACATAAAATAAAAATGTATAAATGCATACTTAAATATATTACAAATGTATAAATTATGTATATAAAATAATAAAATAAGATATACAAAATAAAAAGTAAATGCATACTTTATAGGTATTTATACTTCTAATTATACTTGTAAAAATTAACATGTAATAAATAGGTCGATAAAAATAAATAAAAATCACCTAGAATAGTACATAAAATAAGAGACAACTTTCATGTTTTAAGAGAAAATAATAACATCATTTTCTATTTTATCTCTCTTTTATTTCCATTTTCATCTCTGTTTTGTCTTCTAGAGCCTGATGAAGACCAATGAGGCACGAGCATTGGTTGACCCGCCGATCAACTGTACCCACACCTAGGTCTAGCCCTGTCAAACGCTATTGACCTCTCTCAATTTTGCCCTACCCGATTCTTTCACCATTTGGGTTTGATTCTTTCACAAGATTCGTCCCTCGATCCTTGAACTTTCACACCATGATCTTTGCTGGGAGTAGAGATCGATGCACCCGCAAACCTTAGCCGAAGTCGTCTCCCTATTAAAGCTCGCCTCTGACCTCCATTTGAAGTTGATATGTTTGACCCATCTTCATCCCCTTTTCTCTTCATCTACAATGTCCCTAGTAATAGTAGGTACATCTCCTAAGACTAAGGAACGAAGAAGGAGGTAGAGCAACGTGATCTAAGCCTTGCTGGACTTGCTCAAGCGAAGCTATCCTACTCCCTGATTTCCAGGTCCGAGCTGCTATTTCTTTATCCTTTTTGGTATATTTTGACTCATACAATCTAGTATAGAGTTTTATTTCAGCATTTGATCCCTAGAGTAGCTTAATTTTAGATTTTAAGATCGCTGAAACCTTAAGCTCTAGCTCGAATTCCTTGTAACCCAACCGCGATCGACCCACATTTCCACTCCGCCTTCGATACTCATCACATTCTTCACGTTTTGTCCTTGGTTTCCCCTTTGATTATGTAAGAATCGAAGTCCACCAAGCTTCCATCCTCCACCTTCACCGGAGCTCATCCATTCCATTCATCTATTAGCGCATCCATCTTTATCCTTATGCTGAGGACCTTTGCCTCGAGCCAGGGAACATTTTTGTGCAGGTCTTGGACACCCACAAGCCTTTTGAAGACAAGTCGATTATCAAATAAGAGCTCTAGGATACCAGAGCTCCAGGACCCTTTCACCAAGTTCTGGACCATTATGAAGCATCCTGCAGGTGCGGAGGAGCTTCAATTCCATTTTGAGCCCGCTAGGAGCTTTCCAGGTGGCCGAACGATAGAGTTATCCCTGATCGAAGAAGGTCAAGCTTGACCTTTTTCCCTGTTCTTCCAGCGAAGCAATAGCCATCCGATCATCTCCACACTCCAGTTTTGATCTTTGCCATTAGATCAGCTCACACACCAACTGTTCAATGAAGATCCAGGTCTGATCAACATCGTCTATTGCTGAAGGGGTATCAGTTGTCCATCGCTTGACATGTGGATAAGTGGCGCTCGATCGATGGTTGGATCGTGCGCCTCTTTGGGTATTTTACAGAATTTTCCCCTCATTTTTGTATTTTATTTTTAGTCCATAAACCTTTATTTGTAGTTTTAATATTTCGGTATCATATGCAACTGAGGACATGAGCCTTATACTATTTGCATTTAAGTCCAATCCGTGCCACCTCATGCCTATACACGTGAGGAGGCTGGGTTTCTTGCGTGGATATCCCTCCAAGTTTTGTATTTATCTTTGGTCCAAGAACTTCGAATATTAGTGTAATATTTTCTGGTAAATTTGTATATTGGCCCTATTATTTTGGAATATTGCATTTATACCCCTATATTACGGATAATGTTTTACATTGTATAAATATTTCTTGTATACTCCTAGATTTGTGTGAGATGCTATTAAATACTCTAAAACTTTAAGAAAAATGCATATATGTTAATGTATTGCAGATTTAATTTTATGTTGTATTTTAATTATTAAAAATAGTATTTTACATCTAAAAATTATAGGAAAATTATCTTAAGTACTTGGAACCATATAAAAACACATGTATTTTTCAATTAAAATCATTTTCCTATTTATAAAAATATAAAACAATGAATTTTATCCTATTTAGCATTAAAAATTCATAAAAAATACAGAATGTTTTAAAAAAATTCAAAAAATTCTTGTATGTTTATTTAGTTATATTTGATTTTCTGACCAAAGTTTATCTTAAAATATTAATTGAAACTCGTAAAAATAAAACACAGAAAAAAATTATAGAATTTCTGAAAATTCATAGAAAAATAACAAAATTTTTCTAAGTTTTAAAATTTTCTTTAGATTATCTAATATTTAGGAAAGTTGAATTTGGCTCAATTTAAGCCCATTTCAAGCTTCTTGATTTACTATTTTGATTATTTTGAATATTTTATTATTTAAAAATCCATAAAATTCTCAAAAGTTATCCAAAATTACCAAAGATAGAGAAAAAAATTATAAAACCTAAAACTATTTATCTTTTTGACCTTTTGAGTTCATGCTATATTTGAAAAATCCAAAAATATCTCTTTTATCCTTTTTTATACTTTATATAATTATATATTAGAAATTAATATATTATTAATGTATATATATAAGAAATTTGAAAATAAAAAAAACATAAAAAAGGAAATATAAATTAAAACCCACAAAAATATTTAAAAATAAAAAATAATCTAAACTGTCTATTCATTTTTGTTGCTCTACATCATGCTCCTTTGTGGTTTGACTCCTATTGCTTGCGTACTATACACATCATTTGTAGGGTATAATAAATTTGTGCTCACCTACATTTATTTTTTAATTAGTATTGTGGGTTAATTGTCAAGATTGCTCTTGAGTTGATTGTCGAGAGCCGAGATAGGCGTCGATACAGTGATTGCTGGATCTGACTTGTTGTACACAGCAAGCCCTCCAATACCGAACGATAGACGTATCAATCCATGCGTATTTGAATTGGAGCTGTTGTTAGGGAGCATTGGTTCGTAGAGTGTAGATTAAACACTTGGCCATTTTTTATCATTATTTCTTTCATTGTACATTTCTCTCCTTATTATATATTTATCTGAGGATATTCTAATCATTTTCTTGTTTGAATTTGATGCTAGGGAAAGCTTATCAAGGGAGGATTTCCTTGGAGATTCTACGCACCCGAGAGCCACGGAGATCAGTGGTTCTTTGCCCACCTGTAGGAGAGAGTTGCAAGGAAGACAATAAGCCGAGTAATTTATTTTTAGCATAAATTTTGTTTAATTTTTGAGAGAGAGATATTTATTCATTACTTTGTAATAATACAAGACACAAGCTCTTGGACACTTGAACTCTTCACAAGTCCATTTCACCAGGTGATTGTTCACTAGGGGGACTTGATTGGTTTTCCGTGATTTCTCCGCATTATACTTATATTTCTCCCTATTTCCCACTTTGTTTTAATTTATTTTTTGTGATTTATGCTTTCTGCCTTATTTTTATTCACATCTTGTGGAATGAGCCCTTAGATCATTAGGAGTGATTGTTCGGCAAAATTAGGTCCAAAGCCCTAATAGAATTTCGATATTTATAGTCTTGATCGCTTAGACTTAGCCAAAATGATGTGTTTGATTGATTAGTTTAAAGCAGGTCAAGATAAAAAAAATCATGCCTTTGCACCTTTCATTTCACACTTCTTTTCTCACTCCTTTTTGCCCTGCTCACTTCCGAGCCTTCTCTTCTCATACCCTCTTGAATTTCTCTTCACGTATCCTCTATTCCTCATCTTTCTACTTCTGGTATCTCTAGATGGCAACTCTGGGATGGTTTAGTCCAGACTCCATGGACACCCGCATCGAGTCCTCAAAACTGATATCTTCAAAATTTGGGGCAACTCCAAAGAGCTAGGATCGGACCTTGTGACCCACTCTCAAGACTCCCTACATCTTCCTTAAATAATCCGAGATCACTGTTGTCCTGAATTTTCTCTATTTTGGATGGAGTTTGACTTTACTCCATATTCATCTTAATCCCTAATAAAGTTTAGAATTGACCCTGATTTCAAACTCTTTTCCTCATCACGTGAATGCTTCCATACTAATGTAGCATATTTCCTATTACAGACCAAGCGCCCGATTTGGAGATCAATTCCTCTGACAATAAACCCATAATGACCCCTCTGAGGCGAGAGAAGGGACCAACTTCAGATGAGAAAGTGAACCAGAATGAGGTCAACACATAGTTGCTAGCATCCATTCAAGCAATCCAATCGCAGTTGACAAACCAAGCTCTTACCCAAGTTGTGTTATGTGAAATGCTTATGGAGATGAGGAGGGATTGTGAAAGCAAAGGAGGAGAGGATGAAGAACATCATGCTGGGAATGATGATGATTAGTCTGCATGAGGAAATGGAGGAGTAGAGCAGCGAGGTCAGCCCAAGAAAACTTTGAAAGGGACATACAATCTTGATGCTGATTAGGTAACTACATGGATCCGAATTCCCACAATCCACATACATTTTGAGTTGAATCCATCACTACTCCTTATGTTGCCAATATTCCATGGCAACACAAATGAAGAACCCTACATCCAACTGCAACAATTTAACATGATCTGCAATACCATGCACTACCCCAACATTCTGTTGGAGAAAGTAAAGATGACCACATTCCCTTTTAGCCTTCAGGATAATGCTCTCTACTGAATCAATCACCTTGGGAAGGTGGTGGTGATCTGGGAAGTGTTGAAATATGCCTTTCTACACAAGTACTATCCCCTGGATCGTCTTTATCAGATGCGAGCATTGATGCCCAACTTCTCATAAATGCCCCATGAATCATTCATGAGGCATGGGAAATATTCAATGATCTGATGGATAAGTTCTCTCATCATGACTTACTAAAGATCAACCTGGTTCAGAATTTCTTTAGGGGCTTGCATCAAGAAAGGCAATGTCTCATTAATGCTGCATTTAACGGATCGTACTTTAACAAGGATGAAGATATTGTGCTGCAAATATTTGAAGAAATGGCCAAGGTCTCTATAGACCTATCTTCGTCTCGTGTGTTTCAAAAGACTCCAACGATCCCGCACAAGTCTATGAGTGCAACATCATACCATGAAGAAGAGAGAGAGAGAGAGATGAGTTCCAACCTCAACATCATCGGGAATCATCTCTCTAAGGTTTACATCATAGAGAAATGATCACAAGACCTTGAAAAACTTAATGTGATCGTACAAAGAAAAAAATCACTGGATATGCTTGATCAGATATCCAAGCAGCTTGAGATTTTGGTGAGCACCATCCATGTCTACCAGTCTCTGAAAGAACCAGCTAAGCATTCTATCGAACAAGAGACATCCCCTAAGCAGAATCAAGGGCCACCCAGTCAGTTCAGCACGTGTACTACGTCCAGACATCTGACTAGAGATCAACATTGCCAAAACAATATATGCTAGTGTACCATCTAGAGCCCGAGGCTTATCTTGAGCCATTCTATCCACCACCTCTACAAATCCAAGAAGTGAATGTTGTGTAGGGGAATGATCAATCTCAGACCCGTCCTAGCAGACAACCTTAGGGTCCATGCACAACTATCTAGCCATTCAATCCACAACAGGGTGGACAAATTTCCAACAGCGACAACACATCCACTCTCCACACCAGAGCAACAACTGGATATTACATCAGTACCAACAACCGACATATCACCCACAATGCTATCAATAGCAATCCGTCTTCTCAATATTTTAGAATCATTCTTTTCCTCCTCAGTGCCAACAACAGTTACACCCTCATCATCAATATCCGAACTTTCAGCAGGAGTCGCAGTACCACCAGCCTCAGCTCCTCCTATTGTAGAATCTTCAGAGGCATTTTCGCGAATCCTGCCTTGGACTGCTTGACTCAACTGCTAAAAACATGAAGGATATGAGCCATAAGATTGACGACCTCACTGCTGCCAAGAAAGTCATTCCAATGCAGGTAGAGGTAAGTCCCAACAACTTCAGGAGAAAGGAGCGGGTAGACAATAGTGCAATACTACCTTCTGAAACATGTATAAATTCTTTTATTTTATCTAATGTTGTTCATCTCAAGAGCAGTAGAACACTACAACTATCTGCTTCGGCAAAAAAGAAGAGTCAAGCTTCTAAAGGCGAGTCTTCATCACATGTAGTTGAACCCGCACTGGAGTCTGGATCTTATGAGGAGTAGATAGGATCACCACCACCACATAAGAAAATAAAAATTAGGAAAATAAAGAAGAACTAAGCAATAACAGCCAAGGTTGTGTTGATGCAGCCAAGGAGAAGCTAATGCCAACAACCGATTCTGTGCAAGTTGATATGACTAAACTTCCTACATTTATTCCTCCTCATGTATTTAATTATTGTACTAACCATCCGTTTGTAAATAAGAACAATATTAGGCATGAAACTAAGATTTTTGATGACTTGCACGTTCCTTTTCCCGATGTCTTAAAGTAAAAAACCATAAGAAATTGAAAAATGCCTTGTTTAATCCTAGCATCATGGAATTATTGCAAAATATTGTGTTAAAGATGCCACTTCTGAAAGCCATGGAACACATGCAAGCGATAAAGAAAGGTTTGAAGGAGGCATGTACTACAAAGCATCAATCCCGTAAAACCAGACGCTGAAAATCATAGAAGCACATTCTTACCATGCATAACTGTTCATATGATCATCAACCTCCCTAGAAAGAAGAAGGACATGGGAGCTCTGCTCATCTGAGGCGAAATATTCAATCAGAATTTTGAAAGAACACTCCTTGATAGTGGATCATCGATTAATCTGATGCCCACATCACTGCTGAAAGAATTTGGGTTAGGATCGCTTAAAACCACAAGAATGATTCTATAGTTTGCAGACACCTCAATGAAGCGACCAAGGGAATTTTAGAGGATGTCATTGTTACGATCCAAGGAATGCAATTTCTGGTGGATTTCATTGTGCTTGATATGGACACCTCAACACCTCTTCTACACACTCCAGTTATATTGGGACGACCATTCATTTGAATGGTCAAAGCAATAGTTAATTATGGAACTAACAAGATCACCTTTCACTCAAGTAGTGATGAGGTCCTTATTGAAATAATCCAAATGCTCGAGCTCACAGAATCCATATCTAATGAGAGTGAGCAGATTTATAAAGATACAAAAGACCATGATTTCCTTGGTGAGATCAGAGACATGACTTTATTTTTAGATGATATTGAAACACTTGAATTCCTCTCCAAGGTGGAATCCCTGGAAAGCATAGTCGAATTCCCATATGTCCTCGAAGATGTGGTACATGATGAAATATATTCTAAACTGATTGATAATGATAAATCCCTATTGGAGAAAGACGAATTCCTTGAAGATCTTTTAGAGGTCTTGTACTCAGATCCAGGATTACACGAGGTGGACAACACACTACATAGAGAGCTTACACCTGTCACAGTTGCTAAAGTCTTCACAGAGTTAACTATGATCCTTCTAGAGTTGAAACTGTTACCTTCACTGATGAAGTATGCCTTCCTTGCGGGTGAGGAAAACATGTTCCTAGTTATCATCAATTCTCAAATGACCACAGATCAAGAATCTCATTTATTTGAGGTTCTAGAAAGAAACCGCACACAGATTTGCTAGAAATTTCAGATCCGCATGGGATAAACCCTCATTGTACTCGTACCACATATATTTCTAAGATGAATGCATGCCTTCCCATGAGTTTAAACGACAGTTGAACCCAAACCTTAAGGAGGTCATGATGAAAGAAGTCATGAAGTGCGCGATGCAGGATTTATCTATCCCATCTTTGATTTAAAATGGGTAAGTCTATTATACGTGGTTCCTAAGAAATCAAAGATCACGATTGTAAAGAACGATAAGGGAGAGGAGATTCTAACCATAGTACCCACTTGTTGGCGTGTATGTGTGGATTACATATGCCTGAATCTAGCGACCACGAAAAATCACTTACCTTTACCTTTCATTGATCAGATAGTTGAAAGACTTACGGAAAAGGAATATTTATGTTTCTTCGATGGGTATTGTGGATACATTTAGGTTGCTATTACTCCTGAAGATCAAGAGAAAGCCACCTTCACTTGTCCATTCGGGATGTACGCATTGAGATGCATGTCATCCATACTGTGTAATGCCCCGCTACGTTCCAATGATGTATGTTATCCATATTTGCAGATGGTGGGTAGTTTCCACGAGGTCTTCATGGATAACTTTTTTATCTATGGTGATAACTTCGATCAATGCTTGAACTATCTATATCGAGTACTTCAGCGATGTTGTGAAGTTAATTTGGAGCTCTCATGGGAGAAGAGTCCCTTAATGATGACTGAAGGAATCATGTTGGGTCATGTCATCTCTAAGAGAGGCATTGAGATCGACGACGAACCCGAAATTACCCTATGTTAATTTTATCAATTTGTTGTAGTATTCAACCAATTCAGATTAATCAAAATGACTACTTAATTAATTTGTCAATTAAAGCAAGCGATCAATTTATATTTTACTTGGTCAAGCTCAAGGCCGAACTCAGGGAGGCAATTGTCTCCTTAGGTTGATTAATGGTCGATCTAGAATTTAGGTTTTCAGAGAAGTTTTTTTTGTATTTTTTTATGCATATAAAAATGTCATGCACATTCGGGCTAGTTTAAGGACTAAATGTAAATTGCAATCAAATCAAGCACAAAAATCCTCAAATTTGTCCAGAAGGTGAAATATGATGAAATTAATGTTCTACAATTTTTTTAGATTTTTCTGATGCAAAAATGAATTAATTAGGAATGAATGATGCATGCAGGGTGATTCTTCAGAAATTAATGTTAATAAATAGAAAACCTAGTTATTTTCAGGAACTAAAATTATCCAAGATGTATCTAATGAGGATCTATCCAGGGAAAATTCTAAATCCTAAAAATGTTAGGTTTACAATTTATTAAAAATTAATTACTCTAATCACCAAATATTTTATTCCTACCTCGATATGCATGCAAATGCCATGAAATTTAAGCACAAAGTAGAACACTATACTCTAGCTACAATGAATTTTCAAGAATTTTTGGAGCACTGATTAATTTAATATTAGTTGTAGATCACACAGTGGGCAAATAAATAATTGTTCACAAGAATAGTTATATTAAATCAATCACAACTCACAAAAATATAATCATTGTCCACAGTGATAGGGCATAAGTTGTTCTACAATGCATAATTTTTAGTATCAAAATAAGATATGAAAATTATGATCAAATTACAAGTCAAATGTAGGGATCTAAATACAATACATAATTAAAATAATGAAAAGAAATAGCGTAAAACACACTTCTTTAATTACCAGAACCTGTGAGGAAATTGCCTAATTTAGCCAAGGGGGTTGCTGCTCCTCACGTGCCTCCAGGAATGTAAGGCTACTTTGTAATTGTTGGATTTGTAGGGGGTACGATGCAAATTTCCCCTCACAGTGCATGCCACACATGTAAATATCTTGTTAGAGGGGGCACTGGCATGAATATAAGAAGATGTGGGGGTCGTGCTGCAAATTGTCCTACCCTCACGTGCCATGCACGTGTAGGGGGATAAGAACAGTGCTCTGCCTAAGGAACTTACGACTATAGTGGGAAGAGCGAGGCGGGTGCGACTAGTGCGCATCGAGCAGAGTAGGAGGCACCACCATCAGTCGGAGGATTGGGGACTCCAAGGTGGTGGAGAGGAGCACGGCTCGTGGGGCGATGAGGACGTCGGGCTCACGTGCGGTGAAGGGCGATGACCACGTCTGCATCAAGAGTAGCGTTCGGGCCAAGCGTGGGGGTGATTCTTGGATCACCTCTCGAAGAGCATGTAGAGTCTAAGGTGGTTGGGTGAGTCGTGTTGGCGGAGGGTGGCTAACGAGATAAATGCTGGGGAGCGCAGATCGAGGGCTGCTCGTCGATGTGAAGAAGGAAGCAGAGATGGATGTCGATGGTGTATGCCTCGAGGCAGAGGCGTGTGAAAATGATGACGTTGAAATTTAGGGGGTTTGATCGACGTAGGGAAGGAAGGCGAAGATGGAGTAGAGGAGGAAGAAGGAGAAATGGGGAAAGCGAGTTTACCTGAAGGGTGTTCTTCGCCTGAAAGTTTAGCTGGAGCTCGATGCTCCTGCTGGTCGTCTCCTCAATCGACTATGGAGAAGGGAGTCAAGAGGCTAAGCTGCTTTAGAGGAGCTGTTGCAATATGATTGGGTTCTACGGATCATGCAAAGGGTGAAGAAGCACCGTCATTGCACTTGATCGAATTCTCGTCGCTATCACCTTCGAGGTTAGGAGGCTGGTGATGCTCCCTCTCTCTCTCCCCATCCCTGTGTCGGTGGATATGATGCAAGGAGGGGCAGTGATGGCTATTTAATGGCCATTGGTGAAGAGGCCAGAGGTTGAGTTTGTGGGAGGTGGGGTCGTGGGTGAGTACGACAGTTGCCGCAAGATGTGGAAGGAAAGGGGGCCAGGAGGTTGCAGCTCCGCCGCGAAGGGCAGAGCAGTTGGTACATAAGAGAGAGGAGGTGGCATGCGGTTACATGTCGTCCACAGGAGATGCGCAAGTCACACGAGTGCGATGGGGAGGTAGAGAGAGAAGCATGGTTGGAGCAAGTGGAGGTGCGGGCACTGCGGGGCTGGCGGAGGGGTGGTTGCTGTGCGTTGCGCCGGGCGGAGTGGCAGAGGAGCAGGTCACGCTAGAGGAGGAAGGGGGGCATAACACGCGGGGGCACAACCACATGGCAACAATAAAAAACTAAATTAAAATAAAATAAAATATTATAAATAAATAATAAATAAAAATAAAATAAGATAATAATAAAAAATAAAATAAAAAGTAAAATAAATAAAAAATAAATAATAAACAAATTAAAATAATAATGTTATAAATAAAATAAATAAATAAAATAAAATAAAAGAAAATAAAAAATAAATAAAAAATAAATAAAAAATGGGGTTGACACGTGGCAACTCCAGGAGCTGCCACATGTCGCTCCTAGAAAAATAAAAAAATTAAATATAAATAAAATAAGAAATAAATAACAAGATGAATCGAATTAAAAAGTGATCAACATGAAAGTTGCTTGTCTCGACGAGATCTATAACTTTCATGAAGGATCCAAAACCAAAATAAACCATCTGTACAAAAAATATTTTTGGTGGTATCCTATAGATATAAAATACCGTATTTTTGTGTTAAGAAATTTTTTGTCATTTTTAAATAGGATAAAAATAAAAATAAAAATACAATAAAATATAAAATAAATATTTACAACTTAATCTATTTTTAGATTTTTAATATTTAAGAAAGTAAAAAGATAAAATGACTAAAATAGTTGGACATAAGTACAATATATAATGAGGGGTCCAAAACCCAAGTTTCACATATGAACTTCGATTCTTTTGAATTTGGTCTTGTTTTGAAAGTAATTGAACACATATTAAATCAAAAGTGAGTATGGGTCCATAGGACTGTATGATGGAGATATTCACATTTAAAGGTTTGTAGTCTCAAAGTAGGGTTTGGGTTTTATTGGTCAATTTTACAAGTTAGTATTTTTTGGTATTTTTTATTTATTAATGTTAAAAATATATACATTATTGAGTTGATTTTATTCTATTCCGAGTTAGTGAAAAATAAATACAAATAAAGGAAATGTGGTATAAAACATATGGCATTTACATGGGAATTTGGATTCTTATTTAATGCAACTATGCATGCTAAAATGCTGATCTTAATTCTAAATGCATGAATGAGAATAATGCAGAATAAATGGAGTAATACAACAAATTACTCAGGAACGAAGCTATATTTTCAACTTTTAGAGTGATGAATCACATATTCATCAACCCCATATACTTAAACCTTGCTCTTCCTTGAGTAACTAAAATGAAATGCAAAAAGTGAAATGATTTTGGGTTCCATACCAAGGTCATGAACAAAAGGTGAAAATGGAGCTCGACTCAACCTTTGGATTAAGAATGTGGCAGAATATTATGGGAATAGGATTTAAAACCTAACAACCTTTAAGTTTCACAAGTCTCTATTCAGGTCGTCTCAACAGTCAGGTTAGAACGAGTCCTCATACACAAATTCTGACTATGAATCTTACGTGTACTGTGTAAGTGAAATATAGCTTTCCACATCAAAAATGGAAAAGAAATAGCCTCCCCTAACAAGGTAACCCTAATTCCCCGGTCTAGCAACTCTTTCCTCGAGGAGCGAGGTATTCCCTTCTAAGTTCAAGTGCAACCGACTCAAGAAGAGGGGGTAGAGAAGAGAATGGACTGTAATTAGTGTAGCTACATATCCTTGGAGCTTGACCAGTGTAGCCAAGAGGGGGTAGAGAAGAGAATGGACCTGAGTAATTAGTGTAGCTACATATCCTTGGAGCTTGACCAGTGTAGCCAAGACTTTGAAGCATATTCCTTGCAATTCATATTTTTCTTCAACAGGAATTTTATTTATTTACTTTTATCTGTCTAACTTATTTTAGGAGATTTTCTATTTTTTGAACACGTGCAACATGTACCTACATAGTTTTTCTTCATGAGTTACATAGTTTTTCTTCATGAGCTAGTAGACTATCCCTCTTTAAAGCTTTATTGCAACCCACAACATCATGTCATTAGACGTCGTCGCTACTAGACTAGGTTGAGACACATTGGCCACTTCTTATGACTACGAATGTTTCCACTCATGCGTTTCCTCAAGATAAAGGATTCTGCCTCCTCACCACTTCATTAATGAAGAGCTACGTGCAAGGTGCTTGTCCAAGTTGGGTCACTGTCTAAAAGAATCATGCATGTGTATGAACTATTCTACTTAGACCAATCAAGATGACATGCGAACATAATCTTGTGGGCTTGATAACCAGGGTTTTTCGTAGGTCTAAATACGTCTCACACAAGGTGGAGATGAAGTCGCTATGGTGACCAGCAAGAAGCCCTGATTAATCAACAATTAACCCACGACAATCAAATCAAGCAATGAAAATAGAGGTGGAGTCCAAATTTATTATAACTCTACAAAAATGTGTATAGTATGCAAGTGTGTAGAGGTCGAACACAGGGAGCAAGCAAGATAGATCAAGGAATAATGCACAGAAATGAATGTGATCAAATGAATAATACCAAACAAGCAAAGTTTTGTGGGTTTTTGATTTTTAATTTTTTTATTAATTTTATATTTTTATATTTTGATTTTTGATTTACTAATTTTGTATTATCTTTTTATATTTTATATTTTTTTATATTTTTATAAATAGAATATATAGGCAAGTAAGAAAAAGAGAATGATAGAGTATTTATAAAAATAAGTAAAGATAGCCAAAAAGTAGGAAATAAAATGTTTTTGGGCTTTTTGTGATTTTATACTATTTTTGTGATTTTTATAGATTTTTCTGATTTTTTTGGTATTTTTAAAATCAATAATACTAGAAAACAGTGAATTAAGCTACTGGCCGAGATTAAAATGAGGATGAAAAATAGAAACCAGAGTCCAAAATTCCTCACATTAAAATCAAAGAGAATAAATCAGAGAAGCTACAGAAACTGAGTTTGCATTTTTAGGATTTTTCTTTAATTTTTTAGATTTTTATGAAGGTTTTTGGAGTTTTCTAATTTTTAGGGTTTTTGTTTTGAAATTTTTAATGATTTTTTGTTTGAAGCTAAATGACACTAAAATACTAGAAAAAGTGATTTTTTTGGAATTTTTAGAGGAGTTTTTATAAATTTTAGGTATTTTCTAATGCAAACAGTGCTGAAAATGCATGTTTTTGATTTTTAATAAATATGAAAAAGCAAGAAAAAAATGCAAAATAAAAATATGGGAGAAAGAGCAAGTAAACAGGAGCTTAACCTAATTTTTTGGTGATTTTTAGCAATTTATAGATGCATGGAATAAATACAAACAACAAATAAAAACTACACAGCTGGCAGGGGTATATTTGTAATTAAACAAACATCCAAGGGGCACAGTGCAATTTTTACGCAAAATATATAACTAATAAAGCAAGTTCCAGGACCAAATGCCAATAACAAAACCCGCTAGTGCCCGCCTGCAAATAACCCAACCCCGCACGTGCTTGGCACGCGCCTGACGAGGACCTAAGTGCAATATAAAAAACTCCCAGGGGGGTGATATGCAATTTACCCAAAAATATTACACGTGACAGAATAGTTCCTGGACTAAATCAAAATAAAAGAACCCGTAGGGGGTCCAGTTCAAAATCACCCCCACCCCACGCGTACAGATCACATGAGGTGACGCGGACTGGACCTGAGTGCAATATGAGAAGTCTGAGGGTTCAAATGCAAATATTACATAAATATTTAAACTTCAACTACTGGTTTATGGACAAAATAGAAGTACAAAATGCGTCTGGGTGGTGATGCAAAATACCCAGATAAGGCGAGTATTGAACGGATGAGGGCGCTCCACTTGCCACGCGTCACACCCTCGTGCGACAATGACGTTTCGCGATCCAACGCTCCGGATTAGATCTCCTTGGCTAATCGGACGGTGGGGCTTCTGGGAGATCCAACGGCTCCTGTTCAATCTGGAGGGCGGCCGAGATCTAATGGCGGAGAGGGATGGAGCAAGAACAGGGAAGCGTCGCCGGCGAGGCGAGCTTCCCCGCCCTCGATCGGCGGCCTCCGGTGTTCCTTGAGCTTCAAAAGTGGCCTACAACCTCCTGCGGTCCTCCTCTAGCTCCTGGGGGCTTCAAAACTCCTCGGCGACGGCCGAGGCGCTCACTAGAAGGCGGTGGAGCTACAGGCTCCGAGTATCTCCGACGAGAGAGCAAAACTAGCCCCATGCCTGAGTCAAAGGGCTTTGACCTGCAAAAAATAGGTGAAAGGGTCCAGGGCAAAATGCCGGGATCCCGCGGGAGTGGGAATGGTGCGAGACGCAGCGGTGTAAGGAGGTGGCCGGAGGAGCACTCCGGCGAAGGATTCGAGTGAGCGATTTGATTGATGAAACTCGGAATTTCTTGAGGGGTTTTACTCCTAATGCTAAGGCGAATCGAGTGCAAGGAAAATAAATGGATAAAAAGGACCTCGAAGGGATGAACCTGAGGTGGAAGTACACCTGACGCCGGAGAAAGGCGGAGGTGGTGGAGCCGCCTCGGGCGTCGCTCGACCGGCCTAAAGCTCTGGAGAGGAAGCTGTCACCTTCCTCGAGCTCGCGAGCATGAGAGAGGGAGCTAAGCCTATGGAAGAGGGGTTCAAAGGAGGCTCGGAAGTCGGAGGGTCTATATGTATGGTTTGACATTGTGGCTCTGACGCCCCAAAGGTCGAGGAAGATGGCTCGAATCACCGCTCCTCGGCCCTAGGAAAGCCTAGGGTGTGAAAGAGCAAGGATCGAGGAGCAAAAGTGCTGAAGTGGTCGACAAGAATGGATGCAAGATTTGACCTAGAAAAATCCGCCAAATCGGACAAAAAAACTAGGTCTGACGCATTGCAGGGGAGGAAGGACGACCAGTTGACCAAGGTCAACTTGGACTGGAACCTGGTTGGTCCACGTGGGCCAATTAGGAAAAATCCCTGATAAATTATTTATAAATTCGATTAAAAATAGAAAATGACGTAATTAATTTTTGGTTATTAAATAAAAAATGTTTATTATTTTATGATGTATTTTATTATGATTTTTAATTATTTTTATGAGGTATAAAAATATAAGCTGCCATTTTAGGCTTATATAGGTATATATCTCTATGTATTTTAATAATTTATCTTTTTTTATGTATTTAATTTTATTATTTTCGTTTATTATTTTAAAAATTTATAAAATATTTTTATATAATTAAATATATTTTTATTTTATTTTTCTGAGGTATTTTATATGCTTAATGAAATAGGAGTATTAATTATACATGTATACTTTACAGATCTTATACCTATGTGTTATATATACAAGTATTTTATTTGCATTTTCTTTGAGCTTTTATTCTGATTTTAATATAAAAATATATTATAAATACTAATTACAAAATTATAAAAATATAAAATGATAAAAATGATGAATAAATAATAAAATGAATATTTTTAATCTGTACAAGTATACAATAGGGGTCTAAAACTCAACTTTCAAACCGTAGCTCCGCCAAATGCGAAACCACCGCCATTAAATAGATTATTTTAAATTATATACAATTAAAGTGAGTTTGATGCATTTGGAGTTTTTATTTGCGAGACACAGGTCTGGGAAGTTGGGATTCTAGAATTTTATTCAGATCATAACTTTTTATCTGTACATTATTTTTGAGTGAAATAAATTTTGTATTTTTATTTTTTTAAGTATATACAACTTTCTTTTGCAAAGTTTCTTTATTTGAAGTATAAAAAGTGAAACCAAAAATAGTTCCCAAAAAGAATAAAAGAATGAATAAAAATCAAAGGTATCTGGCCCTTATCTCCCCCTACTTTATTCCTTGTCGACCTATTCATCTAGATGCCTAGGTCTCGAGGTTTCGGGTCATAAAATATTTGCAATATTTTATTCCTTTTCTTTTCTTTTATTTATTCTATAATTTTGGCTTTTAAAAATAGTATTTTATACACTATTTACATGTACATGCATGGATGCTAAGATGCTGGAATTGAAGGTATTTACACGCATTTGCCAGGGTTTTTGAGGCCAAAATGATAGAATAAAGATGATGAAATGTGGATTCATCATCCCCCCAACTTTGCCTTTGCTAGTCCTTAGCAAACACTTATGCAATAAGTGCAGAAAAGAAAATAAAGAAAAGAAAAAGAAGAAATTGGATTTAGTTTAATCATCAAACTTGACTTCACAAAATCAAAGTTTGGAGCTTAAGTCGGACCTTTGGAATTTTAGTGCGGGCGAAACCTTAACGAGATCCGAATTTGAAATCTAATAGTCCCTGAGAATCCCAATACTCTATTCAAGTCTCCTCAAAAGCCATTTCAGAAATACTTCAACTCATACGCAAACCCTTACGACTGTGAATCTGACTCGTACAATGTAAGTGATGGTGGCTCTCCCCAACTGAAATGACAAAGAGACTGACTTCTCCAGTATAAAAACCCAATTATTTCCCAATCCAACAACTCCTTCCTCGAGGAGCGGGGTATTCCCTTCTAAGTTCAAGTGGCAACCAACTCAAGAGGAGGGGGTGAAGAGAAGAATGGACGGTAGCCAGTGTAGCTACCTATCCTTGGATGCAAGACTAGTGTAGTCAAGTCATCCAACTGTAGGCTCACATATTTGACTTTGGAACTCAAGCTTGCTTATTTTTTATACAACATATTCACATACTTTACATGCATTTTATTTTTGTACAGGCCAATCCATTTTTATTTTTTTCTTTTTTTTCTCGAAATACTATTCACAACAGCATTTACATAGGGAGTTTTTCCTCTTGAGCCGGTAGACTATCCCTCTTTGGAAGTTTTATTGCAACCCACACTCTCCTGTCTTTAGAACTCCTCATCACTGGACGGGTTGGGGTGCACTTCCCTCCCTAGTGGAGGACAAGTGTTTCCACTTGTGTGCGTCTCATACCGGCAAATCCAATCCCCTCACCACTCCAACTGAGTTGAGCCATGTGAAAGGTGCAGGTGTCCAAGTTAGGTCATTATCAACAAGAGTCGTGCATGTGTTCCGAAATACTCTACTTAGGCAGTCAAGAATCCATTGAACCAAGTCCCGTGATCCTCAAAGAATTAAGTCAACTAGACCTGATGTATCTCAAACCCAGTTCCTATAAGGTTCCTGTTATTAGGTAGATTTTAAGGTCCAACCAAGCTTCAATCTTCGGATTTTACTTAGACTTGTTCAACTATCAAACACAATCTCAAAAATTCTCATGCTATGTCGAATGCAGAAAATATGTTTATGACACAATTTTCAAGATTTTGAACTTTTTATCGTTTTTTGAAAAGATGATGCATATGCATTTTTTGTATTTTTCAAAAAAAAGATTTTTCAAATGTTTTTGATATTTTAATTTTGCAAATATTTTTGGGAATTTTGAAAGTAAAATGATTTTTGGTTGAAAGCTAGGTTAAAAATATTTACACGAGGATGCATCTTGTATTTACAAGAAGTAGATTTTAAGAATTTACAAGGGTAAGTGGTCAATTTTATAAGTATAAGTATATAATGTATTTTGGTGTGATGTATGTATTCCTCAAACTTATTTGAAAAGGTTTTTCAAACAATTTTGAAAACTATAGTCCAAAATAATTTTTACAAACAATTTTACAAACATGTACACACATTTGAAAATCATTTTGCAAACATTTTCAAAAAGTATAGATGGATTTTTCAAAATATTCTTGCAACCATTTTCAAACCATTTGCAAATCATTTTTCAAACATTTTATTTCACACAAAGGAAATAAACTTTACAAAACAAAATGTTTTTACAAAGGTTGAAAACATGTAACAAAATATTTTCAAAATAGTTTTCAAAAGATTTTCACAAAGATTTTCAAACTATTTTTCCAACATTTTGCAAAAGACATTTTCACCTGATTTATTAATCAGTAAGTACAACAAGAATTTGAGGAATAATCAACATCTTTTTATGAATTTTAAAGAATTATTAGCCATCTTACTAAGAAAATACGGAAATACGAGTTATGGCTAAAGTATATACGGAGTATATACGACCCCCTATACTTAGCTTGAGTAATGTACTCATAGATCGGAGAGAAAAGAGAAGACATAACTCGTACTAAGTATAGGCAAGTCTAAAGAATAAATAAATGAATGAACGAATGAGAAGTTGTCCGTCCCCCCATACTTAGGATCAAATAATCCTACGTATAGCAGACTGTACACAAAGCAGGGAGGGTCAAGGGTGGGAATGAACAGATCGTACTCTGATTTTCTCCCCCTATACTTAGGGTAAGATATCCCTAAGTATAGACAAGAAGAGGAGACAATGGAGAGGATCAAAAAATAAAGAAACTCAGGGTGCACACCCCCTATGCTTAAGACAAAGTGCGTCCCAAGTATAGAAAACTGTCTACAAGGGGCGACACCTTTTTGATACAAAAAGAAGATAGAAAAGGAAAAGAAGAAAAGAAGAAAAGAATAGATCACAGCTCAGTGTGTGTACCCTTGTAAACTTAGGACAAGGTGCGTCCTAAGTATAGCAAAATCAAAAGATGAAGTCGGGGTAGTAGACATAACGCAAGAATGAAAGAATGATATGGATAGATGGATCTATACAGTGGAAGATGGAAGTGATCACCATGTATGATATGCAAATGATATGAGTCAAAGAGTACATCTCATACCAGAAGAATGGGGGCAACGTCAACGATCGGCGGATCATGATTTAGATATAGCTTCAGGCGCTGACCGTTAACACGAAAGGTAGATGAAGATGACAGCTCAGATATATCAATACTACCATTGACATGTACCTTCCTGACCACATACGGACCTTTCCATTTATTCTGCAATTTCCCTGGAAATAATTTCAGCCTGGAATCAAACAACCATATGCGCTGATTGGGCTCAAACCGTTTATGGCTGATATGGGAATCGTGCCATGTCTTTACTTTTTCCTTTTACTGTAGGCTGCTAGAAAAGGATGTATCTCTCGACTCCTCCAGGGCTGCCAACTCTGCTTTCCTCTGTTCTCCTATACTCTCATGATCCAATAATAACTCAGTGACTGCCCATAGTGACTTGTGCTTGATCTCCAGTGGTAGATGGCACGGCTTGCCATAAGCGAGACGAAAGGGAGATGTCCCTAATGGAGTTTTAAAGGAAGTCCGATAGGCCCACAAGACCGAGTCCAAAAGTTGTAACCGATCCTTTCGGTCTGGGCGGATGATGAATCCACATTTCATCATCTTTATTCTATCATTTTGGCATCAAAAACCCTAGAAAATGCCTGTAAATACCCTTAAATAGAGCATCTTAGCATCCATGCATGTGCATCTATCTAGTGCATAAATTACTGTAATTAAGGCCAAAATTATAGAATAAATAAAGAAAAGAAAAAGAATAAAATATTGTAAATATTTTATGACCCAAAACCCCCGAGACCTAGGCATCTTGATGAATAGGTCGACAAGGAATAAAGTAGGGGGAGATAAGGTCAAAAACACAGATAAAATACCTATACCTTCTATTCATTCTTTATTCATTTTGGGACCTACTTTTGGTTCCACTTTTTATACATCAAATAAAGAAACTTTGTACATGAAAGTTGTAGATAATTTAATAAAGAAAAAATACAAAATTGATTTCACTGAAAAATAATGTACAGATAAAAAGTTATGGTCTGAATAAGAATCCAAAATCCCAACTTCCCAGACCCATATCTCACAACTGACAACTTCAAATGTAGCAAACTCACCTTTAATTATATATAGAATAAAATAATCTACCCAATGGCGGTGGTTTCGCATTTGGCGGAGCTACGATTTGAAAGTTGAGTTTTGGACCCCTATTGTATACTTCTACTGAATAAAATATTCAATTTATTCTTTATTCATTATTTATTCATTTTTTTATAATGTTGTAAATATTACTTATAATAATTATGTGCATTTAAATCAGAATAAAAACATAAATAAAATACAAATCAAAATACTTGTATAACACATAGGTATAATACATGTATCTATACCTATACAAATAACACTCTCATTTTATTAAGTGTATAAAATATATCAGAAAATTAAAATAAAAATATATATGTGTATATAAAAGTATTTCATAATTTTATAAAATCATAAACAAAAATAATAATATTAAAAATACCAAAATAAAAATAAAAGTCTAAACTACATAGGTATTATACCTATATAAGGTTAAAAAGGCAACTTGTAAAAATAAATCTCATAAAAATAAATAAAAATCAGAATAAAATACTACATAAAATTTTGAGCATTTTTTATTTTATAACTTTTAATTAATTCGGCCATTTAGTACTTTAAATTGAATTAATAACATGTTTTTCCAGGGTTTTTCCTGGTTGGTCCACGTGGACCAACCAGGAGGTCAGGACTGTTGACCTAGGTCAACAGTCTGACCTACCCCCTGTAGACCTGTCAGGCTTGGTTTTTGAGCTTTTTCTTGGCTTTTTCCCAGCCAAGTCTTGCACAATCTCATGCCACTTCCATCTGCAAAAATCTTCCCTGTAGATCCATCTTGCCCGCCGAGTGTTTACATCGGGCTATGCATCAATGAGGTGCTCCAGACCTCTTGGTCATTGGACCCCTGTCACCTTGGGTCAACCCACTTAAAACCGACCCCCCTTCTTTCCTTTTGAATTCGAGTCCCCTTGGTCCACCCTTCAGCGCCACCCTCGTGCTCCAGAGCTCCCTGGAGGTGACAGCTCCATCGCCAGCTCCTCAGCCAAGGTGTTCGAAGTCGAGGGAGCCTCCACCACCTCCGCCAACAGCCGGCGTCGAGGTACCTTTCTTCCCTCTGGCTCCGGCCATTGAGGGCTCGCCCTGCCTTTTTATCTAGCCCATTAGCTTAATCTTAGCCTTAGCTTCGAAAACCCTAAAGAAATTTTGAGTTTCGCTCACTCCTTCGCCAAATCGCTCATCCTCGCCGGAGCGCAACTCCGGCCACCTATCGTCACCTCCCTTCGCGCATCGATTAGGTCCACCCCAGGTCCAGGCACTTTGCCCTGGACCTTCTAACGCTTTTTGCAGGGCCAAAGAACGTTGACTCGCGCCTGGGCGCGTTTTTGAAGCTCGCCGGAGCTCAGTCGAGCTCTCCAGCTCCGCCGATCACTTGCGAGCGGCACGGCCAACGCCGTGCACTTTTGGTGCCCCCAGGAGATAGAGGACGACCCCAGGAAGCTCCAGCCCGCTTTTGAAGCCAAGCAGCTCGCCGGAGACGGAGCTTGACCTCGGAGAACCTCGGCTCGCCGGAGTTCGTCGTTGTTCTTGCTCCGGGCTTCGCCACCGTTGGATCAAGGTGGAGCTCCAGATGGCGCATCGACCGTCCGATCCTCCACGCCCAGCCACCGTCGGATCTCTTTTTGAGATCTAATCTCAGACATCGATGCGAACCGTCATCGGACGCCCCCATGCTGCCACGTGGATAAGTGGCTCGTTCCCCGCCGCTGGATTGCGCCCCGCCGCCAGCCGTTGGATTCGCGCCACGCGTCGTCACCGGATCGTCCCAGCGAGGGTATTTTGCATCCCAACCCTCGCACATTTTGTATTTATTATTTAGTACTTAAACTTTTGTCTGTAGTGTAAAAATTTTGTAATATTTGCACAAAGACCCCCAAACTTTGTTTATTTGCATCTAGGTCCTTCGCCACGTCACCTCACGTGACCTGTACACGTAAGGGGTGGGCATTTTGCAAGGATACCCTCGGTCATTTATGTATTTCATTTCAGTCCTAAAACTCTCGCAGCACGTGTAAACTTTTTGGATATTTTGCAAGTAGGCCCCTATGGTTTCGTGATATTACATTTTAGTCCTCGCCAGGCGCGTGCAAGTCACGCGCCCAGGTGGGAAAATTGCTAGCGTGCCCAGGCGGCTTTTGTAATTGCATTTTGGTGCTAGAAATTAAATATCCCGTTCAATATTTTGTGGAAAATAGCGTGTATGCCCCTGGATGTTTTGTAAATTGCATTTATGCCCCTGCCAGGCCTATTTAATGTTTGGATGCTTGTTGTATTTATTTGAATGATCATTTCAAGCCCAAAAATTCCACAAAATTAGGGTTAAGCTCCTGTTAACTTGAACTTTCACGCCATCATTTTAGTTTTTGATTTTACTTTATTTTCATATTTATTAAAAATCAAAAACATTTATTTTGTGAACTGTCTAGCTTAGAAAATACCAAAAAAATATTAAAACCTCTCCAAAAATTCCAAAAAAATTACCTAGTGTCTATTTCATCCTATTTTAGTGTAAGTCCAAAAATCATTAAAAATCTCAAAAGAAAAACAGTAAAAATTTAAAAAACAATCCAAAACTTCAAAAAAATATATAAAATAGTAGAAAAATCCAAAAATAGCAAACTCAGTTCCTGTTTGTTCTTTGTTTTGTCCTTTTTATTGGAAAAATAGTGTGAAAATTTTTGGTTGCTGTTTGTTAAATTTAACTTGCATTTTATTCACAGCCAGCATTATTTCCACTGTTTTCCTTTATTTCAGTATTTGAAAATATCAAAAACACCTTGAAAAACTCCCAAAAATCACAAAAACAGTAAAAAATCATAAAAATGCTAAAAACATTTAATTTCTGAATTTTTGGTTATTTTTGCACCTTTTTATAAATGTTTTACCTTGCCTTTTATTACATTGTTTTCATATTCCAATATTGAAAAAGAAAAAAAATATAAAATATAAAATTATAAAAATCAGAAAATTAAAAATCAAAATACAAAATTAAAAATTAAATTTAAAATAAAAAAAATTAAAAACCCACAAAAATCCCTTTGCTTGATTGCCTAGTGTAGACACATCACACACACACACTTGAGCACATTTGCTTGAACTATCATGCTTGCTCCCTGTGTTCGAACTCTCTGCATACTTGACACTATACACCATTTGTGCAGAGTTAAAAATAAATTTTAACTCCACATCAGTTCTAATTTGTTGATCTTTAGTGTGGGTTAATTGTTGATTTTAGTTCAGAGTTCATTGTGAGTCGTCACAGCGACGGTTGTCTCCGCCTTGTGTGAGACACCACTTTTAGACCACGTGAATTTTGGCTAAATCAGCGGACAACCTTCTGTAAGATAGTCTTGATCTCCCTGTTCGATACTTCAGCAAGATCATTAGTCTGAGGGTGATACGACGTGGCAACACGATGGTCAATGACGAACTCGTCTGCAAGGGCCCTAACCTTGTCATTGATAAAGTGAGACCCCCCATCTGAAATCAGAACTCTAGGTACCCCGAACCGTGAAATGATATTTTTCCTCAAAAAGCGCCACACGGTCTTAGCATCTGCGGCTCGGGCGGGGATGGCCTCAACCCAACGGCTCACATAATCCACAGCGAGCAAAATGTACTCAAACCCCTGACTCTTAGGAAATGGGCCCATGAAATCAATACCCCATGCGTCAAAAACTCACAAAAGTGAATGGGCTGCTTGGGCATCACGTCTCTCTATCCATAAGTACCCATCTTCTGACAGTCAGTACATCTCTTCACGAATTCATCTGAATCCTTGAAGAGAGCGGGCCACCAAAGGCCGGATTGGAGCAACTTCTGTGCTGTCCGTCTCCCAGAATGATGTCCTCTTGCCTCAAGCTTGTGGCAGTAGGTGAGGATGCTATGATGCTCTTCTTGAGGAATGCTCCTCCTCCAGATGCTATCCCCTCCTTCATGATAAAGGACTGGATCCTCCCAATGGTAAAACTTGGCATTCGCCAGGAAGGTCTCAAGTTTCTGCCTGGGCCAACCTTGTGGAACCGTCTTGGCAACAAGATAGTTCACAATGTCGACGTACTATGGGAGAGAGGCGATAGCCAGGATCGTCTCATCTGGAAATGTCTCTGTAATAGGTGCGCTGGGCTCAGATTCCTCAAGGTTCTCCAAGCGGGAGAGGTGATCTGCCACCACATTCTTAACTCTAGGCTTATCCTTAATCTCAATGTCAAACTCCTGGAGTAGAAGGATCCATATGGTAAGGTGAGCTTTGGCATCCTTCTTGGCCATGAGGTACCGGATGGCGGTGTGATCAGTAAAGATAGTCACTCTAGATCCGAGAATATATGATCGATACATATCCAAAGAAAAGACTACGACCAACATCTCCTTCTCTGTCACAGTATAATTCCGTTGAGCGGCATCCAAAGTCCGGCTGGCGTAGTGAATGGCATACAACAATCCATCCCTCCTCAGTCCAAGCATAGCCCCTACGGCAAAATCAGAAGCATCCGTCATGATCTCTAATGGGAGAGACCAATTGGGTGGCTGAAGGACAGGAGCCGTGACGACCATATTCTTGAGAGTCTCAAAGGACGCAAGACACTTATCATCTACAATGAACTTGGTGTCTTTCGTCAGCAAATCAGTGAGCGGTCGGGCAATACGACTGAAGTCCTGAATGAACCATTGGTAGAAACCGACATGCCCCGAAAAAGACCGCAATTGACGCAGATTAGATGGTGGATTGAGTTTTCTAATGATATCCACCTTGGCCGGATCGACCTCCATGCCCCTGTCAGAGATGATATGACCAAGAACCGTCCCTTGAGTCACCTGAAGTGACTCTTCTCCCAAGACAAGATAAGGTTTACCTCTATGCAATGCTGAAGCACACGGTCTAGGCAGTCAAGACAAGCATCAAACCCGTCACCATAGATCGAGAAGTCATCCATGAAGACCTCTAAACTATCACCCACCATGTTCGAGAAAATGGACAACATGCACCTTTGGAATGTTGCGAGGGCGTTACATAAACCAAAGTGCATCCGTTTGAAAGCATAAGTCCCAAACGGACAGGTGAACGTCGTTTTCTCTTGGTCTTCGGGTGCAATGGCCACTTGATTGTAACCGGAGTACCCGTCAAGAAAACAATAGTGACTTTTCCCAGCTAGCCTCTCGATAATCTGATCAATGAATGGCAGTCGGAAATAATCCTTCTTGGTGGCCTGATTCAATCGTTTGTAGTCCACATAGACCCTTCAAGAAGTGGGTACCCGGGTAGCTATCTCCTCTTCAGACTCACTCACAACTGTAGTGATACCCGTCTTCTTGGGTACCACATGTAATGGACTAACCCAATTGGAGTCGGAGATGGGGTAGATAAAATCGGCGCTTCACCACTTCAAGATTTCTTTCATGACAACATCTCAAGGATTCGGGTTCAGCCGTCGTTGGAACTCACACGATGGCCTAGCGTCCTCCTCAAGATAGATGTGGTGGGAGCACAAAGCCGGACTAATCCCCTGGAGATCATCTATACTCCATCCTATCACCTTGCTATTTCTTTCAAGAACCTCCATTAGACGAGATTCTTGCTCTCCAGTCAAACCTGCTGAGATAATGACTGGGTGCATATCTGGCTCACCCACAAGGAATCTATACTTCAGCGACTGCGGCAAAGGCTTTAATTCTGGACAACTAGGAGGTGGCAGTTCTGGCTTCTGATATGTCTGTGTGAAAGCTACCAGGTCTACATGTGAGAACTCTCGCTGTGCATGAGAATCTGACGAAGGGAACACTGCTGAATCATCTATGAACTGTACTGGCTCGCACTTCATCCTAGCTGTCGACTTAGAACAAATCAGACACGGCAAATAGTCATCAAAATCATCCCAATCAATGTCTGAATCTGAGGGATCTGAACTAGAAGAATAGGATTGAAACTCTGCATCACCACTCGTCCCACAACTGTCAGCCTCAAAGGTATCCTCGTCTAGGGGTGTGCTTTCCACGCTCTCAACTGCCATCAGGTGTAAATAGAGTGAATCTGCAGGCAAGGCGAGGGTCTGTGATACTAGATCTGTCCAAATGGATTCATCATATGTCATCACAAAATCACACTCCTGGTGGATGTCTCGCTCGTCCTCTGTCATCTGCGTGGTATCATTGGACTACTCCGAGCATGCAGATTCTCTCGCTCTGGTCTCCTCGATCGTCTCTATTTGTATACTTTCGCCCTCTACGTGAAAGCACACCTTCCCACTATCATGATCGGTCACCACCTTGGCAGTGGCCAAGAATGGGCGTCCAAGTATGATGGGGGCATCGGTTACCGACCCATGGATCTCCATGTCCAAAACAACAAAGTCCATGGGGATATTCAGGCCCTGAATGGTAACGACCACGTCTCTCAACAACCCCTTCGGCCTCTTAGTCAACCTATCAGCAAACTGAAGGACTGCCCTGCTCCGAAGAAGAGGACCAAACTCGAATCGGTCGAGTAAGGCTGCCAGAAGAAGGTTGATAGAAGATCTGCTGTCTAATAGAGTACGATCGAACCGCTGCTCCTTAGTCTCGCATCTGACATAGGGAGCTCCTGCATCAGGTCTCTTGGCTGGCAATCAGTTATGAATGGTGCAACAAGTAGAATGGGTGAGCACATGGATCTGATCTCTGTGGTTCCTCCTCTTCATGCGGATTGTAGTCTTCTCTCTCAAGCTCTTTTGGAAGAGGGGGAGGTGCTCAAGTGCTTCTTGTAGAGTCAGCTGGATCTGAAATCTATCAATCATCTGGTTGCTGAACTCTACCTATTGAGTCTTTTGGGGATTTTCTCTTTTATTCTCCTTCGCCAAGCGGAGTGCCTGAGGGAAGGGGATTGAAGGGGACTCCTCATATGGAGGACTAGGAAGAGGTTCATGTGCCTGTGAAGGAATAGAATCCATACAATGATCATCATGAAACACATATGGACCTGAAGTGGATTCAGAAACCTTTCCTTTATTCATTTTTTGTTCTTTTTGTTACCACAGTCCTGAGATACAAAAGGTGGCAAAACAACATGTGGGAGCTCAATAAAAGTAGAAGTGATGGCCTCAGTACCACCAACGGCATCTGACTTCGCGGCATCAACACCGCGCTCTAGCTTTGCATCAAAAATGGTGGCTTCAGCACCACTGTCTACATCAGGTATCACGATGGCCTCAGCACTGTCATCTGGATCTCCATCATTGGTGGCATCAGCATCACCATCCTCAACATCATCAGCGGCATCAGCACCGCTACTCTGCTCATCTGGCGCTCATGGTTCCTCATGCTGTTGTCGCTGAGATGAGGCACTGCCGGCTGGCATCCTACTGCTCCTAGTAGTCACAAAATCAGCATCATATAAAGAAGACATGTCACTCAAATAATCACTAGGAGAGGTATCCTCTGTAAACTGTACCTGCTCAGACTTCCTCTTCAGGTTGTTCGGGTTATGCTCGGTCTGTGCAGGTATGGAGGCCTTGCCCTTGATGATATCCCTCATCTCTTGTCGGAACTCATCCATTTCCCGCTGGAAGGATGCCTGCTAGTCAGAAATCAAGCGGGCGAGGTCATCTAGAGCTGGGTTCTCAAAGGCAGGTGCCTGAGAACTGGAAGTGTTCCCCTGCTAGAAATGAGGATGTTGTTGGTAGTGGGGAGGATGAGAGTATGTCTGGTGAGGCTGCTGACGCTGCCTCCACTGTTGTCCCTGATAGACGGGACGAGGACCCTGCTGATACTGCTGGTGGGCATACTGGGGCTGCTGCTGGCTATTCTGATGGCCCTGAGCTGGAGACTGCTCCTGGGATAAGGTGCCACCAGTGGTCCAACGGAATCCGGGATGATCGCGACGAATCCCGAGCTGCTGTGGGTACCGGTCGTACCAAATCCCGTTGACTTCCATCAATGGTTCCTGCTCAACGGGGGGTGGTGGAAGAACTGCCAGTGGCTGATCCGGCTGATAGACCACCATCTGAGTGTCCTGAGATGGTGGTGGAAGTGAGTAGTGTTGTAGCTGCTAGACCGACTTTGCCTGGATATGATGGACCTGACGGTACGTGGCAGAGGGCTGGGTGGAGCTGCTACTGCTGGGATCGGCCCGAGACCTGGGGGGCTGCGCGAACGTCTACGCTTCCTGAGTACACAAGATCTGTGTCTTCAGGTCACTCATGGTCTTCGTCAACTGGTCCATCTGGGCCAGCACCTGACTCTGCTTCTTCTCAAGAATCTCGATGCGGTCCAGCTTCTCAGAAATGATCCCCATGTCAGCAGCGGTGGATTTAGCCTGAGCTGCGGCCGCTGATGGAGTGTGTGTACTGGCATCGATGCGTGCTATCGTCTGATATCCAACTTCCTGTGGTGGAAGCTTCGGTTGTGTATAGACGCGGGCTTGGGCCATGACTGTGGAATTCTCTGCCATACTCTCATAGATCTCCCAAACTGCGTCTTCTCCCTTGGAGAAGTAAGATCCACCACAAGAGGCATTGACAAGCCCCTGCAGTTCTGGTGTAAGCCCATAGAAGAAACTCTGAACCATATTGGGCTTGGATATGTCATGATGTGGACACCGGTCAATGAGCTCTCGGAATCAGTCCCAAGCCTCATGGAATTGCTCATTCAGGACCATGGTGAAGTTGATGATCATAGCTCGTGCTGCTTTGGTCCGACCGAGTAGATAGTACTTGTTCAAGTACTCGGTCTGGAACTGTGGCCCTGATGTGATGTACCTCCCAAGATGCTTCAGCCAGTAGGCTGCTCTGTCAGCCAATGAGAATGGGAAGGCAATCATCTTGATTGTGTCCTCGTCCACCCGTCTGTCGTGGATGGTGCTGCAAATCATCTCAAACTCCTGCAGATGGAGATGAGGTTCCTCGGTGGCTAGCCCATGAAACTTGGGCAACAACTGGATAGTCTGCGGGCGAAGCTTAAAGTTCCCAACAATGGGTGGAAGCTGAATCCATCGGTGAGTGAGGGTCGCGACTGGATTGTGCAACTGCCTCATGGTCATCGGCGACGGCCTCTCCTGGTTAGGTTCTCCTCCTTCATCTATGTCTGGTATGTCTCCTCCACCACCCCCAGGTCTGTCATCTCTTCCTTCTCGCATCTGCGCTATCTCCCTCATGAGGTCACCCATGAATACTCCCTGGTCTCTGATATGTCTCTGCATGGTCTCCAGGGAGGCTAATAGTGAGTTGTTGATGGCAGCCTGATCATATAAGAATGGTGGTGGTCTCTGCTCATCTGGGTGTTCCTCTCTACCGTCCATGTCTTGGGTCTCTGCAAAGGCAAAATAACCCATCTCAGGTGTCGTCAAATGATCTGAGCTCTGTGCTGCACTAAACTCTGACATTCTTGGACTGACAGATGAAGAAGGGTGGTTGAGGGGGAACATGGTGGAAGTGAACTCAAGCTCGGAGAGTGGGTCTGGACTCCCCGAGGTTGTCCTAGATGAATATGGAGGAGTGCTGGATAGCGGTGCCGCCATAGACGGCCTAAGAGATCTCCTTCCCATCATCGTGATTATTGAGAAGAGTGAGGTTGAGAAAGAAAGAAGGGGGGCAAAATTGTGTACAATTGTGCAATTTTTTTTTTGATCTTGACCTTAATTCAACTAGCCATTCAAACACAATACAAGGGATTCACCAACTGAACGTGTGAAGCCGTGAAGGATCGGCTATTATCTTTGTAGTTTTTAGATTGAATTCAGGCAATTAATCTTTGAACGAGTCCTTAGAGCACTACGCCTATAGGAGAGAGAGTACTGCCAGAAAAGAATCCCGTACTTGTCCTCCTCATGTATAACATGTACTCTGCACTTTTTGAGGTCCTTGTAACCCTTCCTGGATCCCTACTCAGCCAAAGAAATAGAGGGAGGAAGCCGATAGGCGAAACCGATACTTCGGATCTCGCTCGCAACGGAATCACCCGTGAGCGTGCAAGATCCTACTCGGACGCAAGAGGATGAGACAGACACCCCCATGAAGGCGTGGCCTATGCTCGATACTTCGAACAAGGTCAATGCTCTACACAATAGAGAGTCATTAATGCTGACCAAGCCCTACTCGTCTACGTATGATAGAAGCGCCAATACTACAGAAATCCAGGCGATACACAAGGCAGCCACAGACTGGGTTTTGGGCTCTAATCCTTACGAAGCCGCTCTCTCACTTGGAAGGAGACCTTCCCATGCAACCTGAGTATAATTGAGGGCTTTGCTCACCCCAAGCAATGTGTCCAATTAGCCGATTTTATTTAGGTCAAGTTTTCTTTAGCAATCCCTTTTTTTAATTTTTTTGGTGTTATCACTTGTTTTGAATCAATTCAATACAAGCGCCTAATGTTTTTGTATTTTTCCTTGATTCCTATTTGATCCAAAAACAGAGAGAGAGAGAGAGTCGAAAAAAGCAATGCGAGTCGGTACGAAGATGGAAATCTCCTCCGTGCCTAAATGATGAATGCTCAAGTAAGAAGACTTACAGTGCCTCCAACTCTCTTCATGCTGGATGCAACGCAATAATTTAAACACCTAATCTATATGCGGTATGCAATCTGATTAAATCACCCTAGGATGAGGATAGACTATTAGCATGAAGAACCTTTTTCAAAATTTGACTAAGTCCAAAGAATCGAGACTGCATGCAAAGTTAATTAAGGTGTTTGGACCTAATCTTACGCCAATAATCCTAAAGCTAGAGCTCAATCACACAAAATAAATAAAAATGAAATCGGAAAAACAAATAAAAAGAAGCGATGGAAAACTACGAGAAAGCCGACGGTGAGCCCCCAAGTGAACAATCACTTGGAAATTAGGCCCGGATGTCCAAGTCTGAATGTACCTGTATTATTACAAATAATGGGTCTCTCTCTCAACAAATTACACAAATAATGCAGAAAGTAAATAGCTAATCTACAAAATTTCTGTCTTCTTTGAGCTGGCTATAGCCGGCTTCACGTGGGTGCCCAGGAGCCTAGGAAAAGCCGCCTCCCTCGCTCCACGGTACCTCGCACAAAGACAACAAAAGGGTGGTCAGATAGCTAAAAAATGTAACTCAAATACAAGAGAAAACAATGAAGCAATATTGGTAAACAACTAATCACAATCAGACAAAAATACGACCTATACGCTGTTGCTCCCCGACAACGGTGCCATTTGATAACCAGGGTTTTTCGCAGGTCTAAATACGTCTCACACAAGGCGGAGACGAAGTCGTTGTGGCAACCCACAAGAAGCCTTGATTAATCAACAATTAATCCACGACAATCAAATCAAGCAATGAAAATAGAGGTGGAGTCAAAATTTATTATAACTCTACAAAAATGTGTATAGTGTGCAAGTGTGTAGAGGTCGAACACAGGGAGCAAGCAAGATAGATCAAGGAATAATGCACAGAAATGAATGTGATCAAATGCCTACAAAACAAGCAAAGTTTTATGGGTTTTTGATTTTTGATTTTTTATTAATTTTATATTTTTATATTTTGATATTTGATTTACTGATTTTGTATTATCTTTTTATATTTTTTTATATTTTTATAAATAGAATATATAGGCAAGTAAGAAAAAGAGAATGATAGAGTATTTATAAAAATAAGTAAAGATAGCCAAAAAGCAGGAAATAAAATGTTTTTGGGCTTTTTGTAATTTAATACCGTTTTTGTGATTTTTATAGATTTTTTTGATTTTTTTGGTATGTTTAAAATAAAAAAATACTAGAAAACAGTGAATTAAGCTACTGGCCGAGATTAAAATGAGGATGAAAAATAGAAACCAGAGTCCAAAATTCCTCACATTAATTTTAAATCAAAGAGAATAAATCAGAGAAGCTACAGAAACTGAGTTTGCATTTTTAGGATTTTTCTTGAATTTTTTAGATTTTTATGAAGGTTTTTGGAGTTTTCTAATTTTTTGGGTTTTTTTTGAAATTTTTAATGATTTTTGGTTTGAAGATAAATGACACTAAAATACATAAAAGGTGATTTTTTTTGGAATTTTTAGAGGAGTTTTTATAATTTCTAGGTATTTTCTAATGCAAACAATGCTGAAAATGCATGTTTTTGATTTTTAATAAATATGAAAATGCAAGAAAAAATGCAAAACAAAAATATGGCGAGAAAGAGCAAGCAAACAGGAGCTTAACTTAATTTTTTGGGTGATTTTTAGCAATTTATAGATGCATGGAATAAATACAAATAACAAATAAAAACTACACAGCTGGCAGGGGTATATTTATAATTAAGCAAACATCCAAGGGCCATAATGCAATTTTCACGCAAAATATATAACTAATAAAGTATGTTCCAGGACCAAATGCCAATAACAAAACCTACTAGGGCACGCCTGCAAATAACCCAACCCCGCGCGTGCCTGGCACGTGCCTGAGGAGGACCTAAGTGAAATATACAAAACTCCCAGGGGGCTGATATGCAATTTACCCAAAAATATTACACGTGACAGAATAGTTACAAGACTAAATCGAAATAAAAGAACCTGTAGGGGGTCCAGTGCAAAATCACGCCCACCCCACGTGCACAGATCACGTGAGGTGACGTGGACTAGACCTGAGTGCAATTTTGAGAAGTCTGAGGGTTCAAATGCAAATATCACATAAATATTTAAACTTCAGCTGCTAGTTTATGGACTAAATAGAAATACAAAATGCATCTGGGTGGCGATGCAAAATACTCAGATCAGGCGAGGATCGAACGGATGAGGGTGCTCCACTTGCCACGCGTCACGCCCTCGTGCGACGATGACGTTTCACGATCCAATGTTCCGGATTAGATCTCCTTGGCTGATCGGACGGCGGGGCTTCTGGGAGATCCAACATCTCCTATGCAATCTGGAGGGCAACCGAGATCTAACGGCGGAGAGGGACGGAGCAAGAACAGGGAAGCGTCACCGGCGAGACGAGCTTCCCCGCCCTCGATCGACGGCCTCCGGCGTTCCTTGGGCTTCAAAAGTGGCCTGCAACCTCCTGCGGTCCTCCTCTAGCTCCTGGGGGCTTCAAAACTCCTCGACGACAACCGAGGCGCTCACTAGAAGGCGGCGGAGGTACGGGCTCCGAGTATCTCCAGCGAGCGAGCAAAACTAGCCCCAGGCCCGAGTCAAAGGGCTTTAACCTGCAAAAAATAGGTGAAAGGGTCCAGGGCAAAATGCTTGGACCTCGCGGAGGTGGGAATGGTGCGAGACGCAACGGTGTAAGGTGGTGGCCGGAGGAGCACTCCAGCGAAGGATTCGAGTGAGCGATTTGATTGATGAAACTCAGAAGTTCTTGAGGGGTTTTACTCCTAATGCTAAGGCAAATCGAGTGCAAGGAAAATAAATTAAAAACAAGGACCTCGAAGGGATGAACCTGAGGTGGAAGTATACTTCAAACGCTGGTGAAAGGCGGAGGAGGTGGAGCTGCCCCAGGCGTCGCTCGACCGGCCTGAAGCTCTGGAGAGGAAGCTGTCACCTTCCTCGAGCTCGCGAACGTGAGAGAGGGAGCTAAGCCTATGGAAGAGGGGTTCAAAGAAGGCTCGGAAGTCGGAGGGTCTATATGTATGGTTTGCCATTGTGGCTCTGACGCCCCAAAGGTCAAGGAAGATGGCTCGAATCGCTGCTCCTCGGCCCTAAGAAAGCCTAGGGCGTGAAAGAGCAAGGATCTAGGAGCAAAAGTGCCGAAGAGGTCGACAAGAATGGATGCAAGATTTGACCTAGAAAAATCCGCCAAATCGAACAAAAAAACTAGGTCTGATGAATGGCAGGGGAGGAAGGACGATCAGTTGACCAAGGTCTACTTAGACTGGCACCTGGTTGATCCACGTGGACCAACCAGGAAAAATCCCTGATAAATTATTTGTAAATTCGATTAAAAATAGAAAATAACGTAATTAATTTTTGGTTATTAAATAAAATTTTTTTATTATTTTATGAGGTATTTTATTATGATTTTTAATTATTTTTATGAGGTATAAAAATATAAGCTGCCATTTTAGGCCTATATAGGTATATATATCTATGTATTTTATAATTTATTTTTATTTTATGTATTAAATTTTGTTATTTTTGTTTATTATTTTATAAATTTATAAAACATTTTTATATAATTAAATATATTTTTATTTTCTTTTTCTGAGGTATTTTGTACACTTAATAAAATAGGAGTATTAATTATACAAGTATACTTTACAGGTCTTATACCTATGTGTTATATATACAAGTATTTTATTTTGCATTTTCTTTGAGTTTTTATTCTGATTTTAATAAAAAAATATATTATAAACAATAATTACAAAATTATAAAAATATAAAATGGTAAAAATGATGAATAAATAATAAAACGAATATTTTTAATCTGTACAAGTATACAATAGGGGTCCAAAACTCAACTTTCAAACCGTAGCTCCACCAAATGTGAAACCACCACCATTAAATAGATTATTTTAAATTATATACAATTAAAGGTGAGTTTGATGATTTGGAGTTTTTATTTGTGAGATACAGGTCTGGGAAGTTGGGATTCTGGAATTTTATTCAGATCATAACTTTTTATCTGTAATTGTTTTTGAGTGAATCCATTTTTGTATTTTTATTTATTTAATTATCTACAACTTTCATTTACAAAGTTTCTTTATTTGAAGTATAAAAAGTGAAACCATAAATAGGCCCCAAAAAGAATAAAAGAATGAATAAAAATTAAAGGTATCTGGCCCTTATCTCCCCCTACTTTATTCCTTGTCGACGTATTCATCTAGATGCCTAGTCTCGGGGTTTCAGGTCATAAAATATTTACAATATTTTATTCTTTTTCTTTTATGTTATTTATTCTATAATTTTGGCTTTTAAAAATAGTATTTTATACACTATTTACATGCACATTCATGAATGCTAAGATGTTGGAATTAAGGGTATTTACACGCATTTGCCTGGGATTTTGAGGCCAAAATGATAGAATAAAGATGATGAAATGTGGATTCATCAGGGCTCAAAGAATTAAGTTGCTCGACCTGAAAAATCGGAACTCCAGTTCCTATAAGGTTTCTCTGATTTTAAGTAGGTTAAGGTCAAACCAAGTCCATCCTCAACTTCTATTCATAACTCGGTTCAGAATCCACCAACTTTCCACTTTGCATACGCTAGATATGTAAATGGAATGCAGATGTTATGAAATGCATATAAATGAGATGATTTTTTTGAATGAATGTAAGGATGATTGATAATGCGGTCCCGACCTACGGTTTTTTAAAGGTTGTCGGTTGTAGAGAAAATCGCGAAGAGGGAACCGCGTTGAATCAAACAAAAATTACGATAAAATAAGAGAAAAATCCTATTTTATCGTTCACTACTAATTTTACCAGGTGAGTGTGCCTGGGTTGAAATCAAGGCGGCAGAATATTAAAACGGTGGTTTTCGAGACTAGGAAATAATTCCAGAAATGTCCTCTTTTATTCTTGATTTTACAAGGAAAGAAATTGAAAACAAATTTGACTCAAAACAAACTCAAGATGACACAAATCAAAATCACAAAATAAAGCGACGAAAAATACGAGAAAAATACTCGAAAAATAGCTTGGGTAGTTATCGAGCTACCCTAGAAAAATCGCGGAGAAATGTAAAAAATACAAGGTCCAAACGACCCCTACAAGCCAGGGGCCTAACTACAAAGAAAGTATAATGTTTTTGTTATAGAAATGTCCCTATACGGACTAAAATGCAAAGGAAATGGGTTTTATCACAATTAGGTCGTGCAGGGACCTAATTGTTATTTTGGAAACTCTTGGAGTGGCTTGGAAGATCTGGAACTCTGTTGGGCTTATGATGCAATATTTCTACCCCTTCAGATCTGACGGCCAGGATTAGAAGCTGCTGCGCGATCTGCAGCGTACGTTCTGGACACGTGTCACCAGACTGCAGCGTCTGGCATTCTTGATGTTCTTCAGGTCTGTTCGCGTGGATGATGAAGGGCCTTCTTCTCCAATTTATCGCCAGCGGTAGACGACTATCTAGGGCCTCCGGCAGGGCCAGAGGGGTGACGCCTTCACCCATCGATCTTGCCTGTGGGTGAAGTTGGTCGGAGGTGGTCATGATCGACGGGAAAAAGCTGATGAAGATGGCCGGTTCAGCTGTCCTGGAGGTTGATGAAACTTTGATGATTTTGATCTTCTCTTCAGATCTTTGTTGCTCCAGAAGATAAGTAATGGATCCAGATGAAATATAGACATGCAAAGAAGATGTGTGTTACTCTATTTATGAAGAAATCAACCAAGAAATTAGGTTTGCAAGTTAAGGAAAATGTGTTTCTAGAATCAATGAAATCAGTGAAATGGGGAAGATAGAAAATGAGAGTGGAATCGATTCGATTGGGTTTGCAATGAGTCTAAGATGTGGTGTCTAAGATAGATGATTACGCTCTCTAATGACGCACTTATCCATGCTAATCATGGCACGCTACTCGAGAAATAAAGGTTGAAAGGTGAAGGAATTACCTGGGGATTAGAAGGTATAAGACCTTCTGGTGATAGCTCGACGGGGCAGCTTCCCGGAGCTCGACACGACGCAAGGCGGCGATGCAAGGTGGATGAGCACCTTGGAACGTCTCCTCCGACGTCTCTCTTCCACGCGAGGCTGCATTTGGGTGCTGTCACCACCGGGAAGTGGCTGGAACGAGGCAAGGAAGGAGGAGGGTCGGTTGATGAACTGGGGTTCTGGATCATTTGGGGAGAGTTAGTTGGCTTGCGCCAACTTAAGGTGGTTTTATAGGTGAAATGAAAACGATCTAAGGTAGATCTAATGGTGGGCGTGTAGGATGGTTGTTAGAAGAATAGGATGGAGGGATAGGATCAAGTGAAATGGTTATTAGGTGCGCGAGAAAAATTGATGAAGAGGAGGTGTTAGAATAGAGTTCCAACAGCCTGAGTTCTTGAAGAAGAACCAAGTGCTGACACGTATCTGCACCTGGTTGGCTAGATGATTAAATAAAATATAAATTATATAATAAATAGTAAATAATGCTATTTTGAAAAGGTATAACAACGAAAAATGTAAATAATTAAATTATCTAAATTATGGGATAATAATTTTTTATAAATAATAAATATTATATGAAATATAATTATTATATTAATAAATAGGTACATATAATACTTAATAAATATGTTTTGGAATTTTTATTCAATAAATAAATAATTAACTATTATTTTTTTATTTTTATTATTTATTAGAATAATAAATAAAGATTTAAAATTTTTTGTGGATTTTAATAAAATAATTTATATATATTAATAAATACAAGTATAGGTTAGATAGTTCAATTTCATCTATAAATTAAGGTTTTGGATGTTATTAAAATAATAAATAAGCTCTAAAAATTCTGAAATAAATCATGATGAAAATACAATATCATGAAAATAATTAGAAATTATAAAATTAATAAAACTTTAAATAATATGTTCTAAAAAAATAAATAGCCCAGAGACCCTGTTGTCATTAGGTCCCAAAACTGACTTTTTGCAAACGGACCCGGATTTAAATGAAACCACCTATATTAATTTGAGAATAATATTTTATGAACTTAAAGGTGATTAGAGTGAAATTGGATTTCGTAGGAGGAAGTTATGATGTTCGGAAGTTGAGAATTTGACAATTTAAAAAGTAGGATTTCTTGGCATATTTACAAGATAATATTTTTAACTTATTTTATATTTTTACGTACATTTCAGAAAAAATTAGGAAAAGAGTTTGGTGGAAAATATGTTTATATGCATTAATTAGAAATCAATGAAGATTTGATAATTATTTGATAAATAGTGAATAATGTGTGGAGTGTACTTTAATTATTTTTTATGGTTTTCTTCCCTTATCTCCCCCTACTTGTTGTTTTGTCGACCAATCCATGCTGACTTGGTCTCGGGAGTTAGGTTATATAAATATATCTTTCAGCTATATTTATATTTTCTGAGACATATTGTACATATATACATATCTACAATCTGCCTTCTATTATTATTTTTTATTCCTTATTTATTTACATGTTTTTGATGCATAAAAGTGCATTTTTATTCATGAATAGGATTTTGATAGAATGTGGAAATTAATGATTATTTACATGTATTTGTTAAGGGTTTTAAGACAAAATGCGACAGAAATGTTAATGAATCATGGATTCATCAATGATATGCTAAAGTAAAATAAGAAGCTCTCTTTTTTTAAAATTTTTTTTGTATACCTCCTATGTTAAAACAAATTTTTAGAAAGTATTATTTTACATGGATTTTACAAAATCATACAAGTATTATACAAATTGTACAACTTATATATAATATACAACTATATACTTATATATGTATTTTACAAAGTAAGTTTTTTTAACCTAAATTTTACCCAACTCGTAATTATTGCATAATATATACAAAAATACGTGAAAGTATGAGATATGGGTAAAGTATATATGTAATATACACCCCCTATACTTAGCATGTGTTATGTCCTCAGAGCATGAAAAATGAGGAAAAGACATAGCTCATGCTAAGTGTAGGAGAATGAAAAGAAGGGAGTATAGAAGTCGACTCGTCCCCCTATACGTAGGCACTGGTCAGCCTAAGTATAGAAGAAGAGCAAAAAATGGGGCAGTCGTGGTCAAGAGGAGAAATGGATGAATAAATATACAGGGCAGGCATCAGTCCCCCCCTATGCTTAGGCTCTAGTTAACCTAAGTAGAGGACAATGGTGGGTATGAGAACTGACGAGGTTGAGGGATATACAAAGAGAAAATGAAAAAGAATAGAATGAGCAACTCGAGTCACTCTCCCCCATATATTTAGGATCTGGTCATCCTAAGTATAGCCATAAAATGATAACGATATGGAGTTGGTGCAAGTAATACAAATCATGGGAGAGGAAGATATCAAAAATAAGGAAAATATATACAAAAAGGAATAAGAACGTACAAGGATCAAGAAGGATTGTGGCGAACCTTCTTGCATGAACGAAGAAGGAAGATGAAGTGTGGACCTATGTCATTGTGTGATTCATCCCTAGAAGAATAGTAGTGAGGAGGATGAAACGTCCATCGACTGTCAACACAGGGTTTCTTGCTCGCATACGGTTGAATGACAACCTTACCATGCCCAATTTATGATGATCACATTATTGGAATCCAAAGAGGAATCCTCAGAGGAGACCATCCTAATCAATTTTCTAGAACCTGAAGTATGGATAGGATGATGAGAGTGATGCACCTTGAGGTGTTCAGGGAACACCTCGAGGAATCAATGCTCTTCATCTTCTCACTAGAAGATCGACTATAAGAAACAACTTCCTTTTGTGAGATGTTTGCCATATCTATGGTTGGTGGTTGTGACAGTGAATACATATGAGTCAGATCAATGAAAGGGTCAAGGCAATTTGACAAGATGGTGTTCAGCTCAGATAGAGCTTCTATTTGTGAGTCCTCTATAAATTTATCATGGGTGTGGAGGGGCAAGCATTATGTGCTATCACCTTTTGATGCTATGATGTTTTGGTGACAAATGAGATTTCCTTAGGCATAAGAGTCAACTCCTGGAATGGTCAAGAATTTCTTAAATTGCTGCCGACTTAAAAAGTGGACCACTCAGATAAACGTGATAATCATGGTTTGAATTCCAATATGCTCCTGTATACTGGCTCCTCATAGGAGCTATAGCACGTTGGTTCTCCATGAAGGTGTGGTGAGAATCGAAGGTCGGTCTAACAATCGGTCTCTCGGGTGTAACAGAGTGGTAGGTCTCATCTATCTCTCAATCATCACGGTGGTCATTAACTATATGGGTCGCATTGGGATGGATTGCATCGTCAAAGGTCACATGCAATAGGTGTGTACCCAATGCTAGAAACTCGATCTCCCTAGTCTCACAATTTATAGTTGCTTTAGCCAAGGTTAAGAATGACTTCCCAAAAATAATGGGAGCCTGGTTGAACTCTCCTCGATGCTCAATATCAATGAGAATGAAGTTCACTATGAGTGGAGCACCTCAGAAAGAAATGATGACTGAAATGGTTCCTCTCGACCAATTTATGGATCGGTCAGCCAGCTGAACGATCTCTCTTGACTTCCTAAGTGGTACGAGTTTGAGCTTGTTAAATACAGAGGTCAGGAGGATATTTAGAGAAGAGTCATCGTCGATTCATGCATGGATAAAGATGGTGTCCTTGATTTCACATTCAACCCTATGCAACCGCTTCACTCTATAGCTCTTTGTTCTTCTCCCCATCACCAAGGAGGTGACCATAGACACTAGATGTCTTTCAGTCCTTGACCTCTTATTACCCAACCTCTTGGGCATCAATAGACTCCTTAAAAATCTTTTGAGGTCAGGAAAATGTTCTATGACCTTTATTAAGGGAAACTTAAGAATCAATTCCTCAACAAATATCTTCCCTAAGGGCATGATTCAAATTTTTTAGATCATTTTCATTTTTTATGCGATTTTCTGAATTTTTAATTCTTTTGGTCTATTTTGGGAATTTCAAATTTTTTGTGTTTTTGATAGGTGAAGGAGTAAGAAAATGTACATGCTCTGGACTATAAGGCAAGTGGTTAGTAAAAAGAGAGGTAGAATGGATTCCAACTGTACAGAGTGTGTGGGTTCCCTGTTGTCCGCTCGGTTTTCTACATCAAATCCTCTTATTTCCTTTTCCACTTTCATACCCAAGCTGGTAGAAATTGAGTGCAATATTTCAGTGACATCTTTCAACTTGTTACGAAATGATTCAATTTTTTCGATAAGTCTAGAATTGTCATCCTCCAAAAAATTCTCATGACAAATCATGAAAGAATTTTGCTTAATTGGAGGATACTAATGAGATCTTGAAGTTTCATACTCAACATACCTAGACTCTGTCATGTAATGCTAGGTCGAGTATGGAACATTCAGATGGCAGATATTGGTCAAAGCCTCATATGGTGGAGTCAATAAACAGGGGGGCTCGTAAATAGATCTCATGGGTACAGTCCCCTGCCTGTGGGCTCTCCAAATCTGTGATATGCGGGCTGGTCAATGTAAACTTGATCACTATAATCAATCAAGCCTGGAAAATCATGATGTGCAAACCTCTCCAATCGGGTTGTTTGATCAACCAAGTTATAACCTAAGGTCAAGTCAGGATGTGTATGCATGATTCGTTGACATGTCCCATCATTCATATGAAGAGGAAGTGCAGTATGTGGGGGTGGGTAATTTTGCTAGTTATTCGTCTCAGCAATGGCTTGCACATCGAATGGTTCTTTGATTCTAGCAAGCTCTCGAGAATATGGTGAATCAACACAGGATGGAAGTAGATCTAGGGGTATGCGAATGTGGAATGGGTGAGAAGTGCGGAGAAGCAGGGAAGTCAGTCAAAGTTTTGACTTCAAAATCAGGTTGGGGTGGAGAGAAGAAGGGCAGCTGCGAGGAAATCATCTCAAAGAGAGAATTTCGCTAGAAGGAATAAGAAGAGGATATGAAGTTAGTCGGAGGTCCGACTTTGTAGTTGGAAGGGGGTGGAGCATATGTCTCGAAAAGAGGGTTCACAGAAGAGAACGATGGTGAAGATGGTCGATGAGGAAACCAATGACCCAACATCTTCGAGAAGGATGAAAGCAGATTGAGGCAAAAACATGAAATGATACAGAGGAAACACACACGGACAGACACAAAACAAACACAAGAGCAAACCCTCATTTCACCAACTCAACATAATGATGGAAGCAAAGATCCAGCCGTTATCTTTTTGATTTTATTTAAGTAATAACACAAGATATGATGCCATTTATGCAAGATTTAGATGCGAGTTTTGGGTACTATCTTAGGGATGTGTTCTCACCTCTCAACAAGCAATATAAAATGCGTACAATGATGGGGATGCTCTCCCGTAAATAAGGGTTAATTTTATTTCTTTTTAGTTAAGTCAACTTTGCTTAACAGTCACAATTGTAAAAATAGTTATCATTGAAAATCTTTAATGAGCCCAATAATCACGTCTACCATCCAGTCCCAATTCCTTTTTTATACTTATGTGAGAAAATCAAAGGGAGGAATCGAGAAAAGCCAATGCACGTGAAAAACAATGATGGTATGCCTAATTAAGGAGACTTACAATGCTTCCTCACAATCTTCATGTAGGATGCAAAATAGATAATTGAAATATTATTCTAAATGAAATGCAAGCTAGAAAAAACCGCTCTTAGCAGAAAGTTCTATTAGTTGGGAAGAATTAGAATCGAGTTTGACTAAATTGAACAATCTAAGGTGCATGTTGTTATGTGAAGTGTAGTCCTAATATAGTACGAGCACAACAATATAATTTTCTAATAAAAAATGCTCTAAGAGCCGTGAGTGTAGGTCTATCCTACGAACCATTCAAGTCGAGCCCCACCCTCACCAGAGAGTGAAACAAGTCTCAACACACCACAAAAATAATGTCCAAGTGTTTGTGTACACACGAGATCCCAAACGGAATCCGCTGGAAATGTGCACTTTTTATAAAATAAAATAAATGCAGAAAAATAAAATCCTAAACTCTACACTCTCTCATGACTCATCTCGATCTTAATTTTATGCGTCCTTCTATCAACTTATTTATCAGAAAAGCCGACCTTCAATGCTCCTGAGATGGTCGACCACCTAAGCCATAGCTCCATCGCATTGGGTCCCTCATACAAAAACAACATGGTGGTAAGAGAGATAGGCACAAAATAAAATAAAATAAAATCAAAAATAAAAAAAATGTAGGGAAAAAATAAAGTGATAATTACAAGAAAAACTGGGGTCAGACTACACGTGGGTGGAAAACCTAAAAAGTAAATTTTCTAAACATTAACCTAAGCCGTACCTCCCTGGCAACAATGCCATTTGACAAACTCAAAATTACCCTATGTTAGTTTTGTCAAATTGTTGTAGTATTTGGGAAATTCCGATTAATCAAAACGACCACTTATTTAACTTGTCGATTAAAGCGAGCGATCAATTTATATTTTACTTAGGCAAGCCCAAGATCAAACTCAAGGAGACAACTGCCTCCTTAAGTTGATTGATGATCGATCTAGAATTTAGGTTTTAGAGAAGCATTTTTTGTAATTTTTTATGTATATAAAAATGTCATGCAAATTTAGGATAGTTTAGGGATTAAAAGGCAAATTTCAATCAAATCAAGTAAACAAATCCTCAAACTTGGCAACAAGGTGAAATATGATGAAATTAATGCTCTACAATATTTTTAGAATTTTCAGATACAAAATGGATTAATTATAAATTAATGACGCATGCAGGGTGATTTTTCACAAATTAATTTTTATAAATAGAAAACCTAATTATTTTCAAGAACTAAAATTATCCTAGATGTATCTAATGATGATTTATCCAGGAAAAATTCTAAATCCTAAAAACTAAGTTTAAAATATATTAAAAATCAATCACACTAATCACTAAATATTTTATTCTTACCTTGATATGCATGGAAATACCATGAAATTTGAGCACAAAGTAGATCACACTAATTCTAGACACTGTAAAGTTTTGAGAATTTTTGGAGCAATGATTAATTTAATATTAATTCCAGATCATGCAATGGGTAAAATGCGTAAATTTTCACAATAATAATTGTATTAAATCAATCATTACTCGCAAAATATAATCATTGTCCAAGTGATAGAGCATAAGTTATTCTATAATGCACAATTTTTAGAATCAAAATAATATACGAAAATGATGTTCAAATTACAAGTTAAATGCATGGATCTAAATACAATACAAACTTAAAATAAATGAAAAGAAATAACGCAAAACTTGCTTCTTTAATTACAAGAACCTGCGGGGAAAGTACGTAATTTTGACAAGGTTGCTACTGCTCCTCACGTGACACTAGGTTAATAGGGCTTCTTTACAATTAGTTTATCTGTGGCAGTCTGATGCATATTTCCCCTCGCATGCATGCCATGCACGTGAAGCTCCTGTTGGAGGTGGCACTACACGAATCTAGGAGGATACAGGGTCCGTACTGCAAATTTTCCCGCCCTTACATGTCATGCAGAGCACGGATCCTCTGTTGGCCGGCAGGGATCTGCTGTAAAGGGGGAGGGTGCCCGGGCCGTTCGATCAAGATCGAGCGGTTCGCACGAAATCATGGGTTTTGTAGGCCCTTACCGTGCGAACCGCTCGATCTTGATTGAGCGGCCCGGACACCCTCCCCCCTTATAGCAGGTCCCTGCTGGACAGCAAAGGACCCGCTCCCTGTCGTGCATGTGTAGGGGGGATAAGGACAGTGTGCGACCCAGAGATGTTGCGACTGCAGGTGGGCAGAGCGAGATGGACCAAGAGGGGTGCGACTGGAGCAAGTCGAGTGGAGCGGGAGGCACCACCGTCGGTCGGAGGAACATGGAATCCAAGACGACAGAGAGGTGCATGGCTCAAGGGGAGATGTAGAGGTCAGGCTCGCCTGCAGTGGGAAGCGGCAATACGCGTCCACGTCAGGAGTAGCATTTGGGCCAAACATGGGGGTGAGTCGTGGATCACTGCGGGAGAGTGCACGTAGATTGAGGTAGTTGGGTGACTCGTGTGGGAGGAGGGTGGTTGACGGGCTAAGAGCAGGGGCTCATGGATTTAGGGCCGCTCGGCGATGCGAAGAAGGAAGCAGAGATGGGTGCCGATGGTGTATGCCTCAAGGCATAGGCACATGGATATGTTGACGTCAAAATTTGGAGGTATTTATCGACAGAAGGGAAGGAAGACGAAGATGGAGCAGAGGAAGAAGAAGGAGAAATGGGAAAAATGAGTTTACCTGAAGGGTGCTCTTCGCTAGAAAGTTTAGATGGAGCTTGATGCTCCTGTTGGTCTCTACCTCGATCAACTATGATGAAGGGAGTCGAGAGGCTTAAGCTGCTCTAGAGGAGCTGCTGGAACGTGGTTTGGTTCCACAGATCACGTCAAGGATGAAGAAGAACCGTTGTCGCTGACGACCAAATGCTCATCACTATTACCGACGAGGTTAGGAGGCCGGTGAGGCTCCCTCTCTCTCCCTCCTTGTGTTGGCAGATGTGATGCAAGGAGGGGCAGTGATGGATTTTGAGCAGCCGTTGGCGAAGAGGCCGAATTTGAGTTCGTGGGAGGTGGGGTCGTGGGTGAGTGCGTTAGTTGCTATAAGACGCGAAAGGAAAGGGCACCGGGAGGTTGCATATCCACCACGAAGGGCGGAGCGATTGACATGAGAGAGAGAGGAGGTGGCATGCAATTACAGGTCGTGTATAGGAGATGCGCAAGTCGCACGAGCGTGAGGGTGAGGTAGAGAGACAAGTGCGGCTGGCGCGAGTTGAGGTGCACACAATGCTGGGTCTACCGAAGGGGCAGTTACTGCGTGCTGCGTGAGGCGGAGGGTTAGAGGAGTGGGTTGCATAGGAGGAGGAAGGAGGGCACGTGGCCCGCGGGGGAACGACCACGTGGCAAAAATAAAAAAAATAAAATAAAAATAAAAATATTATAAATAAATAATAAATAAAATAATAAAAAATAAAAATAAGTTAATAATAAATAATTAAATAAATAAAGTAAAATAAATAAATAAAAATAAACAAATTAAAACAATAAAGATATAAAATAAATAAATAAATAAATAAATAAAATAAATTAAAAAATAAAATAAATAGAAAACAACACTCCCCTAGTATGACAATATTGTGGGAAAAGGCTTTGTTGTTGGTGTTTGTTGTTGTTGTATAGGAGTGACACATGGTGGCTCAGGAGCAGCCACATGTCGCTCCTATACAACAACAACAACAACAACAACAAACACCAACAACAAAGCCTTTTCCCACAATAAGAAACAACAACAACAAAGCCTTTTCCCACAACAACAACAACAAAGCCTTTTCCCACAATAACAACAACAACATGCCGCTCCTATAAAAATAAAAAATTAAATGTAATGAAAAATAAAAAATATATAGCAAAATGGGTAAAATTTAAAGTAGTCAACATGAAAGTTTCTCATCTCGACGAGATCTACAACTTTTGTGAAGAATACAAAATCAAAATAAATCATCTATACAAAAAATATTTTTGGTGGTATCCTATAGATATAAAATACCGCATTTTTGTGTTATGCAAATTTTTGTCATTTTTAAATAAGATAAAAAATCAAAATAAAAATCCAACAAATATAAAATAAATATTTACAATTTAATTTATTTTTTAGTATTTAAGAAAATAAAAAGATAAAATGAATAAAATAAAGGGACATAAGTACAATATACAATGAGTGGTCCAAAACCAAGTTTCACATATGAACTCTGATTCTTGAATTTGATCTTTTTTTGAAGGTAATTGAATATACATTACTTCAAAAATGAATAAGGGTCCATATGAGACTGTATAAGAGAGATATTCATATTTAAAGGTATGTAGTCTCAAAGTAGGGTCTGGTTTTTATTGGTCAATTTTACAACTTAGTGTTTTTTTGGTAAGAGTTGACTTTATTCAATCCTGAGTTAGTGAAAAATAAATACAAATATAGGGAAATATGGTATAATACATGTGATATTTACAAGGGAATTTGACTTCTTATTTAATGCAACTATGCATGCTAAAATGTGGATCTTAATTCCAATGCATTAATGAGAATAATGCAGAATAAATGGTGAAATGCAGTTAACTACTTGGGAACGAAGCTCTATTTTCAACTTTTAGAGTGATGAATCACATATTCATTAGTCGACCCTGCCAAGGTGGAAGTTATCTCTAACTTGAGCCACTTCGTTGTGGAAACAAATCCAGTCATTTTTGGGCATGTCGATTTTTACCGAAGATTTATCAAGGATTTCAGTAAGATTTCCCGACCATTGATTGAGATTTTAGGAAAGGACCAAGAATTCATTATTGATGGTAGAGTGTTCCATACCTTTTTGTAGTTGAAAGAAATAATTACCCTTGCTCCTGTCCTACAACCATCGGATTGATCTCTTCCCTTCCAGATCATGATGGATGCTTCAGATTATGCTATTGGGGCTACGTTGGGATAATGATAAGATGGATGGATATTTGCGATTCACTACGCTAGCAGAACTCTAGATGATGCCAAGAGGAACTACACAATGACAGAAAAATAGCTTCTTGTCGTAGTATTTGTTTTGGAAAAATTCAGGTCACATCTTCTTGGCTCTGAAGTGTATACATGGACCACTCTACCATCCCGTACATAAAAAGTAAGAAGGATTCAAAGTAATGGTTACTTTGTTGGATCATTCTACTCTAGGAGTTTGACCTTGAGATACTTGATAAACTTGGAATTAAAAATGTAGTGGCAGACCGTCTTTCCAGATTAACAGAAATTGAGGCCCCTGAGTAGGATCTTATCCCTATCACAGATACCTTCCCAGATGAAGCTATACTTCAGTCACCTCACTCCCCTAGTATGACAATATCGTCAACTATCTTGTCTCCAAGGAAGTATCGTGAGATTTGCCCAAGTTGAAAGTGGATAAATTTTTGTTCATATCCATTCCTACTTGTGGGAGGATCCTTACTTGTTTCGGGAAGGTGCAAATTGCATCTGGAAAAGATGCATTCCTGAGGAGGAGCATATGAGTGTTCTGAACCACTGTTACAAGATAAAATCTGGTGGACACCATTCTATAAAGAAATCAACAACAAAAGTTCTTCTATGCAACCTCTGGTGACTGACTCTTTTCAAAGATGCTACTGATTATGTCAAAGGATGTACTGACTGTCAGAAGATGGGTTGCACCGTCAGTTCTCGAGACACCATGTCACTCAAGTATATTCAAATTTCAGATGTCTTTGATGCATGGGGGATCGATTTCATGGGCCTCATGGCTATGAGTACATCTTGCTGGCTGTTCATTATGTCAGTCGATGTGTGGAGACTATCTCTACTTAAGCTGCCGACAGTCGCACCGTATGTCAATACCTCAAAGAAAATATCATTGCACATTTCATGATTCTAAAGACACTGATATGAGATTGGTGAAGACACTTCATAAACAAAGAGGTCAAGATGTGAAGGATATGGGATAATCCTCAAGCGAATCACGGAAGCGTGAGCATTGTATCGAATACGACGAGGAACGACTAGTCGGACTAGTTGTTCTATGCAGCAGAAATTAAAATTTTTTCATGTGACAAAACCACATGATCCAAGAACACTTCTCGAATTGTTTCATCTAAACCACAAACAAGTAATAGGATTACATTTGAAGTGTGGTTGCGATCGAGTCTCTAAACGAAGAGACCTCCTGTCTCAAGTCCGATCCGACGGAGGGACACTTACGAGTGTGTTGATGAAACACGTGCTTCTCGCAATCCATGTTGATGATCCAAGCGGCGGATCTTCTGATCTCAACACACAAGATCCGACATCTTCTTCACAAGCAAGGTGCACCGAAGGAGATGGAGATCCATGAGCAAATGATCGGGCAACATAATGACGATGCTGCGACGATGGAGACTCCCTCTAGGGCATCCATGGTGGACGACCATATGTGAGGGAGAGAGAGAGAGAGTAGGCATGTAGAGAGAGAGAGAGACTTATGTTCTCATTGTGTAAAGAAGAGCAAAGGGGTGCCTCTCCTTTTATAATATTTTGGGATCCATGGATCTCAATCCATGGGCAACACAAATCCAATGGCTCTCATTGATTTGTGTTTCTTTTAATGGCTAAGATTTGTGTTGGTAAAAACCAACAACAACTAATTTAATTTAGATTAACTATATATTGATAAATCAATATATTCAATTACCAAATTAAATCAATCAAGTATGGAGATTTATGGAATGAAGATTGCCTCCTTCCATAATATGGGATTTAGTGGAAATCTTATGTAATCTCATGAGATCTCATGAGATTACATTATTCCATGGAAATCACCAAGATCTCCAACAACACTTGTTGTAATTTATTCAACAAAAATAAATCATAATTATTTTGTGAATATTGCAATCTTACCATTGGAAAATTGTGAATCACATTCACAACCCAAAATAAAATGTAAATTACATTTTCAATTTAATGTCCAATGTGAATCCAATTCACATTGACATTTAATTAATAAATGTAAATTACAAATAGCTCTCTCTTATATATTATAAATCACATTTATAGTATATATGATTAATATGGATAGTGCTATCCACATTATTCAATATCCATGATAATTAAATCACATTTAATCATTTTGGATCTCTATTCTCATGTGCCCAAATAATATGAATCACATTCACATTATTTACATATTTGATAATTAAATCACATTTAATTATCTTAGATAACTCTCTTTATAATATGAATCAAATTCTTATTACTCATGACAATTAAATCACATTTAATTATCCATTTTCTCAATGCTCGGATACTTATATCAACAATGAAATTATCCTGAACTCTTTCAAGGATAATGCGCTTCTCCGCAGATACTTGGAGATAAGGATAGGGCAATTGTATTGTTCCATGTATAGTGACTTGGATATTGAGATCACATCTCAAATCCAGATCTCGGGCCTCCCATAGATGCTTGATTAAATCAAGACCACAAATCTAATCTTCTCATTGAATCTGAATCACATTCAGATCAATGTCCAACATTTTGACTAAGATCAGATTACTTCTCTACTGAGAGGAGTCACTAAAATCCAGACCCGTTTCATCACTCTCTAGGAATGGAAGCGTCATGGTTATACAACCGTTTATGATCACATCACCCTCAGGTATTCCCAATACCTGTCCATCCTGCATACTGGAAGACTCAGAATAAACCCGAAGTATAAGATCAATTTTACACTGTCTACTTCAGGGATTTATCATTAAGTTTCTCATTCGATCATTGGGAGTTGGTATCAGTCATATACTTTCCAAAAGCATATATCATACCCAGGTGTTGATCAAATACTTTCCAAAAGCATATATCAAACATACAAATTCAGTCAAGCTTCCAAAGCGAGACGACCGTGCACGGAATTTGATTCTTCCCAATATCTCATGAGTGGGATCATGTCTTCCGGTTCAGTAATGAACCTGTATGATCCCTTTGAGAGATCGTATTACTCATATGCCCATATATGTACACCAGTGCGCCAGTGTATAGACCTTGATTAGGTCATCAACCTATTGGTCTGTCAAATGTACATACTCAGACATATAGTAACACATCTGTCTCCGGTCAGAGGATGCGTGCATATATCATGACAGCTTACGTTATAAGACTTTGGTTATCTCGATCTCGTTAAGTCATCTCTTTAACCTAAGTAATCTGACACCTCCGAATCTGTATTCCTATGCAGAGGACCTGCATCAAGAGGTCGGTCAGATATCATCCTAAATGAGAAAGGATTGCCATCTCCTACTTAGGCAGGAGATCATCTCTCAACAATCATTTGACAATGCTTGATGAGTCCTCAATCTAACTCTTTAGATATTCATCCAAGCACTAGCCTCTATGATTCAATAACTGAATCAATAGATGTATGATCATTAAGATGGTCATGGTACATAACCCTAATTGTACTAAGGGATCTATTATGCAAATTATTTATTCTTCATTTCAAATCAGCAAATGATATTCGCAATAACATTTATTGCATTATGGCTCGCCGTGGGCTCGCATGTCCAATAAGAAGTTGACCAAGGAGTACGACATAGATATCTGTGTAGCTTCTCCATACAACCCGCAAACTAATGGCTTGGCTGAGTGTTCAAATAGTGAGATCAAATCGATATTGCGAAAACTTGTACATCCTGATCATAAGAACTGGTCTTAGTTGCTTAACTCAGTTCTTTGGGTTTACCGGACCGCTCACAAGTCCCCATTTGGCATGCCTCCTTACTGCCTTGTTTATGGCAAGCCTTGCCATTTTCCCATGGAGCTAAGTCATTCTAAGTATGGGGGGGGCCGTATATATTTTGTATATACTTTAGACATAACTCGTACTTTTGTAACTTTAATAATATAGCTTGTAAAAAAACAACGAGCAAGGTTATAGAATTAACATACACATAAATTCGTTGTAAATATATATTAAATAAATTGGTTTAAAATTTGCAAAATGATTTGGAAAATGACTGCAAAAATACTTTGAAAAATCTATTTATATCATTGAAAAATCTTTGCAAAATGTTTTAAACTTTGTAAAATATTTTGCAAAAATGTTTATTAAAACTATTTACAAAATAAAGTTTTCAAAATGATTGTAAAAATATTTTAAAAATTATTTTGAAAACTTTGTATATAATTCTAGTAAATAAAATTCTATATATATACCATATATATAAAACCTATGAATAACAACTAACAATTTTTTTTATAAATTCCTACTATATCCAATTCTTGTAAATATGCATGTACTCTCACGCAAATTTTTGTACATACATCACCCACTAACCTTTATTAAAAAATTAATAAAATGTTGAAAAAGTCCAAAACCCATAAAATTTGCAAAAATCCAAAAAACTTAATAATCTGAAAACTGTTTTTTAAAAAATACCCAAAAAATTTGCAAAACATTTTGAAAAAACAGTAAAAAATTCAAAATCAGAAAATGTCTTTACAAAAATATTTCTTTGCATATGCAATCGCATTTTTCAGAATGATTTGACAATTGAATAAGTCTGAATAAAATCCAAAGATTGGAGCTTGGTCTAGACCTTAATCTACCTAATTTTAGAGGAACCTGTTAAGGACTAGAGTTAAGACTCTTCAGGTCACTTGACTTAATTCTTTAGGTTCTGTGAGACTGAGTTCATGAGTCAACAATGTGACTAAATAGAACCCTTCATTTCATCTGTATGATTTTTGGGACAGTGGTTTGACTTGAAACCTCTCACTCAACAATTAGCTCGGCCAAGATGGGTTGTTGAAAGATCTGGGAGTCTAGTCTGGACGATACTAGTCCGCTTCATCAAGGGTGGCTTAGGTATCATTCTTGGGGATTGCCGAAATCAGTACTTCAACCAACTATTTCTCTAGTAGCATGGACATCTAACGACTGGAGTTTGAATTGAAATAAAGCTTTAGATGAGGCATGGTCTGCTACCATAATTTCTCTAAGACCCCAAAACATGGGTGGAACAAAAGATTCTATATCTGTCATAGCAAACATGAATGTAGAACAATTCTAAATAAAGAAATACCAAAAAGAAACCTACACCAAAAATTCCAAAAATATTGAGATTCAGAAAAGGCATGATTCTTGGTGAAGACTTGGTTACACTGACCAACCTTTGCAAGGAAATGCGACTGCACTGGTCCATTTTCACTTATTTCCTCTGTCTTCCAACTTCTCCCTAATTCATTGTGCACTAGCACGTACCTAAACTTAGAAGGAAATATCCATCTCTCTTAGGACGAGTTACCAGAGGAGGAGATAATTGGGTCAATTTATTATCTGAGAAGATCTAACACAATTCACACACTTGGTATCTGTCATTTCAAAGTCATAAAAGTATACGTCTTAAAAGACGGTTCTGACTAGGATATTGGATTGAACGTGATAAAGGAGCATGGAATCTAAAGGATGTTGAGTCGTAAGTCCTAACCTTGAAACAGTTCCAAACTCATTAATATCTAAAGGTCTTAACCGAGCTCTACACTTTGATTTTGTAAAGATAAGTTTAAAAATCATAATCATTCTACTTTACTTAGTTTTCTTTCCTTTCTTTTCTTTTGCATCACTTATTCTTCTGGTAAGCATTTGCTAGGGAATAGCAAAAGGTAATTATAGGGGGTGTTGAATACCCATTCATGCAACTTTATTCTTTTATTTCCTCTTTAAAACTCTAGATAAATACATTTAAATATAGCTAACTTGTGTAAATTAACACTCAGAACATTTCTTGTAAATAGTGCTTAAATACCTATATTTAAATATAAAATAAATGAATAAAGAAAAGAAAAATAAAAGAAGTATTGTAAATACTGGCTGACCCTAAACTCTGAGACTAAGTCAACACTGACTTAGTTGACAAGGAATAAAGTAGCGAGAGATAAGGGCAAATAAATACAGACAAAATAACAATGTCACTGAGAAACCCTAGGTGTCTCATACACTATATAGCTGAAACTAACACTAATACACACTCTTTGAATCTACTTGTACAGTGTAAGTGAAATATAGCTCTCCACATGAGTAGTGACAAATAACAATTTTCTCTTAGGAAAGTTACCCTAATTCCCCAGTCTAGCTACTCTTTCCTCGAGGAGCGGGGTATTTCCTTCTAAGTTTAGGTATGTGTCCACAATCGAAACGGGGAGAAGGTACAAAACTAAGAAGAGAAGTGGAGTGTGGTTAGTGTAGCCACATCTCCTTGTGAAGCCATCCAGTGTAGCCAAGTCTCCACTAAGATCTGCAGTTTCTCTGAACCTGGACCAATGTGGTCAATATACTTTACTTTTTTGAATTATTGAAATATTTTTGGTTTCTATTTGGTGGATAGAATTGCTGCACTGCATTGATCTTATATGCCATGACGGATATAAAATCTTTTTTTCTGCCCATGATTTGGGGTCTTAGAAACATTGTGCCAGCATACCATCTCTCATCCGAAGCTTTATTTCAACTCATAGCTCCTGTCTTTATACGTGCCACTAGACTGGGTTGTGGCACATTGGTCACTCAAGGTGTCTGCATATGTTTCCATTCGCATGCGTTTGTTACCTGAGGACTCTACCCCTCACCACCTCATCAATGAAGAGTTATGTGTAAAGTGCTTGTCCAAGTTAGGCCACTGTCTAAAAGAATCATGCATGTGTATGAAATATTCTACTTAGACCAATCAAGATGGCATGTGACATAGTATTGCAGACCAAAAGAATTAAGTCGCTATGACCTGAAAATTCTGAACTCTAGTTCCTATAAGGTTCCTCTGAAATTAAGTGGCTTAAGGTATAAACCAAGCGCCATTCTTCAGACTTTATTCCATACTAGTTCTTGCATCAATATTATTCTTAAAAATGCAAATGCAATAAAAATAACCTTTTTTTCCACCGAAAAGTAACAAAAATAAAAGAACAAATTTTTTAGCAGGCTTTTCAGAAAACTTTTGTAAATTTTTATGGGTTTTTACCTTTTTCAATTTTTATAGATATTTTTAATAGAGTATTATACATATTTCCAAGAATTTACAAGGCTTTGACACAAAATATTTTTTATACAAAAAATATTACAAAATTATACAGATTTTATACAAGATTTTACAAAAATATTTTTTTATTTATAGATTTTATATACAAATTTTACAAAATAATTTTTTTTACAAAAGAGTTTTATATACAAATTTTATTAAAGATTTTTATATACAAATTTTATCTACAATTTTATTCAAAGAATTTTATAAACAAAAGAATTTCATTGACATATTTTAAAGGATATCATTACAAGGAATTATTTACAAAGATTTTTATTTATAAATATTTTTATGTACAAAGATTTTTACAATCAAGTATACACACATATACAAACAAGTTACTTATATATAAGGTGAGAAAATAATTCGAGAAACTATTTTACAAATAATTTTTACAAGCATTTTTAAAAAAAACTTTACAAAATATTTTATAGAAAATATTTCATAAAGTTTTACAAAATAATTTACAAAATAAATTTTACAAACATTTTATTTAAAACATGTTACAAAATCTTTTAAATATACATAATTATTTTGATACAAAATAAATTACAAATATATTACAACCAAAATATTTTTACATTTTTTTGTAAAGATTTGAACTTAGCATCTATCGGATCCCATATCACAAGATCCGACTCGTCAAGAGGAAACCAACAGAATTTGTTTCGTGTGAATCGGACTTCGTTTCGATTTGTTATGCTTTTCGGAAGAAAGAGAAGTAAGGAGGTTTAAGACGACATTAACTCTTAATGAATATCATTAATACTAATTAAATATGATTAAAGAAACTAATGATGACTTGAGGATCGTTAATGACCATTACCGAACACTAATCATGGTTAGCAAAAAGATAAGCTTAAGCCGTGAAGATTAAATCACAATAGGCAAAAGTTAACTACGATTAGCACTAATTAAGCGTCATTAGTGAATCTAGAGTCTTCTGGATAGTTCTAACTTAAGCCCTAAGTTTTGAATAAGTTTTGGCCAAAATCATGGGCCAAAACCATGGGCCACTAATCGCGGTTAAGATCTAAACCATGGTTTTCTAACCATGGTTAGCAGTTTTCTGGAGCCTATAAAGAGCCCCCCCATTCATTCTCTACGATTTCCACCACCACCACCACCACCCTAAGGGCTAGGGTCGAGATGCTGGGAGGAGGAGTGGGAGGCGAGGAAGGAGCGCTAGCGAAGCGCTGCCGAGAGAACGAGGAGGAGGAAGGTACGATCCTCTCTTAGTTTGTTTCATAAGCTAGGTTTTCGATTCATGTTCTTTTTCCAGCTTTGTTTTCGATTCATCTTTGTTTCCGATTCATTTTTTGTTGTGGTTTGAGGAGAAATCTGTGTAACACCCTACTTAGGCGCGGGCGGCTATGCACATCAGTGAACCCTATGATTCGTCACACTTTCACTCACCTAAGACGCTTGATGTCTACCGATTCTCTATTTCTTATTATTCTATTCTTTCTTTTCTGCTTTTATAGTTATTTTGATGGAGAAATATGTGTAATACCCTACTTAGATGCAGGCGGCTATGCACGTCAGTGAACCCTGTGATTAATCACACCTTCACTTATCTAAGATGTATGGTGTCTACTGATGAATCTCCATTTCATCACCTTTATTCTATCATTTTGGCCTCAAAAACTCCAGCAAATGCATGTAAATAGCATCAAATTGTACATAATAGCATTCATCGTTCATTGTATTAATTATACATTAAATAAGGTTTTCAATGCCAAAATTATAGAATAAAGAGAAGAAAAGAAAAAGGAATAAAATATTGCAAATATTTTATGACCCTAACCCCGAGACCAAGGCCAGCATGGAATTGGTCGACAAGGAATAAAGTAGGGGGAGATAAGGGCCAGTGTACAGAAAATTGCCTTATTTATTCATGTATTTATTTATGCATTTTTGACACCTATTTTGTATATAATTATTCATTCATCAAATAAAGAAACTTTGTTCATAAAAGTTGTAGATGATAATGTAAATAAAATTACAAAATTGAGTTTGTACCAAAATAATACACAGTGTACATTTTATACACAGAATAAGAAGCCAAAATCTCAACTTCACAGACCTATATCTTGCAAATAAAAACTCCAAATCACCCAAACTCACCTTTGATTGTATATAGCTTTCCAAGAACTATTTAATAAAATTAGCTTTATAATTTTTGGAGTCCATCTGCAAAAGTTAGGTTTTTGGCCTTCATTATGCAGCCTACCTGATTAAAATATTCAATATATTCATTGTCCATTATTTTTACAAAATTATATTTTTAGAATTTTGTAAATAATGTGTATATTACTTGTACGTATTGAAATTAAAAGAAAACCAAGAAGAATTTGTAAAATATAATAAGCTTATGTAATACATAGGCAAAACACCTATGTTAAGTATGTACATAAATAAAAGGGGATTCAATTATTTTATTCTTTATTCATCTATATTTTTATAATAATGTAGATATTATATATAACTTATTAAAAATACAAATTCACAACAAAACCAAGAAAATACATTGAATAAATAAAGTATATATAATATATAGGTTAAAGACCTATAAGTATACCTACATATACATATACCTATTTATTTAAAAATGAAAATAAACTCATAAAAATTAAATAAAAATACCCTCATACTCATAAAAATAAGTTTTAGATTTATAAATTAAGACAATAAAATAATAAAATAAAATAAACAATTAAAAATAAAATACACAAAATACATGTAATTACATACATATACACATTATTAAAATAAAACTATAATAATACACTTCAAAAAATTAAATAAAAATCGTAAATAATTACTACATGAAATAATACACATTTTTTATTTTATAAAGAAAAAATAATAAAATAATTTACTAAGTCAAATAAATCATTTTAGAATAGGGTTTCCTATTTTGTCTTCTAGCGGCCGAGGTGGACCAATGGGGCGCCAGCCCTTGTAGACCGCCCGGTCAACTGTCCCATCCAGGACCTGGCGTCTCTGAACCGTCTTTTCCCTGGATTTCTTCCCTTTTTTACGACCATCTCATCCATCGACTGAGCTCGCTTTCTTCACAAGAAATGATCTCTGATGATCACTGATACCTGCCGATATCTTAGATCAACTTGATACTCATTGGACTAATCAATAAACGCCGATCAATAAGGCTCCAGGCCAATGTCTATAAATAAGAAGCTTCGCCCCCCTCCTCAAATTTGGCCAATTTAATCCACCCAAAAGCCCTGATTTCGATCTTGGGAAAAGGTTCCTCGTGACAGGGGGAGCATCGCAGCGACTTGAATCGGCCAGAGGAGGGAAGATTTTGACGCGGCGGAGCTCCGGCGTCCGTCCTGCTCCCTGGTGGTCCCCAGGTATAAGAGCTGCCCTTTTATTGTACTTTAGGTAGATTTTAGTGTTAGCTTTTCATTCCCGTTGTTAGTTTAGTCTTTAGTTAATCATCGTAGCTTAAAATCAAAAAATCGAAGTTCGCCGGAGCTCAGCTCCGACGACTTCCTCACCGTGATCTCGACCGTCTCCGACCGCCACGTTCACCCCACTTCGTTCCCCATCGCGTTCTCCATCTATCTATCATCTTTGTTCAACCAAGGACCTCTGGTCTTTGCGAATCGGAGCTCCACCTCCGCCTCTTGCCGGAGCTCCTCTGCCTCACTCCATCTTGCGACAGAGCTTCAAAACCCGGGGTCGAGGAGATAGCCCTCGCTCCCCTGGTTCTTCCTATGCAGGTCAAACAAAGAAAGGAGCCCATCTGGGCTCGATTCCAACCAGGAAGAGGTTCCTGGAGGTCCCGACCTTCATCGACCTCGTCCGAGCGCCTCAAACCTCGAGGAGCAATGATAAGACCGCCGGCAGACGCGGAAAGCCTCCAGCTACGAGCAGAGCATCCCGGATGCGAAGAAGGAGCCTGGAGGAGCCCACGCTCCACGATCGAAGCTCGCCGGGGGCGAGCTGCTTCCCTGTTCCTCCAGACGCCTTCCTCACCGTCCGATCAGGAGGAGCGTCCCAGATTGAACGAGAGCCGTCCGATGAAGCCCCGCACCGACCGTCAGATCCGCGAGGCGCATCTAATCTCAACCCTTCATCGGCGAACCGATACCCGCCGTCGGATGCGCGGCGCATGTCAAGTGGACGAAGATCAACCGTTGGATCGCACGCCTTTGGGGGTAAATTTCAGATACATCCCCCCACCTTTTTGTATTTATATTTTAATGCTATAAATAAAATTCCCCATTGTTGTAATATTTGCAATAGGCCACCTGTAGTTTATATATTTGCATATTGGTCCCTCCGCGCCACACGTGCAGTCCCACGTGAGGCGGGTGATTTTTGCACTTTAACCCTGGCAGGTTTTGGTAATTGTAAAATAGCCCCAAAAATAAAAGTAAATGTTTATTTCTGTAGTAGTTTTTGCACTGATGCCCCTGAGAGATATTTTATTTGCAAAAATGCCCCTGCTAGGCTGTTTAATTTTTGTATGCTTTGTCCATTTATTTCATGCATCATATTATCTTGAAAAATTCCACAAAAATGGATATAAGCTCCTGTTAGCTTGCTCTTGCACGCCATAGTTTCAGTTTTTAATGTTGTTGCATTTTTGCATTTATTTAAAATTAAAAACCTGCATTTTATTTACTGTCTAGCTTATAAAATACCAAAAAAATAGTAAAACACCTTGAAAAATTCCAAAAAAAATTAACTATGGTCTGTTTTATCATAATTAAGTGTCGGTCCAAAAATCATTAAAAATAGCAAAAGAAAAACATTAAAAATTCAAAAATACTCAAAAACTTCTAAAAAATATAAAAAATTCTAGAAAACCCCAAAAATTGCAAACTCAAGTTCTGTAGTTTCTATATTTTAACCTCTTTACTTAAAAAATGGTTTGGAAAAAATTTATGGCTGTGGGATATTTTTAATTACCATTTTACCCCCAGCCAGTAGCTACTCCACTGTTTTGCTTTACTTTAGTATTTAAAAATACCAAAAATTTGTTGAAAAATGCCCAAAAATCACAAAAACTGTAGAAAATCATGAAAATACCAAAAAGACTTTATTTCTGAAATTTTGACTATTTTTGTATATTTTTATAAATATTGTATCATCCCTCTCTCTACATTATATATATGTTCCCTTATTGAAAAAGAAAATGAAAACAAAAAAATATATATAGATATATATATATATATATTTATTAATGTATAACAATCTGAGAATGAAAAAAAAGAAAAAAATATATATATAGATAAATATATACATATGTATGTATTATATACTTTATACATACCCTCTATGGGTATATGTCTTTATATATTTATATTCTATAAATTATATCTCTATATATATTACATAACTATATATTATAAAAAAATAATAATAAAAACCCAAAAAAATAGGCTTCACACAAGGATGACTCTCTGATACATGCACATTTTAGGCTATTTCATTTTTGCATTGCTCTCTGTGGTTCGACCTCTACATACTTAGTCACTGTACATATTGTGGTAGAGTAATAAATATTAATTCACACTCTTGGGACTTAATTAATTCATTCTTTTATTGTGGGTTAATTGTTGATCAACATGGTATTCTGCAAGCGGTTGCATCAGCGATACCTTATATATATATTATTCATTGTGACCCTTGTGGAATATGCGAGTTATCAGATGGCGCCGTTGCCGGGGAGCAATGAGCAAAGCCTATTTTATTTTGTCATTCTTGTGTAAAAATTTTGATTCATCATTGATTTTGTGAGCGGCTATTTCTAATGTAATTAATCACCATGCTTTATTGATTTATTTATTGTGATTAATTTATATCTGTTTTAGTTGATTGATTGAGCTATACTAATCCAATCTCTTTGTGACTTTGTTGTGAGGGCCCGCCACGCGAGGATGGTTTCTTAGGGAGCAAGTGCAACCGAGCTTGGAGGAGGGTGATCTTCACCTCATGACCATCTGGAGAGAGCACCAAGGGTACAAGGAGATGGGGATTAGATAGGTCTAGAACACTTAGGATCATTTTTGTAATTTATGGTGAGAGAGAAACAATTTTGGCATGTAATAATTAACAGGATTCTACTCTTCACAATGAGGTCCAGTGCCCGGGTGATTGTTCACCTGGGGGCCTCATCACGGTTTTCCGAGTTTTCATCGATTTCTTTTCTTTGGTTTCCCGAAGTTTTGAGATTTCCGCCTTTATTTTACTTTATTTTGTGTGCTTGGAGCCCCTAGATATAGGTTGCTTGACTCGGTAGCTAGGCCCACACATTAATAAGAATGCATGTTCCTATAGTCTACTTCGTATGGATCTAGTCAAACTTAAACAAGCCGTTCATTTGTCTCTTAGCCTTGTGCCACAGTGAGCCCCATAAAGCGCTATCTTCTAAACTCAAGTGTGTTGAGCAGAGGAGGGGTGAGCCAAGATCGGACCCTTCAGGCTAAAGATGAATAAGCGACTTATGGTTCTTCACGCTAATAGCAGCTAATGTTTAGGGCGATTTTGTGCCTTGCATACCGACATGTAGATAGGTTTAAAAATTCTTTTTTGCATACCGCATGGAGAGAGCTGGGATGCACTGTAAGTCTTCTAACTTAGCATGCATCATTTGGTTCAATGGTGAGATTTCCATCATGGAACCACTTGCATGGCTTTTCCGCTATCTCCCTCTGATTTTGAGCACCTAGGACTTAAATGAGAATCTACAAAAAACATTAGGCGCTGGTATGAAAACAGACTCAAAAAAAGTGAAAACCCAAAAATTAAAACAAGGGGACTGCTAAATAAACTTTGACCTTAATTAAAATCTATAATGGACTATCATTGTACCGGGTTCATAAAGCCCTCATTGTTTTCAGGTACCTTGGAGGGGGACCAAAACCCTACTCCCTTGAGCGAGTGCGACCCCTAAGGATTAAAGCCAAAAACCCAGTCTTCAATTGCCTTGTGTATCGCCTGGATTTCCGAAGTAATGGCGCTTCTATCGTACGTAGGCGAGTAGGGCTTGGTCACCATTGATGACTCTCTGTTGTGTAGAGAATTGACCCTGTCCGAAGTATTGAGCATAGGCCACGCCTTCACGGGGGTGTCTATCTCATTGTCCTGCGTCCGAGTAGGTTCTTGCATGCTCACGGGTGATTCCGTTGCGAGCGAGAACCGAAGTATTGGTTTCGCCTATCGGCTTCCTCTCTCTATTTCTTTGGCTGAGTAGGGATCCAGGAAGGGTTACAAGGACTCCAAAAAGTACAGACTACAGATTACACAGGAGGAGGACAAGTACGGGATACTCTTCTGGCAGTACTCTCTCTCCTATAGGGTAGCGTACTAAGGACTTGTTATAAGATATGCCTGGAAACACAACTCTAAAAAAAGAAAAGATAATAAATAGCCGAACTTTCACGGCTTCACATGGCGTATGTTGGTGAACCTAATTTTATATTGTGTTTGTATGGATCTAGATTAAGGTTCAAAGATCAAGTCCCGCGCCTTTGCGCACATTCTGTTGTTTCTCCCTTTGACCACCCCGCTCAACCGAGCCTCTCTACTGTTTTACACTCCTTTTATTCCTCGTTGACCATCGTATCTTTCTTCCAACATCCAATCTTCTCTTGTGCTTCGCGAAGTTGATCCATGGATGGTTTTCGTCGGGACCTTGCCGACACCCACATCGATTCCATGAACTCAACTCCGCCAATAAATTCGAGGCGATTCCCGAGAACTCGATCTGGACTTTGTGGGTCGATCTCCAGACTCCTCGTTTTCTACATTTTTCTTGGCCACTCAATAAACTGGGATCACTTTTGTCTCACCTTCACCGTTGTGAATGGAAGTCGATTACAATCTACATCATTTTCCATTCACAACATGCTGGGGTTGACCTGAATTCCACCTTCATCACGGCAGCTGAACATTAATTGCAAGTGGTCTGATCAGGACTATCTCATTATGCAGATAGAAGACAGAGCAAGCCCTAGAGACTACTCCGGAGTTCATTTCTTCCGACTCAGACCCTGACATGGCTCCCGGAGGAAAGGGCAAGGGTCAGCAGCCACCCCAACCAGAAGGACAGATGCCAGACCAGAATCAAGTCAATGCACAACTACTGGCATCTATCTAGGCCATCCAGCAGCAGCTGACCGAGCAGGCCCTCATGCAGACAGCATTCCAGGATATGTTGAATGATATGATGAACCGAGACGAGGGAGGAGGAGGCAGAGGCAGAGGAGGCAGAGGAGGAGGTGGAGGTGGTGGTCCTGATGATGATGACCCTGAATTACCACCACCAAAGCCTACACTAAAAGAAACGTACAATCCGAGAGACGTACTTTGAGCTGAAGCCCCAGTTCATTGCTCTTCTCCCTGCATTCCATGGAAATACCAGTGAAGAGCCGTACATTCACCTGCAGCAATTCTCCCACATTTTCCGCACTATTCACTATCCCAATGTTCCTTTGGACATTGTCAAGATGATGGCGTTCCCCTTCAGCTTACAAGACAAGGCCCTCTATTGGGTCAACCATATGGGGAAGACTGTGATGACCTGGGAGGAGCTGAATTCAGCCTTCCTGCATAAGTATTATCCTCTCGGTCGGCTCAACCAGATGCGAGCCCGAATCAGTAATTTCTCCCAAGGACCGCATGAGTCAATACATGAAGCATGGGAGAGATTCACTGACCTGTAGGAAAAGTGTCCCCATCATGATATTCCGAAGACCAGCTTGGTCCAGCACTTCTTTGGGGGACTGAATATCGAAAGCCAAAGGCTCGTAGACGCGACATGTGGGGGTTCGCATTTTAACAAGGATGAAGACATCGTATGGCAGATATTTGAAGAAATGGCCGAAGGAGAGGCCTCCCTCTCTTCATCTAAGGCATATCAGAAGCAACCCCAGATACTCTAGAAACAAGTACACATGGCAGCGTCCAAGGAGGCAGAGAGAGATGAGAGCTCCAACCTCAGTATCATCGGGGGCCATCTCTCTAAAGTTGACATCATTGAGAAGCGATCACAGGACCTCGAAAAACTCGTTGTGATCGAGAAGAGGACCCAGAATTTAGACAAGCTTGATCAGATCAGTAAGTACCTTGAACTGTTGGTGGGCACCATCAACTCTGTTCAGTCGGCGACACCATCGGAAGCTCCAGCTGAGAAGAAGGACGAGCAGCAACCGCAACATTAGCCTCAGCCGAGCCAGCAGCCACCGGCAGTCCAGTACATGTACTACGTGCAGGCACCCGACCAGGGCCAGCCGCAACAACAGATGGTTGTGTACCAGCCAGAGTTTCTTTCAGGACCTGATCCAGTCTTCCCACCACCACCACCCCTGATTCAGGAAGTGAACGGGGTATGGACCAACGATGCATAACCGACCCGTCCTATGGGACAACTCCAGGGTCAGCCACTTGCCAACCGGCAGTACCACCAACCTCAGGGTGGTCGTTTTGGGCAGTCCTCTCAGCCTCATCAGCAGTACCATCAGCCTCCCCAGTATGCGAATCAATGGAGGTAGAATCTACCAAACCAGCAGCAACTGCAGTACCGCCATCCACAACCGTTTCAGCAGTATGCGGCTGCCCCACCTCAGCAATATCAACAGTATCCTCCTCCCTCGTATCAACAACTTCAACTTCCTGCACCACCCCAGCACCACCAGCAACAGCCTCCGCATCCATCCATACAACAGCAGCGTGGTCTGCACGCTGAAATCACTGAAGAACCCCCTGTAAACCCTACCATGGATTGTCTAGCCCAACTTGTCAAAGGGCTGGTGGAAATGACCAAGCGGCTTGACGACCTGACCGCCACCCGAACCACCATTCCGGCTCAGGTCGAAGCCAACCCCAATAACCTTAAAAAGAAAGAGCAGGTAGAATGTGATGTCCTGTCTGTGTCTGATAATGATATTACTGTTTATTCTAATGCTGTTACTCTCAGGAGCGGTAGGGCCTTGCCTCCGCCTGCTACCAAGAGTGGGGTGAATAAAGAAATAGGTGGATCGTCATCTTCCGCATCAGCCGTACCAGCTACAGGGGCGGGTGAGGAGGAAGAAGAAGGAGAAGCCAGTCCAACCGTCGTGCACTACCATCAGTCCCAGCAGAAAATACAAAAAAATTAGTAAAATCAAAAACAACAAAAAGAAGCTTGCAGCCGAAGCAAAGCCGCGCCAGCCTTGGAGGAGCCGCCAGTAGCAGCCGATCCCTCGCCAGCAGACGGAGCAGACGCTACCCTTTTTGATCGCCCTGGAGCACCAGTATGCCAAGATACAGTTTGTACTCCTTTTTGTAGTCCGAATGTACAACATTTGATGGGCAATGATTTTGATGTAAATAAGAACTCTAATTTTCCTGTCAGTGATGTACATATTCCTTTTCCTCATACAATAGAAAAATCCAAAAAATTGCAAAACAAAAAAGGCATTGTCTGATCCAGGAGTTGTGGAAATTTTAGACAAGTTGACTGTTGAGATTCCTTTGTTGAAGGCCGTGGAGTACATGCCAGCTGTGAAGAAAGGACTTAAAGAGGCATGTACTAATAGGCGTCGCCCAGCGCAAGAAAACAGACACCGAGATGTAGAAAAGCACCTACTCTCCATTGCCACTATTTCAGCCATCAGCAACCTCCCACAAAATAAGCAAGATACAAGAGCACCTCTGATCAGTTGTGAGATTTTTGACCAGGTCTTCGAGCGCACTCTCCTTGACAGTGGATCTTCCATCAACCTTCTGCCCTCATCCATAATGCAAGAATTCGGGCTGGGTTCGCTCGAGCAGACAAACATGATGCTTCAGTTCGCTGACCGATCCGTCAAGCGGCCCCGAGGTCTTTTGGAAGACGTCGTAGTTAAAGTGCAGGAGATGCAATTCCCAGCCGATTTTGTAGTCTTTGATATGGACTCACCTGCACCTCTACTCAAGACCCCTATCATCCTTGGCCGACCATTTCTTCCTACTTCAGGTGCCGTGGTTGATTATGGGTCTGGCAAGATTACTTTTAGCTCGGACACCAAATAGATCACCATCAACATGAATAGAGAGCCGAATGCCACGACTGATGAGAGCCAGCCAGCATCTGAAGCAGACTGTGACTTTATTGTAGAGATCAGAGACTCATCCTTATCACTGGACAATTCATGGACCCAAAAAATCCTCACTCTTGAGGAAGATTTGGAAAGCACAGTTACCCTCGGCTCCGACGATTCTTGGGAGACAGATTTTCAGATGCAGGCGCATCTTTTTCAGCATTCACTCCAGACCGGACACGATCAGCTTAGCGCAGAACCGTTCAGCACATTCCTGGGATCTCAACAGGATGATGAGGATGGTAGCAGCTTCAAGGAAGTACATCCCACCACCAGCATAGTCTCTGAAGTGACCGACAAGTTGGACAGGTCGAAATCAGAACTCAAGCCACTTCCTGCAGGCCTGAAGTATGCTTTCCTTGCGGGTGAAGAACAAATGTATCCGATCATCATCAGCAGCAGGCTGAATTTGGATCGGGAATCTTGTCTTCTCGAGATTCTAGAAAAGAACCGCAAGGCACTTGGTTGGTGCGTATCAGATCTCCGAGGGATAAATCCATCTTTATGTTCGCACCACATCTATTTGGAAGAAGATGCCAAGCCGTCCCGCGAATTCCAAAGAAGGCTGAACCCTAACCTTCGGGACGTCGTCGTGAAGGAGATAACGAAATGGTGTGATACAGGCTTCATCTATCCCATCTACGACTCAAAATGGGTAAGCCCACTGCATGTAGTTCCAAAGAAATCCGGGCTCACCGTGGTTACAAATGACAAAGGAGAGGAAATATCCACTCGGGTACCAACATCCTGGCGGGTGTGTGTGGACTACCGCCGTCTTAATGCAACAACGAAGAAGGACCACTTTCCCTTGCCAATCATTGATCAAGTTCTAGAAAGATTAGCCAGCAAGGAGTTCTTCTGCTTTTTGGATGGGTACTCCAGGTACAACCAAGTGGCGATCGCTCCTGAAGATCAAGAGAAGACTACCTTCACTTGCCCGTTCGGAACCTATACCTTCAAGAGAATGATCTTTGGTTTATGCAATGCACCTGCAACCTTCCAAAGATGCATGTTAGCAGTCTTCACCGAGATGGTAGGCAGTTTTCTTGAGGTGTTCATGGACGATTTCTCTTTCTATGGTGATAGTTTCGATTCTTATCTTGAGCACCTAGACAGAGTGCTTCAGAAGTGCCGAGAAGTCAATTTAGTGCTTTCATGGGAAAAGAGCCACTTTATGGTCACTGAAGGCATTGTGCTGGGCCACGTCATTTCCAAACGTGGCATGGAAGTCGACCTGGCGAAGGTGGATGTTATTTCAAATCTCCAGCCACCTCAGTCAGTGAATAATGTGAGGTCATTCCTGGGGCATGTGGGATTCTACAGGCGATTCATCAAGGATTTCAGCCGCATTGCCCGACCTTTGACAAAACTTCTGTGCAAGGAAACCGAGTTCAATGTAGATCAGCAGGTTCTCCTTGCTTTCAATCAGTTGAAGAAGCTTATTACTCAGGCTCCAATCTTACAGCCGCCAGACTGGACTCTTCCCTTTGAAATAATAACCGATGTGTCAGATTTTACAGTCGGGGCTGTTCTTGGGCAAAGGAAAGAGAAAGCGCCCTATGCCATTCACTATGCCAGCAGAACATTAGATGAATCACAAAGAAATTATACAGTGACAGAGAAAGAATTGGTGGCTGTGGTTTTCACCCTTGAGAAGTTTAGATCCTATTTGCTGGGATCAAAAGTCACAATTTTTACATACCTCTGCTATCCGGTACCTACAACAAAAGAAGGATGCCAAGCCAAGACTGATTCATTGGATCCTTCTCCTCTAGGAATTTGATTTGGAAATCAAGGACAATCCTGGAGTTCAAAATGTGGTAGCAGACCATCTCTCCAGAATAGAGCAGCATGAGCCTCCTCTTAACAATGCATCTATCACAGAAACCTTTCCTGACGAATCAATCCTTGCAGTGGATTCTCTTCCTTGGTATGCTGATATAGTCAACTACCTCGCCTCTGGGGTAACGTCGTCGGATTGGACGAAGAATCAGAAGAACAAATTCATGTCGACCATCCGGTTCTACCAATGGGAGGATCCTCTTTTATTCAGGGAAGGAGCGGATTGCATTTGGCGCAGGTGCATCCCTCAGACAGAGCAATCTAGTGTCCTCGAGCATTGTCACTCGCTCGAATCTGGTGGACATCACTCTGGAGATCGTACGACAACCAAAATACTTCAGTGTGGCTTATGGTAGCCCACATTATTTAAGGATGCTGCAGAATTTGTCAAAAGATGTATTGACTGTTAGAGATTGAAAGGTACACTTACTGCCAAAGATTCAATGCCCCTAAAAATCATTCAGATAGCAGACGTTTTCGATGCATGGGGCATTGACTTCATGGGACCTTTCCCTAACAGTCAAGGTTTTGAGCACATCCTTCTTGCCGTCGATTACGTGAGTCGTTGGGTTGAAGCTATCCCCGCTCGAGCCGCCTACAGCCAAACAGTATGCCAGTTCCTGAAGAAGAACATCATTTCGCAGTTCGGGATACCGAAAATTCTCATATCAGACGGGGGTAGCCACTTCATTAACAAAGAGGTCAAGAAGTTAACGAAGGAGTACGGCATCGATCATCGTGTCGCGTCTCCTTACCATCCTCAGACCAATGGCATGGCGGAGTTATCAAACAGAGAAATCAAGACTATCCTGCAGAAACTTGTTAGGCCAAACAGAAAAGACTAGTCTCAACTCTTGGACTCGGTCCTATGGGCTTACCGAACTGCCTACAAGTCTCCCTTGGGCATGTCACCCTATCGTCTTGTATATGGAAAACCGTGCCATCTGCCAGTGGAATTAATTCACGAGTCTTTATGGGCAATCAACAGTTGCAATTTGGACTCACGCAAAAGTGGTCAGAAAAGAAAGGATGATCTGAACAGACTCTTGGAGTTCCGAGACTGTGTATACCATAACACCTTGATGTACAAAGAGAAGGTGAAACGCTGGCATGACCGGCACATTAGACGAAAGACCTTTGATATTGGACAGAAAGTGTGGTTATTTGATGCAAAGTTGCGGATATTCCCAGGCAAATTGAAGAATAAGTGGACATGGCCATTTCGAGTTTGTGAAGTGCGTGACAATGGAAGTATTGCCATATCAGAATTGTCCCCTGACGCACAGCCCTTCGTCGTCAACAACCAACTCCTGAAGCCTTACCTCAAACCAAATGCATTCTTGGCCGTTGTTGACTCCATCCAGCTCGTGCACCATGATGACATCTCCACAACAGCTACAGCATCAAAAGATTCAGACAATGCACTCCAACCATTGTTTATCTGAATTTCTTCTTTTCTTCTTTTCCTTTTCTATTTTCTCTTTATATCAAAAAGGTGCCGCCCTTGTAGACAGTTTTCTATACTTAGGACGTACTTTGTCCTAAGTATAGGGGGGATGCGCACCCTGAGTTTTTCATTTCATTCTGATCCTCTCCATTGTCTCCTCTTCTTGTCTATACTTAGGAGTATCTTACCCTAAGTATAGGGGGAGACAATTTGAGTTCTGTGTATTCCCACCCTTGACCCTCCCTGCTTTGTGTACAGTCTGCTATACTTAGGATTATTTGATCCTAAGTATAGGGGGGACGGTCAACTTCTCATTCATTCATTTTTCATTCATAAATTCTTTCGACTTGTCTATACTCAGTACTAGTTATGTCTCCTCTTTTCCCTTCGATCTATGAGGACATAGCTCAAGCTAAGTATAGGGGGGTCGTATATACCATGTATATACTATAAGCCATAACTCATACTGAAAAATAAAACATCAACTCAATATAAAAAAGCAATAAGTAACTCTATAATAATAAAAGATGATTGTGAGCTCCTCAGACTCTTTGTACTTGTACTGATTATTGAGTCAGGAAAAGCGTTTTCTGCAAAAAGTTTCTTTGAAAAATCTTTTGAAAATTGCTTGAAAAATAGTATGTACAAGTATTCAACCTTTGAAAAAATAGTGTTGTGTGAAAAAAAATTATTTTCTTTGAGTAAAACAAAAATGTGTGAAAACTAGTGTGCAAATGATTGGAAAAATTTGGTTATCAAGTTGCTTTGAAAAAACTTATCTATTCTGTGTGAAAAACATTTGTAAAATCATTGTCAAATGCATGTACATGTTTGCAAAGTTATTTTGGACTGTAGTTTTCAAAACTCTTGTGAAATGATTCTTGAATAAGTCTGAGGAGTCTGCACGAAAATCTCTCATACAAAAATAAGAATAATCCCGAATAAAGCCTATAAGAGCCAAAACCCTGTTGTATATCAAATACAGTTTTTCTTCTTTTGTATATACTGATTAATAAATCAGGTTAGATACCTATACAGTATGATTTGAAAAATAGTGTGTACTGTTTGAAAAATTTGCCGTGAAATGTTTTCAACCTGTGTAAAATTGTTTGGATTGCAAAACTTTTCTTTGTGTGGAATAAAGGATTTGAAAAACCTATGTGCAAATGTTTTGAAAATTGTTTGTCAAAATTATTGTGGAAAATGTGTATATATATATAGTGTGAAAAATCTTTGCAAAAATAGTTTTCAAATGTGTGTAAATGCTTGCAGAAATTATCGTGTACTATAGTTTGCAAAATTATTTTCAAAACTAGATCTGAGAAATAAAAACATCATGACAAATACTTGTAAATTGTGAATAAGATACATAAAATTCTTTCTGAACAACCTGAATAAAGTACTTCAGTAAAACCTGTAAAGTCTTTAGAAATCCATACCTTTTGTAAATAAGGCGGTACGCCCGTGTAAATAATTGTATGTACTTGTTTGTATGTGTCAAGCTTTTTATTTGCAAAAAATTCTTTGTGTAAAAAGATTCTTTGATTTTTGTAAACTTCTTGTGAAAAATTGCATCATTCATTGTGCATAACATGAGCATACCATTCATATTCTTTTTGAGTGAGCTTGATGATTGAATCAGTCTAATAAAATCTCAAGTTGGAGCTTGGTTAGACCTTACCGCACCTAACTGCACTGGAACCTTACGGGAACTAGGTTTAAGGTACTTCAGGTCTATACAGAGTTAATTCTTTGAGAAATCAGGGCTGGGTTCAAGTCACCTCAACTGACTAACTAGAACTTTTCGAGACACATGCATGACTCTTGCCGACCATGACCTAACTTGGACACTTGCACCTTTCACTTGGCTCAACTCAGTTGGAGTGGTGAGGGGGTTGGATTTGCCAGTCTGAGATGCACACGGGTGGAAACATTCGTCCTCGTCTAGGGAGGGAAGTGCAGCCCAACCTGGTTCAATAGCCATGAGGTCTAACGACGGGAGATTGTGGGTTGCAATAAAGCTTCAAAAGAGGGATAGTCTACTGGCTCAAGAGGAAAAACTCCTTATGTAAATGCTGTTGTGCATAGTATTTCTAAAAAAAATGGTCAGGCCTGTACAAAAATAAAATGCCTGCAAAGTATGTACATATGTTATAAAGCCAATAAGCAAGCTGGAGTTCCAAAGTCAAATATGTAAGCATGCAGCTGGATGACTTGACTACACTGGTCTTGCTTCCTAGGATAGGTAGCTACACTGGCTACCATCCATTCTTCTCTTCACCCCTCCTCTTGAGCTGGTTGCCACTTGAACTTAGAAGGGAATACCCTGCTCCTCGAGCAAAGAGCTGTTGGATTGGGGAATCGTTGGGTTGTCATTCTGGAGAAGTCAGTTCCTTTGTCATTTCAGTTGGGGAGAGCCACCTTCACTTACACTGTACAAGTCAGCTTCATAGTTATAAGGGTTTGCGTACGATGTAGACCAGTTCTGACCAGGCTATTGAGTTGGGTTGAACCGAGTTCTGTGGCTCTCGAAGGCTGTTGTATTTTAAAACTGGTTCCCGACTAGGTTCCACACACATCTACACCCAAGGTCTGACAGAAGCTCCAAATTCAGATTTTATAAAGACATGCATTGCACAGAAAGCACCCCTATTCACTCTATCCTTCTTTAATTCTCCTTTTTCTTTTCTTTATTCTTTTTGTACTTATTGCATAAGTGTTTGCTAGGGACTAGCAATGGCAAGTATAGGGGGGTGATGAATCTCCATTTCATCACCTTTATTCTATCATTTTGGCCTCAAAAACCCCAGCAAATGCATGTAAATAACATCAAATTGTACATAATAACATTCATCATTCATTGTATTAATTATATAATAAATAAGGTTTTTAATGCCAAAATTATAGAATAAAGAGAATAAAAGAAAAAGGAATAAAATATTGCAAATATTTTATGACCCTAACCCCGAGACCAAGGCCAGCATGGAATTGGTCGACAAGGAATAAAGTAGGCGGAGATAAGGGCCAGTGTACAGAAAATTACCTCATTTATTCATGTATTTATTTATGCATTTTTGACACCTATTTTGTATATAAATATTCATTCATCAAATAAAGAAACTTTGTTCATAAAAGTTGTAGATAATAATGTAAATAAAATTACAAAATTGAGTTTGTACCAAAATAATACATAGTGTACATTTTATACACAGAATAAGAAGCCAAAATCTCAACTTCACAGACCTATATCTTGCAAATAAAAACTCCAAATCACCCAAACTCACCTTTAATTGTATATAGCTTTCCATGAACTTTTTAATAAAATTAGCTTCATATTTTTTGGAGTCCATTTGCAAAAGTTAGGTTTTTGGCCTTCATTGTGCAACCTACCTGATTAAAATATTCAATTTATTCATTGTCCATTATTTTTACAAAATTATATTTTTAGAATTTTGTAAATAATGTGTATAATACATGTACATATTGAAATTAAAATAAAATCAAAAAGAATTAGTAAAATAAAATAAGCTTATGTAATACATAGGCAAAACACCTATGTTAAGTATGTACATAAATAAAAGGGCATTCAATTATTTTATTCTTTATTCATCTATATTTTTATAATAATGTAGATATTATATATAACTTATTAAAAATACAAATTCACAATAAAAACCAAGAAAATACATTGAATAAATAAAGTATATATAATATATAGGTAAAAGACCTATAAGTATACCTACATATACATATACCTATTTATTTAAAAATGAAAATAAACTCATAAAAATTAAATAAAAATACCCTCATACTCATAAAAACAAGTTTTAAATTTATAAATTAAGATAATAAAATAATAAAATAAAATAAACAATTAAAAATAAATTACACAAAATACATGTAAATACATACATATACACATTATTAAAATAAAACTATAATAAAACACTTCAAAAAATTAAATAAAAATCGTAAATAAATACTACATGAAATAATACACATTTTTTATTTTATAAAGAAAAAATAATAAAATCATTTACTAAGTCAAATAAATCATTTTAGAATAGGGTTTCCTATTTTGTCTTCTAGCGGCCGAGGTGGACCAATGGGGCGCCAGCCCTTGTTGACCGCCCGATCAGCTGTCCCATCCGGGACCTGGCATCTCTAAACCGTCTTTTCCCTGGATTTCTTCCCTTTTTTACGGCCATCTCGTCCATCGATCGAGCTCGCTTTCTTCACAAGAAATGATCTCTAATGATCACTGATACCCGCCGATATCTTAGATCAACTTGATACTCATTGGACTAATCAATAAATGCCGGTCAATAAGGCTCCAGGCCAATGTCTATAAATAAGGAGCTTCGTCCCCCTCCTCAAATTTGGCCAATTTAATCCACCCAAAAGCCCTGATTTCGATCCTGGGAGGTTCCTCGTGACAGGGGGAGCATCGCAGCGACTTAGATCGACCGGAGCAGGGAAGATTTTGACGCGGCGGAGCTCCGGCGTCCGTCCTGCTCCCTGGTGTCCCCCAGGTATAAGAGTTGCCCTTTTATTGTATTTTAGGTAGATTTTAGTGTTAGCTTTTCATTCCCGTTGTTAGTTTAGTCTTTAGTTAATCATCGTACCTTAAAATCAAAAAATCTAAGTTCGTCGGAGCTCAGCTCCGGCGACTTCTTCACCGTGATCTCGACCGTCTCCGACCGCCACGTTCACCCCACTTCGTTCCCCATCGCGTTCTCCATCTATCTATATTTGCATATTGGTCCCTCCGCGCCTCACGTGCAGTCCCACGTGATGCGCGTGATTTTTGCACTTTAACCCTGGCGGGTTTTGGTAATTATAAAATAGCCCCAAAAATAAAAGTAAATGTTTATTTCTGTAGTAATTTTTGCACTGATGCCCCTGAGAGATATTTTATTTGCAAAAATGCCCCTGTCAGGTTGTTTAATTTTTGTATGCTTTGTCCATTTATTTTATGCATCATATTATCTTGAAAAATTCCACAAAATGGATATAAGCTCTTGTTAGCTTGCTCTTGCACGCCATAGTTTTAGTTTTTAATTTTGTTGCATTTTTGCATTTATTAAAAATCAAAAACATGCATTTTATTTACTGTCTAGCTTATAAAATACCAAAAAATAGTAAAACACCTCGAAAAATTCCAAAAAAAACTTAACTATGGTCTATTTTATCATAATTAAGTGTCAGTCCAAAAATCATTAAAAATCTCAAAAGAAAAACCTTAAAAATTCAAAAATACTCAAAAACTTCTAAAAAATATAAAAAATTCTAGAAAAACCCAAAAATTGCAAACTCAAGTTCTGTACTTTTTATATTTTAACCTCTTTATTTAAAAAATGGTTTGGAAAAAATTTGTGGCTGTGGGATATTTTTAATTACCATTTTACCCCCAGCAAGTAGCTACTCCACTGTTTTGCTTTACTTCAGTAATTTAAAATACCAAAAATTTGTTGAAAAATGCCCAAAAATCACAAACAAAGTAGAAAATCATGAAAATAAGAAAAATACTTTATTTCTGAATTTTTATCTATTTTTGTATATTTTTATAAATACTGTATCATCCCTCTCTCTACATTATATATATGTTCCCTTATTGAAAAAGAAAATGAAAACAAAAAAAATTATATATAGATATATATATTTATTAATGTATAACAATCTAAGAATTTAAAAAAAAGAAAATATATATATATATAGATAAATATATAAATATGTATGTATTATATACTTTATACATACCCTCTATGGGTATATGTCTTTATATATTTATATTCTATAAATTATATCTCTATATATATTACATAACTATATAATATAAAAATAATAATAATAATAATAAAAACCCACAAAAATAGGCTTCACACAAGGATGACTCTGTGATACATGCACATTTTAGGCTATTTCATTTTTGCATTGCTCTCTGTGGTTCGACCTCTACATACTTAGTCACTGTACATTTTGTGGTAGAGTAATAAATATTAATTCACACTCTTGAGACTTAATTAATTCATTCTTTTATTGTGGGTTAATTGCTGATCAACATGGTATTCTGCGAGCGGTCGCCTCAGCGACACCTTATATATATTATTCATTGTGACCCTTGTGGAATATGCGAGTTATCATCTACCAATTCTCCATCGCTTGTAGTTTGGTTATATTATTTCAGTTTCCTTATTGTTTTCCTTTCGGTGATTTTATAGAGGAAACTCTTTTTTGTTTTTTCTTTTAAAATATGTCCTGATATAAGGGGAAGCTCTATCGAAATTTTTATAAAACTATGTTCCGATATAAGGGGAAACTCTTCCAAAATTTTCATAGAAATATATCCCAATATAAGGGGAAACTCTACCGAAATTTTCGTAGTAATATCATCATGTACAAGGGGAAGCTCTGCTGAAAATTCAAGAGAAAATATGTTCTTCGTGTTCTTCGCGTTCTTTGGGTGTTCTTCATAATCGTCGTTCGTTCTTCACGATCTTGGCATGTTCTCAACGTTTTTGATACGAAAATAAAATTAAATCGTTTCAGGAGCTATAAATCATCCTTTTGAAAAAGAATCACGATAAAGCACTACATATGAGAGGGAGAGCTTGATTAGGTAACGAAATACTTCCTTTTGTTGTTGGGTTTTCATATGAGATCGTTGAGATTTTTGTATTTATGCTCCTTACTTCGAAGAACCCTAATTTGGTTATTTTTGAGAAAGTATGAAAGATTGCTTTGTGATTTCAACTAAAATAAGGTCTAAGCATCGAATGGATGCAGTGGTTTGGAAAGTTAGGGTTTGGAAGTTAAAATAAGCATAAATATGAGTATATAAATATATGAATTAATATATGTGTAAGTCTATACTCAGTATTTATGCCTATGCAAATCTAAGGCTTAACGGAGGAATTACATCATGGAAATTGATGTGTTTTGAGTTGGATCCTGAAAAGGATTGTGTCTTACGTTAAGAATGTCTGGGAGTACAACTACAGGTCGGGCATGCAACCTGTAGGTTTGTCGGAGGAATCGGTATTAGCATTTCTCTACTTAGGTGGTACATGTTTGCCCTTTTATGATAAGTGCACACGAAGTGAATGATTTGCAACGCGTGGTATCGAGAGCTAATATATTCGAGTTGAATGATGGAAGATGTGGTCGTGTTATGTGGAGGCACGAATAGTTCAATAGCGGCCGGGTCAGGATAACATGTATTTAAAGCTGCTAGGTTATGTGATTAAAGGTTAGCCTGAAGTTCTAAGCAATCAGATCCTCGAGGATGGTTTGCTCCTTTGTTTTCCAGACTGAGGGTTTGAGACCCTGATTAATAAAAGAAAAGGAAATTTTCAAGGTAGTATTGGAGGATTGGTTGAGGCAACATGCGACGACATAAGCTTACAAGATCAACACAATCTCCAATTCTAAAGTGTCCAGATTTCGAAGTCCATATAGTGGTGAGGTAATTCCCTGGACTAATCTTCGACGTGGAATAGAAAAGAATAGGACTTAAATTAATGAGAAGGGATGAAACTTATTTGATAACAAGTTTTGAAAAATTACACATTTGTTTGCTTTTCTCTTTTTCGTTGCTTAGCACTAGCTAATTTTTATCCTATGATTTATGGAAAACCCAACAGGTGTCAGTGAGCCAGCACAAAGACTTTAATAATCCAGCCAACTAACATAGTCATCTAGCCTACCACAGTAGCTTTACTCTGTAAGGTAGTTAGAAATCTTTTGTGCGTTTCCTTCCAACTGATGTACATGTAAATGGTTATAATGGGACAATGTATCATTTGATCTTTATTTTGTGAATGGAAAATTTGTTTCTGAATGTTAGTTGTGATTGCTAAATAATTTATTGCTGAGTAACCGGATCCAGATATGGGAGGATCTGACAACCCAGAATTGGGGTCGCGACAGATTGGTATCAAAGCCTGGTTACTCTAGTAATTGATTCAGTAATTGATAACTATAAGTAGTATTCAGAAACTAAGGTGGTGTTAAGATCCTTTGATCTTAGTAAGTGACTGCAGTACCATTCACAAGTCATTGTCCCTTATGTGCATCATGCTAATATGTGCAGGATGTAACCTTTAGCCTTGACTAATCCCAATGACAGACCAAGATGTGTCTTGGCAATTAATGTCTATGATGGTGATGCCCCACGAGATGGGGAAAATGTAGCAGGCATTAGAGCATAGACCTAATGCCACAATGAGAGGTCAAAGTCATCCAGACCCGTGAATGCTCGAATCCTACCATATATATAAGATTTTGATAGAAGTACAAAACCATTACTTTATTAAAGGACAAGGTGGTAAAGTGTTTATAATTCAAGAGATCTTAGATGACTATGTGTACTTATTGAAATATGAATAATTTTGATCTCATCCTGGAGATGGACTGGCTAGAAAAGCATCATGCATGCCTTGATTGTTTACAGAACATAGTAACATTTCACCTTCCTAACTTGATAGAGTTCCAGTTTATTGGAAAGATATCCAATGATAATACTGAATAAATCTCTACTTTGAAAGCACAACAATTCTTGGAGCAAGGGCGCCAGGGCTATTTAGCTTATGTAACCACTACATTCGGGTTAGATATAATGATAGAAGATGTACCTATAGTGTGCGAGTTTCCTGATATATTTCCAGAAGAACTACCTGGATTACCACCCGAGCAAGAGATTGAATTTGAAATATCTCTCACACATGATACCCGGCCTATCTATATCCCTCCATATAGGATGCACTAGCTGAGTTGCGAGAGTTAAAAGTATACTTACAAGAACTGTTAGATAAAGGATTCATTCGTCCTAGTACTTTACCATGGGGTGCTCTTGCCTTGTTTGTGAGGAAAAAGGACGGGTCAATGCGGTTGTGAATTGACTATAGACAGTTAAACAAGAAGATAGTAAAGAACAAGTATCCTCTGCCAAGAATAGATTATCTCTTTGACCAGTTGCAGGGTTCAACTGTGTATTCCAAGATTGACTTAAGATCTGGATACCATCAGTTGAAGACTAAAGATGCAGATATCCCCAAGACTACCTTTCGAACTAGATATGGACATTATGAATTTTTAGTTAGACCTTTCGTACTAACAAATGCCCAGCAACCTTCATGGATCTCATGAATAGAGTATTGAAGGAGTTCCTAGATCACTTTGTAGTAGTCTTTATTGATGATGTGCTTATTTACTCCAAGAATAAGTACCAGCAAGAACACCATCTCCGGCAAGCACATGAAATACTACGTGACTTCTGGTTGTCCGAAGTATCCTTATTAGGCCATGTTATTTTTAGGGAAAGTATATCAATTGATCCTACAAAGGTTAGTACGGTGATGAGTTGGGAAAGCCCGTAGACTGTCACAGAAATACGATATTTTTTAAGTTTAGATGTATTATAGAATATTTGTGAAGTACTTTTCACGAATAGCATTGCCAATGACTTGGCTGACTCAAAATGAAGTTCAATTCATACGGTCCGACACATGTGAAGCTAGTTTTCAGATTCGAAAGAATGCCTAACATCTGCAACTATCCTTACTCTACCCTCTGGTACTGAAGGGTTTATAGTGTACACTAATGTATCTGAAGAAGGACTTGGGGTAATTCTTATACAACAAGGTAAGGTAGTTGCATATGCATCACGACAGCTCAGGACACATGAGAAGAACTACCCGACACATGACCTTGAATTAGCTTCCGTAGGTTCCGCTTTGAAGATATGAAGACACTACCTCTATGGTATTACTTTTGAGATTTTCACTGATCATAAAAGATTGAAATATCTATTTGATAAAAAGGAGCTCAATATAAGGCAGAGACGGTGGCTAGATCTATTGAAGTACTATGATTGCACTATCTCCTTCCACCCCGGTAAGGGAAAAATTGTAGCAGATGCCCTTAGTAGAAGAACTTATTCACATGGGTTGGTGAGTGCTATCCACTTCTGGGGTGTACTATCAATGTTAAGTGAATGGAAACTATTTGATAGCAGTGCTGATACTATAACTTTTCCTCATCGATAAAAATAAGAGATCTGGGATAGAATAAAGAAAAGACAAGAGGATGATCCAGTACTTAAAGACTTGAGACAACAACTTCAGAAGAATGAGATAGAGGGATTCCAGATACAAGATGGGTTACTACATAACCATCACAGAGTTTGTGTACCACACACTTGAACTGAGGAAAGACATCATACATGAAGCACATTGTTCTAGATTATCCATTCATCCAGGAATTACGAAGATGTATAAGGATCTTCATTCATACTTTTGGTGGCCGGGAATGAAGAAAAAAGTCGCTGAGTTTGTGAATTCATGTTTCACTTGCCAACAGGTAAAAGCTTCACACCAAAAGCCACAAAGATTGTTACAACCCCACCTATACCTGAGTGGAAATGGGAAAGTATTTCCATGGACTTTGTTACTGGCTTACCTCAGACGACTGATGGTAAAGATAGTATATGGGTTATAATAGATTTCTTGACCAAGGTAGCACACTTTATTCCGATAAGTTTATCTTCCACTCTGGACCAGCTTTCTGAGTTATATATTACGCATGTGATCTGTCTCCATGGTATCCCAAAAGAGGTAGTTTCCGATCGAGATTCACGATTCACCTCACACTATTGGGAGAACTTCATGAAAGCCTTAGACATACAACTATGCTTGAGCACAACATATCATCCACAAACAGATGGTCAATCAAAATGTACGATTCAGACTTTAGAGGACATGCTACGAGCATGTGCCTTAGAATGGAAAGGGTCATGGGTGAAACATTTGCCTCTTGCAGAATTTACCTATAACAATAATTACCATACAAGTATTGGCATGACACCATTTGAATCACTATATGGACGAAGGTGTACTACTCCTTTGTGTTGGTAAGAGGTCGGGATAAAGAACCTTTACGATTCAGATAGACTCCAGGAGACACGGGAAGCTGTAGAGCTTGCTTGAAAAAGACTAATAACTTCCCAGGGTCGCCAAAAAAGCTATAGTGATACCAGGCGAAGAGACCTTGAATTTGAGGTAGGCAACTTTGTATTTCTTAGAGTCTCGTCTATGAAGGTAGTTTAGATGTTTGGCTTGCATGGGAAGTTGACACCCAGATTTGTGGGTCCCTTTGAAATTATTCAGCGCATTGAGAAAGTCGCATATAGACTTGCACTTCCTCCACATCTTTCAGAAATATATGATGTTTTTCATGTATCAAATATGAGAAAGTATATTAAGGATCCTGAGCATAAGATATGATCTGCATGTTAAGCCAAACTTTACATGCTTAGAAATACCTATGCAAATACTAGACAGAGATATCAAGAAGTTGAGGAATAAAGCCGTACCTCTCGTTAAAGTGTTGTGACACAAACAAGAGTTTGAAGAAGTCAAATGGGAACCTGAGGTAGAAATGAGAGAAAAATACCAGTATTTGTTTGAATGATAATACTATTGTACTGTGTATATCTTTATTATAAATGAAATGACATTCATTCTCATTAAGGTTGTTATAGTTTCAATCCTCTTTAAGGCTGTTATGTATGTATTTCTAGTCTCGAGGAAGAGACTTCCTTTAAAGTTGTTATAATTGTAAAGCCTAGAACTTAGAATCTATAGAATCATATATCACAAGATCTGGCTCGTCAAGAGGAAACCAACAGAATTTGTTTCGTGTGAATTTCGATTTGTTATGTTTTCAGAAGAAAGAGAAGGAGGTTTAAGATGTCATTAACTCTTAATGACCATCATTTAATTAAATACAATTAAAGAAATTAATGATGGATTTAGGATCTTTAATGACCATTAGCGAACACTAATCATGGTTAGCAAAAAGTTAAGCATAAACCGTGAAGGTTAAATCACAATAAGCAAAAGTTGATCACGATTAACACTCATTAAGCGTCATTAGTGAATCTAGAGTCTTCTGGATAGTTCTAACTTAAGCCCTAAGTTTCGAATAAGTTTTGGACAAAACCATGAACCAAAACCATAGGCCACTAACTGTAGTTAAGATCTAAACTATGGTTTTCTAACCATGGTTAGCAGTTTTCTGGAGCCTATAAAAATCCCCCACCCATTCATTCTCTACGATTTCCATTACCACCACCACCACCTCAAGGGCTAGGGTCGAGAGGTCGGGAGGAGGAGTGGGAGGCGAGGAAGGAGCGCTGGCGAAATGCTGCCAGGAGAACGAGGAGGAGGAAGGTATGATCCTCTCTTAGTTTGCTTCGTAAGCTAGGTTTTCGATTCATGTTCTTTTTCCAGCTTTGTATTCTATTCATCTGTGTTTCTGATTCATTTTCTGTTGTGATTCGAGGAGAAATCTGTGTAACACCCTACATAGGTACGGGCAGCTATGCATGTCAGTGAACCCGATGATTCGTCACACTTTCACTCACCTAAGACGTGTGGTGTCTACCGGTTTTCCATTACTTGATGTTCAATTCTTTCTTTTCCGTTTTTATAGTTATTTTGATAGAGAATGTGTAATATCCTACTTAGGTGCGGGGGGCTATGCACATCAGTGAACCCTCTGATTCGTCACACCTTCACTCACCTAAGACGTGTGGTGTCTACCGATTCTCCATCGCTTGTAGTTTGGTTATATTCTTTTAATTTCCTTGCTGTTTTCCTCTCGGTGATTTTATAGAGGAAACCTTTTCTGTTTTTTCTTTTAAAATATGTCCCGATATAAGGGGAAACTCTGCCAAAATTTTTTATAAAAATATGTTCCGATATAAGAGGAAACTCTGCCGAAATTTTCATAGAAATATATCCCATTATAAGGGGAAACTCTGCCAAAATTTTCCTAGAAATATCACCCGTATAAGGGGAAGTCTGCTGAAATTTAAAGAGAAAATATGTTCTTCACGTTCTTCGTGTGTTCTTTGCGTTCTTCATGTTCTTCATTCATTCTTCACGATCTTGACATGTTTTTAATGTTTTTGATACAAAAATGAAAATCGATCATTTCAGGAGCTATAAATCATCTTTTGAAAAAGAATCATGATAAAGCACTGCATACGCGCGAGAGAGAGAGAGAGAGCTCGTTTATGTAACAAAATCCTTCCTTTTGCTATTAGGTTTTCATATGAGATCGTTGAGATTTATGTATTTATGCTCGTTGCTACGAAGAGCCCTAATTTGGTTATTTTTGAGAAAGTATGAAAGGTTGCTTTGTGATTTAAACTAAAATAAAGTCTAAGCATCGAATAGATGTAGTGGTTTGGAAAGTTAGGGTCTAGAAGTTAAAATAAGCATAAATATGAGTATATAAATATATGAATTAATACATGTGTAAGTCTATACTCAATATTTATGTTTATGCAAATCTAAGGCTTATCATAGGAATTACATCATGGAAATTGATGTGTTGTGAGTTGGATCCTGAAAAGGATTGAGTCGTACATTAAGAATGACTGGGAGTAGAACTATAGGTCAGACATGCAACCTGTAGGTTTGTTGGAACCCATATTGGTGTTGCCCTACCTAGGTGGTATACGATTGCCCTGTTATGATAAGTGCGCACGAAATGAATGATTTGCAACGTGTGGTACCAGAAACCAATATATTCAGGTTGAATGACATAATATGTGGTCATGCCATGTGGATGCACAGTAGTTTAATAGCAGCTGGGTCACGATAACATGTATTTAAAGCTGCTAGGTTATGTGATTAAAGGTCAGTATGAGGTTTTAAGAAATCGGGTCCTCAAGGATGGTGTGCTTCTTTATTTGCCAGGTTGAGGGTTTGAGGCCCTGATTAATAAAAGAAAAGGAAATTGTCAGGGTAGTATTGGAGGATTGGTTTAGGCGATGTGCGATGGCATAAACTTGTAAGATCAACACAATCACCAATCCTGAAGTGTCCATATCTTTGGAGTCCATATAGTGGTGAGGTAATTCCCTGGACTAATCCCTGACATGGAATAGAAAGGAATATGACTTAAATTAATGAGAAGGGATGAAACTTTTTATGATAATAAATTTTGAAAAATTACACATTTGTTTGCTTTTCTCTTTTTCACTTAGCACTCGCTAATTGTTATCCTATGATTTATGGAAAACCAAACATGTGTCGGTGAGCCAACACAAGGACTTTAATAATCCAGCTAACTAACATAGTCATCTAGCCTGCCACAGTAGCTTTACTCTATAAGGTAGTTAAAATTCTTTTGTGCGTTTCCTTCCAACCGATGTACATGTAAATGGTTATAGTGGGACATTGTATCATTTGAACTTTATTTTGTTAATGGAAAAGTGTTGAAATACTTCATTCTGAGTAATTTTAATTGCAGTCTGTTTCTGAATGTTAGTTGTGATTGCTGAATAAATTATTGCTAAGTAACTAGATCCGGATATGGGAGGATCCAACGGCTCGGAATTGGGGTCGCGACTTTTGTTTTACAAAAAATGTACAAAAATAATTTTGTAAAGATTTTTAAAAAACTATTTTACAAAAATATTTACAAAAGAATTTTTACAAATAAATTTTATAAAGTTTTTATAAAATATTTTTATTCTAATTTTATTAGCCATGTTATTAGACAAACAAAAGTATGAGTTATGGCTAATGTATATATACAATATATATGACACTCCCTATACTTAGTTCGAACTATGTCCTCATAGTGACCAAGAAGTGACAAAAGAAGGCATAACTTGTGCTAAGTATAGAATAGTGAAAAGAATTCTATACTACAATGACACAAAGCATAAAGAATGAAATGAAAAGAAGTTGGTGATCTCCCCTATACTTGGGATAAAATAATCCTAAGTATAGAAGACTATACAAATGGGGAAGACCAAGGAAAATAATGTACAAACTCAACAACTCGACTTGTCCTTCCATATACCTAGGGTAAAAGATCCATAAGTATAGAAAAAGAATATCAACAAGTTGAAGGACAAGAGAAAGAACAAAAGAAATAAAAAGAAAAATAAGAAGAAATAAACGACATCACTTTCCCTATACTCAGGGTAAGAGATCCGTAAATATATGCAACAACAAGAGTGATAAAATAGAATGAAAATAGAACAACTCAAGTCATTCACCTCCCCTATACGTAGGATAGAGTACATTCTAAGTATAGCACACACGCATGGAAAAGTGGTGAATGATAAAAACATAAGAAGAAAGAATAGAATGAAAGGAATATATATAATAAAGAAGAATGTACAATGATAAAGAAGGAAGAAACTTGACCTTCTTTCGCATCCGTTGAGTTATTGAATAAATGAGATGCATATCGACATCGGGGTCATCCTCAGATGTGTCCATGTATGAATCCTCAAATCCCCAATTAGAGTCCACATGGTGAAAGTACTCAATGGAATGCTAACAATATGGAATAAGCATGAAAGGTGGAAGTGGATCGCCATTGCCATCAAAAGGATCATATCCATAAGCCATCTTCAGCTCATCAACATATTCTGAAATTTTTGGTTCATCATCAACAACAATAGTATTCCCATCTCCAGTGTACGGATCACAAAAAACTGTGCTTTCCAAGTTTTCTCTGTGAGAAAGGAATTCTTGGGTTAAAATATCATTCAAAAATATTAACTCATGCCTTCTGTCATCTATAACATCATAGTCTTCAATATCGGAAGAACCGGGAACACTATCATTTGATGTTGCTTTGACTTTCTGATCGAAGATCGTCTAAAAAATAACACTTTCACTACGAGAGTGAAAAGTTGTCGTACCTGCCCTACAATCAATGGCTGGTTTTGTTGTATGCAAAAAGGGTCATCCAAGAATAATCGGAGTATGATGTAATGGTACTGTACGCTCCATATTTATGACAACTAAGCCAATAGGAAAGCTCATGCCATGTACCGTCACGACAACGTTTACAAGTATGCTCTTTGACCTCTTGATCGACCGGTCTGCAAACTGAAGTAACATTATGATCTTCTTAAGAGGTCCAAGTTTGAGATATTCGAGTAGTGAGAAAGTAAATAGACTATTGGATAAACCGCTGTCCAACAGAGCATGATCAAACTGCATATATGAAGTCTGGCATCTGACAACAGGTTCTCCCTTATCTGGTTTTTTATTTGGGAGCAAATGGTGTATGGCATTTGAAGTTGTCATGGCTACAATGTGACGTTCTGTCCTGCTACGTCCTCTTTTCTTGGATGGACGTTTAAGAGTACAAGCTTCTTTCATTCCTTTTTCAACAACATGCATATACTTCATGGATTTTAAGTAAGATGTTCTGTAATATCTCGAACACTCCAGGATCAAAAAGGGCTATTTTTAATTTTGGATTTTTTATTTTTATTGAATGCTTCAAGAAAAGGCAAAGAATGAACATCAAATTCTTTTTATTCAACTATGAACATATATATATATATATGGACGGTCAGAATCAGTCTGTACAATATCATCCATAAAAGGTGAAGAAGAAGAAAAAAAAATAAAATGGGCTGCTCGGTATGCAGGTGCTGAAGAAGACTCCGTGATGGGTGTGTTCTCCTTCGAAGCTGAATCGTTAATGCAACTTCCTTTATTCTCTTTTTGGATTTTTTTGGTGGATGGTGGTGGTGGTGGTGGTGAAGAAGATCCTCCATGTACTACATCACTGGTCCTCTACTCAACTGATGAAGAAGATGAAGTAGGTGATGAAGCTCTATTAACGGCTCTATCCAATCCCAACTGTGCCGACGACTACAATCTCCTACTGCTCCTGAGAGAAACGACGTCATATAAACATGTACAATCACAAGCCATACCTGTCTCGGGAGTGGATGGATCATGAGCTACCTGCTCCTTATTGTGACGAAGAATATCGGGTTCGTTGTCTTCAAATCATCTAGCATTTGAGTTAGATCATTTATGTTCTTCATAAAATGAGCAAGCTGATCAAGTGCTGGGTTCACCGAAGGCACATCTGGATGCTCAACAATAGGTGGTCGCTTAGACTGGTAGTATAGAGGCTGGTACCTAGAATATGCAAGTTGTGGCTCATATGAAAAGGGAGGAGGAGGATACGAAAACTATCCATAATGTGCAAGTTATTGTTGATAACAAGGTTGATATGAATATGTAGCCTACATCTGTTATTGTCCATGCCTCCAGGTCTAGAATTGTGGTGGAGATGAGTAATGAGGCTATGGTAGTTGGTATTGGACCTGTTGTGGTCTGCCTCCCTGAAATTGATGAACAAACCTCTGTTCGGCTTGAGAACCCAACTGTCGCCCTAGTGAACGGGTCTGACTGCGCTCGGGACCGCTCCAAATGCCGTTCACCTCTTGAATATGAGGTGGAGGTGGACACCACTGCTTAGAAAGGTATGGGTAATCTGAGTAATCCAGAATAATGCATACTGGAGGTGACTGCTATGGTACCTGATCCGTAGTCTGCACATAGTAAACATGCTGGAATAGAGGGGGTACTCTAGTACTCTATCGTGCTGAAGAAGTAGAAGAAGTCTTCTCAACTGAAGGAGTATCAACTGCTGCACTCATACATGACATGAACTGATGGTACCAATAAGAAGCCCTAGATGCCTCGTGATATCATCCAACTTATCCAGTTGTTTCATCCTCTGCTCGATCATTTGTAATTTCTCAAGTTCTTGTGATCACTTTTCTATGTTATCAACTTTAGATAGGTGATGAATCCTTGATTATCACTCTTTATTTATTTATTTTAGCTATTTATCTTGGCAAAATAACATGTAAATACCTGTAAATACAATAACATAGCATTTAGCATGCATTTGTTAATATTACATAATTAGCATGTTTTTGTGCAAAAATAAAAGAATAAAGGAAAAGAAAGAGGAAGGAGCTATTTAGAATAAATACAGAGTGACCAGAACCCCAAGAGAAGGTCAAGCCTTGACATGATCACAAAATAAAAGAACTAGAGAGAGATAGGGTCTACCTTGTGTTGTATATACTACCTATGTATATAAATAATTATTTTTGACAAAATAAAACTAAATTATTATATTCACCTCCTTGTATACATTTCTAGAAATAAAATAAAAATAAAAAATAAAAATCAGAAAATTAAATAAAAATTAAAATAAAATTCCCCTCTCATTGTACAAAACACGTATATATACCTTACATTCACTATTTATTATGTACCTGTAAAAAATCATTTTGTACTCCTAAAAATATGTTGTAAATAAATAAAATATAAAATTAGGGTATTTATGTAAAAATAACAAAAGAAAAATACATGTACATAATACATAGGTATATTATACCTATATATAATACTTTAATGTACATACACTAATTTATTTTTCATAAAAATAATTAAAAATTACAGAAAAATTACTTGAAAAATAATAAACATTTTCCATTTTATTCATATTTTAAGTTAAATTCATTTATTATTTTTAATTCATTTATCTTTATTTTTCTTCTCTATTTTACCCTTTAGCAATTTTTGTCTTATCCCAGCTCGCCTCTGATTGGGCTGCGGGGATTTGTTGACTCCAGTCAACTCGTCCCCGCCAGCCCCTTTTTCACCAGATCGGGTTTCGCTTGGATTTCTACCATTTTTCGAGACCCTAATCCATGTTCGACGCCAGTCAAATTTTCGCTCCGAATCAAGAGCGCGGACCCTAATCCATGTTCGACGCCAAATCCTAGGTTCCGTGCATCAGTTCATGGGTCACGCGACCTTCTTCTCGGACCTGCGCGCCTATATATCCTGCTACCCCTCATCCATTTCCTCCACCTTTGGCTGCACCACCACCTCCTGCGTACCCATCCACCTTTCCCAGAGTGACAACGAGCGAGAGGGAGGGCGAGGGCACCCTTTTGGAGCGTGAATTCCTAGGTCCGGCATTAATCCTCAGCTCCGTCATGAGGAGCAGAGCCTATGGCTGCGCCAACCATCGATGCCAAGACCACCGTAGACCTCCGTCTGCATCCCCAGGTGCACTTCGACCATCTTCAGGTACTTCATTTCCCATTCATATTCCATTGAATTCATCGTTTCATCGTCGAACAGAGCATCACTGCCCTTCCTCTGTTCTCCACATATCCACCGCATTCTGAACCTTCGCACGCCTCGCATCGATCTCCCCTTGCTTCTACATCATGATCCGTACCCCCTCTCTCTATTCTAATCCTCAGATCGTAGTAAAGCTACAGGTCCTTTCCTTCACTAACACATGACCTAACCCATCCACCCTCGCCTTTGTTTATGATCGCAGTGCACTCTAACCTTCACTGGAGCCACTTCTCCGAACAAGAACCTTTCTCCTGAAGGGTAGAGGCACATACAGACCTCATCTGGAGGTTTTGAGTAGTCCCAGGAAGCTCCAGGTCGACCATTCGTCCCTAGGACCCTCTACTTGGTCCTGGGCCCTTCTGAGCTATCCTACAGCTGCGAGCACCTTCGCCGACTTTTCCCATATTCCGGGAGCTTGTGAGGACGTCGGAGACACGTGCTAGAGCCGATTGAAACTTGCTGGAGGCGAGTTCTTCCCCATTCTTCCAGACGTCTCATCCATCGTCAGATCGAGGGGTCTTCTAGTTCTAATCACGACAATCCATCCTCGGGAGGCCTCAACTGTCAGATCCATCTGAGGATCTCATCTCCTCCCTCCATCGCCAAAGGGGTATGCTTGCATCACTACCGTCCATCCATAAGTGGAACGCCATCGGCCATTAGATCGTGTTTAATAAAGGGTAATTTTCACTTTGTCCCTTTCTATTTTTGCTTTTATTATTTAGTCCTGTAAATATTTGTCATAGTTTTAAATAGTCTGGTTATTTTACATATGGACCCTGGTTGTTTTTTATATTTGCACTTTAGTCCTGTTTGTGTGAACTCACGTGGCATACCACGTGCTTTTCTCGTGTATTTGCATGTATACCCTAGACTTTATGTATGTTCTAAGTTGAGTGGAAAGTCTTTAGTATTTGCATTTATACCCCTATAGGCCACTCACATGTTGTGCGCGTGATTTCTTGGACTTTTTGCATTCTTGGCCCTAAGCTTTTCATCTGCATTATTGTTTGGCCCTAAACTTTATCTTAATTACAACTAGGTCCCTACAACCTATATGTCTTATTTTTAATTAAATATTTACCAAATTAATTCCAAAAATTATATAAATATTACTACTAGCTCATGTTAATAAATAATATTTTTATGAATTTTGGGATTAATTTAGTTTAGTATTTTATTTTCTAAAAATAAAAAACCCATAAAAACTATTATGTATGTTTTATAAAATACATAAAAATTATAAAAAGTGTTTAAAAATTCCAAAAAAATTTGTGAGAGTTTGTTTTTGTGTGTTTTACTTCAAGTACCAGTTTTGTCTGAAACACCCTTATAAAAATATTAAAAATTACAAATGACTCAAAAACTTCCAAAAATCATTAAAAATTCTAAATAAAATAAAAAAAATACAATTTGAGTTTCTATTTAAAGCCCTTTTATTTTCTTTTTCATAAAAATCATAACTAGGACATGCCACTTTAGGTATTTTTAATTTGCCATTTTGTCCAGGCTGTACACTATTTTCCTTTTTAACCCTTGTTTGATTTTTATAAAATACCAAAAAAATTCATAAAAATCTCAGAAAATCACTAAAAATACTTCAATATTTGAAAAACACAAAAACATTCTTATTCCTAATTTTTGAGATCCTCAGAGTTCCACTTATGGATGAACGACTGCGATGCAAGGATACCCCTTCGACGATGAAGGGCAGAGATGAGATCCTCAGATGGATCTAATGGTTGAGGCCTCCTGAGGATGGATGGTTATGATTAGAACTAGAAGACCCCTTGATTAGACGGTGGAGGAGACATCTGGAAGAACGGGGAAGAACTTGCCTCCGGTGAGTTTCAATCGGCTCTAGCGCATGTCTCCGACATCTTCACGAGTTGCTGGAATATGGGAAAAGTTTGCGAAGGTGCTCCACAGCTGCAGGATGGCTCAGAAGGGCCCATGACCAAGTAGTGGGGGGACGAATGGTTGACACGGAGCTTACTGGGACTACTCAAGACCTCCAGATGAGGTCTGGATGCACCTCTACCCTGTAGGAGAAAGGTTCTTGCTCGGAGAAGTTGCTCCGACAAAGGTTAGAGCAGACCACGAACAGAAACAAAGATGGAGGGTGGATGGGTCAGGTCGCACATTGGTGAAGGAAAGCACCTTTCGCTCTACTCTAATATGTGGATTGGAATAAAGAGAGGGGGTGCGGAGCGTGATGTAAAAGTGAGGGGAGATTGATGCGAGACATGCGAAGGGTCAGAATGCGACAGATATGTGAAGAACAGAGGAAGGGAGACAATGCTCTATTCAGAGATGAAACGATGGATTCAATGGAAGATGAATGGCATATGAAGTACCTGAAGATGGTCGAAGTGCGCTTGGGGATGCAGACGGAGGTCTACGGTGGTCTTGGCCTCGATGGCCAACGCAGCCAGAGGCTCTGCTCCTCGCGACGGAGTTGAGGATGAATCCTTGCCGGACCTAGGGCTTCACGCTCCAAAAAGGTTCCCTCGCCCTCCCTCTCTTTCGTTGTCACTCTGGGAAAAGTGGATGGGTATGCAGGAGGTGGTGGCGCAACCAAAGTTGGAGGAAAAGGACGAGGGGGTAGCAAGATATATAGGTGCGCAGGTCCGGGAAGAAGATGGTGTAACCTGCGAACCGAGGCGTGGATCCCAGGATTTGGCATCAAGCATGGATTAGGTATCCACACTCTTGATTTAGAGCGAAAGTTTGGATGAAAAGGAGATCAGATTGGGTCTGGAGAAATGGGAGAAATCCAGGCAAAACCCGATCTGGTGAAAATGGGGCTGGCGGGGACCAATTGAGCAGAATCAACGAATCCCCGCTGGCCCAATCAGAGGCGAGCTGGGATAAGAAGAAAAACGCTAAAGGAGAAAATAGAGAAGAAAAATAAAGATAAAAGAATTAAAAATAATAAATGAATTTAAATTTAAAAATGTATAAAATGAAAAATTCTCATTATTTTTCAAAGATTTTTCTATGATTTTTAATTATTTTTATGAAAAATAAATTAGTGTATATACAATATATATTATTATATATATGTATAATATACATGTGTATATGTACAAGTATTTTTATTTTGTTATTTTTTCACAGATACCCCAATTTTATATATATATACAAAATATTTTTAGGAGTACAAAAAAATTTTTATTTTATTTTTACACATTATTTACAGGTACACAATAAATAGTGAATGTGAGGTATATACATGTGTTTTGTACAATGAAAGGGGAATTTTATTTTAATTTTTATTTAATTTTTCTGATTTTTTATTTTTGTTTTTAATTTATTTATAGAAATATATACAAGAAGATAAAAATAATAATTTAGTTTTATTTTGTCAAAAATATTTATTTATATACATAGGTAGTATATACAACACAAGGTAGACCCTATCTCTCTCTAGTTCTTTTATTTTGTGTTTAGGTCAAGGCTTGACCTTCTCTTGGGCTTCGGGTCACTCTGTATTTATTCTAAATACATCCTTCTTTTTTCTTTTCCTTTATTGCACAAAACATGCTAATTATGCAATATTAACAAATGCATGCCAAATGCTATGCTATTGTATTTACAGGTATTTACATGCTGTTTTGCCAAGATAAATAACTAAAATAAAAGAACAAAGAGTGAGAATCTGGGATTCATCACCCCTTATATTATATTTGCTAGTCCCTTAGCAAACACTTATTTGAAAAAGAAGTGAAAAAAGAAAAGGAAAAGAAGGAGAATCAAGGTTGATTATTAAACTTATCTTCATTAAATTGAAGTATAGAGCTCAGTCAGGCTTTTTGATAATTAGTTTGTCGGAACCTTATTGGGATCTAGGTTTAAGTCTCAACAACCTCTAAGTTTCACTATTCTACTGTCAAGACTCCTCAATAATCCAGATCAGAACATGCCTACATACGCAAACTCTAATGACCATATATTTCCTTGTAGGGTGTAAGTGATATGTAGCTCCCCACCTCAGAAATGACAAAGAAACAACCTCCCTCAACAAGGTAACTCTAAATCCTCAGTCTAGTAGCTCTTTCCTCGAGGAGCAGGGTATTCCCTTCTAAGTTCAAGTGCAACTGGCTCAAGAAGAGGGGGAAAGAAGAGAATGAATTGTGGCTAGTGTAGCTACGTATCCCTGGGAGCACAACCAGTGTAGCTAAGTGTCCCACTGCAAGCTTCATGAGATGAGAAGGTGTAATACATAAGCTTTGCTTTATTTGACTATAAACACTCTAGCATGCATTTTATTTTCAATCAGGCTTGTCCACTTTTTTGGAGTTTTTCTTGATATTGCACATTTTTTGATATGCATATGTACAACATATCTACATTGTGCAACATATACATAAGGACTTTTTATTCTTGAGCCAGTAGACTATCCCTTTTTTAAAGTATTATTGCAACCCACAACTCCTGTCTTTAGATCTCAACACTACTAGACCAAGTTGAGGTGCACATCCCTCCCTAAAGGAAGATGGGAGGTTCCGCCTAGAAGTACTATCCTCGTATGCTACTCCAAGCTAAGAAAACTGCCTCCTCATCACCTCTTTCGTAGAGAGCCATGTATAAGGTGCTGGTCCAAGTAAAGCCATTATCTGTGAGAGTCATGATTGTGTTGCTATATGTTATACTTAGGCTCATCAAGATGACAAGTGAACATAGCCTAGTGGACTCAAAGAATTAAGTCAGTAATGGACTTGAAAAGTCTTAACCCCAAATCCTATAAGGTTCTTCTGAGAATTAGGTGGATTAAGGCCTTAACCAAGCTCCATTTTCCAATTTAATTCCAGACTAGTTTAAATGTCAACTATGATTCAGAAGAACATACAAAAATATATACAAAACTAATTTTTATGCAATTTTTTTAAACCATGCAAAATTTGAGAAAATGTTTGATTGCAAGAAAAATGAAGTTTTGCAAACTATCTACACATATTTACGAATAGATTTTTGCAAACTTTTATTTTTCATTTTTTTTTAAAATTTTGTACTATATACATAATTTTGATACAAAAATACTTACACAAGTTTTTACAAGCAAAACATTTTTACAAACATTTGTACAAATGTAGTTTTTACAAATAGCTATTTACAGACATGTATGTGCAAGAAAGAATTTTATGTACAAGGAAAAATTGAAACTTTTTTTGTGATTTTTAACTTGTGTTTTTTAGCCATTTTTTTGTAAGCACACTCATATAAAGTACAAGTTACGGCTAAAGTATATTTACAATATACACGATACCCCCTATACTTAGCTCAAACGATGTCCTCAGAGTGATTAAAGAGCGATGAAGAAGACATAACTCGTGCTTAGTATTGGGAAGTGAAAAGAAAGGCTATACTACAACGACGAATGAAAGAATAAAATCAATAGAAATTGATGATCCCCCTATACTTAGGATCAAGTAATCCTAAGTATAGAAGTCTGTACACAAGGGGAAGAACGAGGGTTAGGATGTACATGATCCACCTCCCCTATACTTAGGGTGAAATATCCCTGAGTATAGGAAAAAAATAGAGGTAAAGAAGCTAACATATAATCACAAGTCTGACACCCCCATACTTAGGGTAAAGTACACCCTAAGTATAGCATAATCATAAGATGAAGATGGGGTGTTAGACCAAAGAATGTAAGATATGGACATTTGGATCTATACAACGGTGAAAGAAGGTGATAATCAGGCATGAGATGTAAATGATGTGAGTCAAAGACCACATCTCACGCAAAATGAATAGGGGAAACATCAACGATCAGTGGATCATGATCTAGATATGGCTTCAGGCGCTGATCGTTAACTCGAAAGGTGGACTCAGATGACATCTCAGATATATCAATACTGCCATTGTCATGCACCTTTCAGACCAAGTGTGGTTCCTTCCACTTGCTCTGCAACTTCCCTGAAAATAGTCTCAACCTGGCATCGAATAGCCATACTCGCTGGTTCGGCTCAAACTTTTTATGGCTGATATGAGAATCATGCCATATCTTCACTCGCTCCTTATACTGTAGGCTACTCGAAAAGGTTGTATCTCTAAGATCCTCCAGGGCTGCCAATTCTGGCTTCCTCTGATCTCCTATACTCTTTGGATCTAATAATATCTCAGTGGGGCGTTACATAGTCCAAAGAGCATCCGTCTGAAAGCATAAGTCCCAAATGGAAATGTGAATATCGTTTTGTCCAGGTCTTCGGGCGCTATAGCCACCTAATTGTAACCGGAGTACCCGTCAAGGAAGCAATAATGACTCTTTCCAGCTAGCCTCTCAATAATCTGATCAATAAAAGGTAGCAGGAAATGATCCTTCTTGGTGGCCTGATTCAATCGTCTGTAGTCCACACAAACCCTCCAAGAAGTGGGTACTCGGGTAGCGATCTCCTCTCCAGACTCACTCACAAATGTAGTGGTGCCCATCTTCTTGGGCACCACATGCAATGGAATAACCCACTTGGAGTCGAAGATGGAGTAGATAAAATCGGTGCTCCACCATTTGGATATCTCTTTCATGACCACTTCTTGAAGATTCGGGTTGAGCCACCGCTGGAACTTACGCGATGGCTTAGCGTCCTCTTCGAGATAGATATGGTGGGAGCATAGGGCTGGATTTATCCCATGGAGATCAGTTACATTTCATCCTATCGCCTTGCGATTCCTTTCAAGAACCTCAATCAAATAAGATTCTTGCTCTCCAGTTAAATCTCTGAGATAATGGCTGGGTACATCTCATGCTCACCCGCAAGGAATCTACACTTCAGCGACTGTGGCAAGGGCTTCAACTCTAGGAAACTGGGAGCTGGAAAATAAGTCTTCTGGAATGTCTGCGTGAAGGCAATCATATCTGAATGTGAGAACTCTCACCGATCGTGAACATCTGGTGAAGATGACACTACTGGTATGTCTGCAATCGATGCTAACTCAATCTCCACTGTAGATGTCGGCTCTGTAGGAATCAGATAAGGTAATATCACATCAAACTCATCCTAATCTATGTTTGAATCGAGGGATCTGAATCAGAATCACAAGAAACATAATCTGCTTCGCTGTCCATGGCGCGATCGCCAGCCTCAAATGTTTCCTCAGCCAGGAACGTGCTCTCTGAACTCTCATCTGCTGGAAGCTGTAGATCTGGAGTGTCTGATGATGAAATAAGAGCTCGTGAAATCGGGTCTGACCAAACTGCTTCATCATCTGTGATCACAAAATCACACTTCTGATTGACGTCTCACTATGTCTCTGTCATCTGCTCAATATCACTGGACTGCTCTGAGCAAGCTGAATCCTGTTCTCTGGTCTTGTCGATCATCTCTATTTGTACACTTTTGCCCTCGACGCGAAAGTACACCTTCCCACTATTATGGTCGGACATCACCTTGGATGTGTCCAAGAATGGACGTCCTAGAATGATGGGGGTATCTGTCACAGACTCAGGGATCTCCATGTCCAAGACAACGACGAGGAATTTTAGGCCCTAAATTGTGACAACCACACCCTTCAACAACCCCTTCAGCCTCTTGACAAATTGATCAGAAAACTGAAGGACTGTCCTGCTCTGTCAAAGAGGGCCAAACTCGAAGAGGTCGAGGAAGGCTGCCGGAAGTAAGTTAATGAAGAGCCACTATCTAATAGAGTTTGATTGAACCGTTGCTCATGAATGTGGAATCTGACATACGGAGCACCATCATCTAGACTCTTGGTTGGCAAACGGTTCTGGATCGTAAAGCATGTGGCACAGGTGAGCACATGGATCTCGACATGATGGTTCCTTCTCTTCCTACAGATGGTAGTCTTCTATCTCAAATTCTTCTAGAAGATATGGATGTGCTCAAGTGCATCCTGTAGAGTCAGATGGATCTGAAATCTGTCTATCATCTATTGGGTGAACTCTAACTGTTGGGTCTTTTTTGGATTTTCTTTTTTATTCTCCTTCGCCAAGCGGAGTGCTTGAGGGAAGTGGATGGTTGGGACCTCCTTAGATAGAGGGATAGGAATAGGTTCCTTATACTATGAAGGAATGGACACCATACAAGGATCATCATGCAACAAAGATGGACTCGAAGTAGATAAAGAAACCTTTCCTTTATTAATTTTTTTGGTCTTTTTGATATTGTCCTGAGATACAAAAAAAGGAGGAAACACAACTGGAATAGAAACGGTGGCATTAACACCACCCACATCGTCTGTCCTCACAGCATCAACACCATGCTCTGGCTCAATATATGGTAGAACGACGACATTAGTACCACAAACTGCATCTGGAGAAATGGCATCCTCAATACCGTCGACTGGATCAACGTCCTTAGTGGCATCAACACCACCGTCATCAACATCATCAGCGTCATCAACACCACTATCCTCCTCATCTGGCGCTCTTGGATCATCATGTGGTCATCGCTCAGATGAGGCGCCACCGGCTGGCATCCTACTACTCCTAAGTGTCACAAAATCAACATCAAATAGGTATGAAGAAATATCACCCAATAAATAACTTGGAGTGGTGGTCTCTATGAACAATACCTGCTCAAACTTCCTCTTCATGTTATTCGGATTGGGCTCGATCTGAGCAGGTATGGCAGCCGTGCCCTTGATGATATCCCTCATCTCCTACCTGAACTTGTCCATCTCCTGTCTGAAAGATGCTTGTTGGTCTGAGAGAAGGTGGGCTAGATTGTCAAGGGTTGGGTTCTTATAGGCTGGTCCATGAGAACTGGACGGGTTGCCTCATTTGAAATGAGGCTGCTGTTGGAACTGTTGAGGGGGAGGCTGAGTGAATTGCTGAGGTTGCTGCCTCCACTATTGTCCCTGATGGTAGGTATGAGGACACGACTAGTAGTATTGTGATGGTTGGGAGTACTGGGGCTACTGTTGAGGCTGGCTGCTTTGTCCACCTTGAGCTATAGGCTATTGCTGGGATGATGTGCCTCTGGTAGACCACATGAATCCGGATGATCTCGACAGATCCCAGGCTGCTGCCCGTCATACCAAATCCCATTGACTTCCATTAATAGCTCTAGCTTGTAAGGGGAGGGAGGAAGAACTGCCAGGGGCTAATACTGCTGGTACACCATCATTTGAGTGTCCTGAGATGGCGGTGGTTGAGAGTACTTGGGAAACTACTGAATCGACTCTACTTGGATGTGGTGAACCTGGCGGTACTAGGCAGGTGGCTGGGAAGAGCTACTGCTGTTGTGATCAGCCCGTGACCTGAGATGGGGATGAGAAGCAGTCTGTGCCTCCTGGAGACACAAGTTCTGGGTATTCAGGTCTCTGAGAGTTTGTGCCAACTTGTCGATCTGCGTCATGCCCTAGCACTGCTTCTTCTCGATAATCTCTATGCGGTCCAACTTCTCACGAATGATCCCCATGTCAGCTGCCGATGACTCTGCCTGTGCTACGCTGCTGACGAAGTGGATGGACCTGCATCAACCCGTGCTATCCTTGATAGGACATGACCTGTGGATGGGTCTTCCCCTATGTGTAGGCTCGGGTCTGGGACATCACTGTATAGTTTTCGACCATCTCATCATAGATGACCCAGACCTGGTCCTCAACCTTGGTGAAGTAGGACCCTTCACATGAGGCATTGACAAGCCCCTGCAGCTCCGGTGTCAGCTCACAAAAGAAACTCTGAGCTAGATTGGGCGTGGAAATCTCATTGTGTGTACACCGGTCGATGAGCTCGTGAAATCGATCCCACGCCTCATGGAACTGCTCATGGGGGATCATCTGAAGTTGTTGATCAGAGCTCGAGCTGCATTGGTCCGATCGAGTGGACAATACTTGTTCAAGTACTCGGTCCGGAGCTGCTCCCAAGTATTAACATATCTCCCTAAATGCTTCAGCCAGTAAGATGCTCTGTCAACCAGGGATAAAGGAAATGCTATCATTTTGATGGTGGCCTTGTCCATAAATCTATCGTGGACTATGCTGTTGATCATCTTGAATTCTTGCAGGTACAGATGCGACTCCTTGGTGGCTAGCCCATGGAACTGGGCAGTAAGTAGATTATCCGAGGGTTGAGCTTGAAGTCGCCCAGAATCTCAGGGAGCTGAATCCAACGATAGGTGAGGGTTGCACCAGGGTTGTGCAACTGTCTCATCGGTAATGGCTGTCTAACTGGATCTGACTGATTCTTCAGGTGTCCATCTGCTCCTCCTCTAGGTGCTGGAATGTCTCCACCGACTGGTCGTTGTGGCTCTCCTCTGTCGGCTTGCATATGTGCTAACTCACGGTACACCTCTTCCATAAATGCTCCCTGATCTCTAATCTTTCTTTGCATCATCTCCAAGGAGGATAGGAGTGTGTTGATGATGGCGTACTGATCCAAAACATAAGTAGAACCCTAGGGCTGCTCATCTGTGCGTCCGTTGCTGTTGGCCATCTCATGGGTCTCTACAAAGGCAAAAGACTCCAACTAAGGTGTAGTCAAGTGAACATAAATCACTGCCGGCCTCTGCTCGGGCATCTTAGGACATGGTGGTAGTGAACTCAGGTTCAGAGAGTGGGGCTGGGCTCTCTGAAAATACCCTAGATTAATGGGTAGGAGTGCTCGAGAGCAGTGCTATCAAAGGCAACCTAAGGGACCTCCTTCCCATCATCATGATATAGGGATGAATACGGATGAGATATGGAAAGCAAACAAGATCAAAAGTCAAACCCCCAATTCACCTACTCAACACGAGCTGATGACTGTAAAGGTTTGGTCGTTATCTTGTCAAATTTTATTTTAGGTGATCAATCAGTCTAGTAGAGCGATTAAGTGAGCTGTTAGGAACCTAATGCTCCCAAGAGATTGTCTCAATCCCAAAGTTAGATCTTTCCTAGCCAGTATGAATTATGGACTATTTACTGGCTACCCAATCAATTCAATCTGTTAAGGATGTCGTGAGCCACTTTATTGGCTACCGAAGAGATCCTCACTGGAGAACGACTAACCCCAAGACAAGTAGTCTAACGAAAGTTCAGGTGTGGCTCTAGCCTAGTATGTGGGTCACTCTCTCGCTCAAGCAAACCAACCAATGAGTGGGTGAATCTCTCCAAAACAAATATTTTTAAGTGAGGTGGGTTTTAGGGTCAAGTTTGCTTTAATCATCCCGATTATATGATTTTCTCTTTTTAGGTATTTTTCAAATGAAAGCAATGCCTAACAAATTTTTCGATCTCCTGATTTATTTGAAGTTCAAAAAAAGGGGGAGAAGTCGAAAAAGTCGATACGCGATCAAACACGATGATGCATGAAAAGATAGAGATGCGTACCCGACTCCAGTACTCTACATGCAGGGTGATCCACACATAAATTAAAAGACCGAAGTAAAACTAATCTAAATGATACACGAAGAAATCAACCTTAAGATGAGCAATTTCTAATGATCGTGAAGAACGGTAGCTAACTAGTTAGAGAGAGAGAGAGAGGTCGATGTCCGATCTCGAATGTCGATCGGTGTCTGCCACAAAGGATCCTGCATGCGCTGTATATGACCTCTAGTGGCATGTGACCTCTCAATCGATCAAGTTAACTTTTTTATTTTGAATTATTAATAAGGTCCAATTACGCTCTATAGGTGCAAGTAATCTATTAGGGATTGGGCCATAAATTATTTACATCACTATCAATAAAAAATCCTAAGTCTAGGGGCAAAATTCCGCAGGAATCAAATAGAAAGGAAAAAAATACGATAAAAATAAAGGCGCGAAAAACTCGATGAGGTCCCTCGAGCACATCGGTGCTCGGAGAAACAGACCTCGGTAGGTCAAGTGTCCAAAGAGAGTCTAAGTGTCCCAAAAATATTACAATAAATGATAAGAAGTCTGCTGAAATAAAAACTAACTACTCTACTTCTACTTTAAAGGCTATAAATATTTCATGCTCTTCTCATGCTCTTCCTCGGGTGGTGTCTCCTCCAAAATGTCCTCGGGCAGTTCCTCGTACGAAAAGTGAAACAAAACTAGGTCAGAAAGTAGTTATAATAAATATAGAGAAAATATACAAAAAGGCTGAAAAGCGACTACTAAGCCATGCTCCCTGGAAACGACGCCATTCTGATGAGGCATGCCTAGCGACATGGGTTAGGAAATAATCAAAGGGTCGTTGCGACCCGGATCAAGGTCAATGCTCAATCTAAAAAGATAGAGAACCACACAATCAAAAGATAAATCACTCAAAATAATGTTAGCGGTGTCCACTATTTATTTTAATCTGGTATAGCAACCAGGGTCGAACACAAGAGCACGAGAAATCCTTTGAAGTAGTCAAAATTCAGAAATTAAAATGTATATTTTTATTATTTTTTAGTTTTGTATTTTATTAGGATTTTTAATTAAGGAGCAAAAGCAAGCAAATAAGTAATCTATGCACACAATCAATCCTTTTCAATTTTTATTCAGGTGATTTCCTATAATGGCAAGATCAGAATTGTCCACCCTATCCATATTGTGAGATGCTGAAATACCAGAGAGACCTAGCGGAGCGGTCATGTGGCCTCACAAGGTAGGGTCACAATCGTTGAGGCAACCGATACAATGCCCAATGGTAAATTCAATAATCAACCACACAACTAATATAATCATGCAATGAAAAACAAGATATGGAATAAAAATGTATTATAAACCCTACCAATAAATGTGTATAGTGTGCAGGTGTGTAGGGTATTGAACACAGGGAACACACAGGTGTAGCCGGATTGTTATTTATTGCTAAATAATAATGTATGTATTGTATATATAGCTGCATATTATTTACTTAATATTTATGTGGGTTATTAATTATTTAATTTTTTGATTTTATATCTATATTTTTTTATTTTCGATTTTTATTTTCATTATGTATTTTTCTGATTTTTATTTCTTTTTGTTTTTAATAGATAATAAGTATATCAATATATATGTAATAATATATATAACATAGGGAATATATAATATATATAATAAATATATAAAATTAGAAAATATAAATAAAAATAGTCCTTTTTTTAATGATTTTAAAATATGTTTAGGCTATTTATAAAAATTAATAATAATATTCACTATATAATTATAGATATGTATATATAACCTATATAGGGTATTCTAATTATAAATATAGATATAAATAGTTAAAAATTACAAAATAAAGTATTTTTGTGATTTTTTAAATATTATTCTGTTTTTGGAAATTTTTAGTTATTTTAAATATTTTTAGGTATTTTTAAATTCCAAATTTTCCTAAATGAGGGAATATTAAATAATCTGAATTATTTTGAGAATTAATAATATTAAATGCATCAAAAAATTTCTCAAAACTAATTTAAATATCTAATAGTAAGTAGATATAAAAATATAGGCTAGAAAACCATTTTTTTTGGAATTTTAGAAAATATTTTGTAATTTTTTATGTTAGCAAGTGTTTGTGATTTTTTTTGATTTTCTTTCATTTTTTGATATATTTTGTCTGAAGTAATAAGATTTAGTAATAAATAATAGATGATTTGTTTGTAATTTTTAAGCAAGTTTTTGTATTTTTTTGTATTTTTAAAACTGAACAGGGAATATAATAACTTCTTTTGATTTTTAATAAATAGAAAATACATGAAAAATTATAAACAAAATATAAGGCATGAAAAAGCATTTAATCATGCATTAATCTTTTTTTACCCAATTTTTGGAGCACAAGAACTATTTAATGAAAATAGAAAAGCAATAATAAGATTTATACAAGCTAGCATGGGTATTTCTGCAAAATTAAATAAATACGAAGGGTCCATGAAAGAACACCCGGAAGTTTGAACTAAAACTTAATTTTTATATAATAAACTACAATATAGAAATTTTGGGTGTTATACATGAAATTTTCCCAACACAAGCGGGGGGCCACGTGAGCTGAGCTACTAAAGGACTAATGAGCAATATCCAAAGCATACATGGGTTTCTTTGCAATTGTTCCAGAAACTTTTACATAATAAAATATTTACAATACTACTTAATAAATACAAAAGATGGAGGGGGTTTTATGCTATTTACCTTATTTAAGAAGTTTTTTTCTAGCCGCTCCTTGGACGACACGTGGACGATCGGTTGATTGTGGTCTCGCATCCGTTCAACTTGATTGAATAGTTGCGATTAGATTTGGCACTCTCTCCATATCCAACAATAGTTGGGTGGTCTACAAGGACACCATCGATGGGTGGATTTGTGTAACGCCCCACCTCGGTGGGATCACATCTCAATCACATTCACAATGTTTACCCAACACAACAACGTGCATGATAAACTATTCATACAAAAAAATGGCAAAAGAACAACACTACAAAAAAAGATGCTATTGGTGTGCACATGTTCGCTCGTAATGTGTACGCCAAATGCACGCCCTTAGAGTGGGCGAGCACATGTGCTCGCTCCATGTGTGTTCGCTGATAACAGAGTCCCCAAGGCAGGTGGGCGAGCACATGCGGACGCTATGTGCTTGTCAGCTTGTGGGCGTGTATACATGTGGTCGCCGACATGGTCGCCCGCAAGTAATATGGCGATCAGTTCCAGAGCTCCGGGCGAGCACATGTAATCGCCAAGAGTAAAGTGCTAAAAAAATATATATTGGTTCGGTAGGGTTTAGATTCCCCCTCAAACCTGTATAGCCTGCCAAGAAACCACTGCAGGTGCTTATTAGAGTCGAGAAGAGTATCTTTAATATGCCAATTCACCAACTAAACTAACTAAATGTTTAAGTTAATACGAAATTTAAGCATATTTGTAAATGCATTATATTTAAGAGCTAAATACTACAAATATATGTTCGAAAGATCCACAATTACAAGTCCAACTAATTATACTATCAAAGTTCATACAAATTAAAAGACTTACTAAAAATTCTACAACGGAACGAGACAAAAAGCATCAATCACTTCTTTTTTGATCTAATTTTTTTTTGAAATTAAACTCTGCTTTGCTTTCTTTTTCTCCTTCTCCTTGAACCTAGCATATATGCGTGTCTCTTCTTCTGGGTCATTCTCGCCCTCCTCTTCGTCATCCGATTCAATATCCTCATATGCATGCCCTTGTGACCTATATTATAGATGATATATATATGATATGCATTTGAAGATATATAAATATGAAATTATTACCCATTCTAAGTAGAATACTTACATGTACACCGTGAAATCTTCTCGGAGCTTCATCACCTGCTCCACCATCATCGCCATCTGCGACTCCATTTGCAATGATGGTTGCGACGACTATGGTTGTGTATATGATGATTGAGTATAAGTAGAATATGAATTATGATGTTCCTCCACATAGTATGGAGGAAGACCACCAAGCGCCTGCTTCCTGTTCTCCCCAACCTCCCTCTCCTCCAATACCTTATAAAATTTTGATTGTTCAATACGCATTTATATATAAAAAATGAATATAGTAAAATAATATTTATCTATACCTGCTTCCAAATTGCTTTATCAAATGGTGGTTGCTCCCCATTTGGATCACCATCCCATTTTTTGCAGATAGTGCCAAATAACAATCCTGAAATACAAATTGAAAAGGAGAAGAATAAATTATAATATATCTTTTAAATTACAAATAAATTAAAAGACTAACCAACAATACTCTTGCTTTAAGAGTGGACCATTGAGACTCTCCCTCTTTCCCACTCATGTGGGACCTAGACCATCACTCTTGAAATGAGGGTTCTCTTTCCAACCTAGTTGCCTGAAAATTAAATATAGAAATTAATACCAAAATGGTGCTATACTAAGTTAGATTTGAAAAACTAAATTTTAAATTAAAGTACCAGCTCCGCTCTAATTTTATTGTGGCTTTTAGATCCACTTGTTGATTTAATCCTTTATTTTTGGTAGTTTGTCATTCCCGCCATTGATCTCCTTCCAAACTCAGCATCTGTAAGGAATGCATCACAAAAAACCACCCATCTGCAAGGAATATATTACAAATATTAATTATTTTTACAAATTACATCATAAATTATTGAAGCAACACAATACCTATCCTCTGTACACCATGTTGGTAGGAGCCTCTTTATTTCCTCAAAATTCATCTCCTCGCAACCCGTCTTCGCATGCGAGTCTCTCCTTGCCTTGAAAAATGTACGCTCATTCTCTTCTCCACCAAATGAATAAAGGATCGATGATAAGCCTCCTTCCACAAACCCAAAATTAGGCGATACTTACTCTGAAAATTATTGCAAAATATCAGAAGAAAACATGGAAAAAAATTTCAAAGACATCACTTAAAAATTATTCTTACCAGGAACATCTCAAACAATCTCTCCTTCTCGGTAGTAGGGATGAGACACCATCGAAATTGCATGCTAGTCAAGTATGTCTTAATATGTTGGTTATTTCCTTTGCCACCCTATTGCTATTCAAAAAATCCCTTCATATTTTTGTAAAATTTGTAAATAATATACAATCTATTTGTTTGGTAAACATCTGGGTCAGCTGCCTACTGTGACTCTAGTAGGCTATGACCTATCGAACCTCGTCAAACTATAACTCTAAAACAACATTCGAGTCGGCTACCTACTGGAAGAAGGTGTGTCTGAGAAGGATGGATGATTGGATCGATGAGATCCATGAGACCCTCCACGTCCAAAACCTACCATGACTGTAATGATGATGTAATAGTTAATTACAAAGTTATTAATGTACATTTTTACTAATTCGAGTATAATATTTTAATAAAACTTACAGCTAATCTTCATCATGTATTTCGGTTGGATTATAGCATACTCTTCGATTTCTAAGTTTTCTGAATCATCATTTGTGGAGTATGAATCATCTTGTAGGTCAACAAATTGCACCTCATTATCAGGAAATCGAATTGATTCAATGATTGGGACTTCTTCTGTTACATTTATTCGCTTATGAGTCAGCGTGAATGCTTCATCTAAATCATCTTCATGATGACTGTATTCATTAGAAATATAGCCTCGAAAATTTATCTTCACGATACTTAAAGTTTCAACGCTCTTTCTCTTCTTTGACACTTACGGGAGATAACAAACTTGGTCTTCTTGAGAAGCTAGAACGAAGGGTTCAAATCTGCATATAAATTTTCTTGGTATCACATCAACAATGTTATTTCTCTTATCGAGCACTACGCCTCATCAGGTTCGTACCAATCACACAAAAAGTGAACTACTTTATTAAAGCCATGAATACTAAATTCTACTTCTACAACTCCTTTAATATTCCATAATAATTCATATGATCTTCCTTATAACAAGATCCATGAACCATCACTCCGTGATTCTGAGTTGTTAAATATTTACCCGAATTGAAGGTATGAAAATGATAACCATTACTGCAAAAAGAGATGAATAACCAGACCTTATAAACCAGACCTTCTTCAAAATATTTTAAAATATGTGTATCATAATCACCACCATCCAATTGTTATTTTGGTTTTTAAACCAAGCTTAAAATTGATTCCTATAGATGCTCAGAACTTTGTCATCTGAACACATAGGATTTTCTTCGACAGTTTTCTTTTAAATTCCCTAAAATATGTAAAAGAAACATTAGTATTACGCGAAAGGGAATTTGCATGTGTACATAAAGTAATACAGATATATACTAAACATATGGTGCTATTTCCTTGCAATTGTCTAATATGTATAACTCTGCAACATCTTTCTCTTGTTACGATAAGAAACGTTCTGTTGCCTTTCCTATGAGCTGTGTAGATTGACGAAAGACACTGAGATAAGGTTCTTCCTATGAGTAACTTCTCTTATTCCTCCTAAATCTGTTGTAGATTGTCTCCACATCTTCCGGAAGATACCTAACAAAGAATGTTGCTATTTCCTCATAAATATACTGCGAACTTATATATCCTTCAACTTTACTTTTATTTCGGACCTTTCATTTTGAGAAAAAACATGAACCTTTGTAAACATGTAAATATTTTATATATACATTAAAGAATAAAAAAAGAATTTAATATTTTGAAATACCTTTCAAATGGATACATCCAACGATATTTTACGGGCCCTCCAACTTTTGCTTCATAGGCAATATGAATCATCAGATACTCCATTTAATCAAAAAATGACGGCAGAAATATCATTTCTAAATTACACATAATCACAGGAATATTTTTCTCATGATATTTCATCTCCATCCGGTGTACGCGTGACGTGCAGAGAACCTGAAAAAAATCTGCTGACATATGAAAGAACATCGACAATATTTTTTGGTAACAATCCTATGAACATTATGTTGGACATGCAAGCCCACGACGAGCCATTATGCAATAAATGTTATTGCAAATATCATTCCCTAAATCTGAAATGAAGAATACATAATTTGCATAATAGGTCCCTTAGTACAATTAGGGTTATGTACCACGACCATCTTAATGATCATACAGCTGTTGATTCAATTATTGAATCATAGAGGCTAGTTCATAGATGAATATCTAATGAGTTAGATTGAGGACTCATCAGGCACCATCAAATGATTGTTAAGATATGATCTCCAGCTTGAGTAGGAGATGGCAATCCTTTCTCAGTTAGGCTGATATCTGACCGACCTCTTGATGTATGCCCTCTACGTATGAATAGAGATTTGGAGGTGTCAGATTAGTTAGGTCAAAGAGTTGACTTAATGAGATCGAGATAACCAAAGTCCTATATCGTATGCTGTCATGATATAGGCACGCATCCTCTGACTGGAGACAAATGTGTTACTATATGTCTGAGTATGTACATTTGGCAGACCAATAGGTTTATGACCTAACCAAGGTCTATACACCGGTGCGCTGGTGTTCATATAAGGGCATATGAGTAATACGATCTCTCAAAGGGATCATACAGGTTCACTACTAAACCGGAAGACATGAGCTCACTCATGAGATATTGGGAAGAATCAAATTTCGTGCGCACGGTCATCTCGCTTTGGAAGCTTGACTGAATTTGTAGGTTTGATATATACTTTTGGAAAGTATATGATCAAGACCTAGGTATGATATATGCTTTTGGAAAGTATATGATCGATACCAACTCCCAATGTTCAAAATGAGAAACTGTTGAGACGAAATTCGGAGATTTTTGAATTTTTTTTATCTTCCCGGCAATGGCAAAATTTTGTTGTGAGCAAAAGCTGTTGGGGTTGGAAAAATTGATGATAAAAATATGTTGTTGTGTCGTTGCTTTTCCCTAAAATCCCATGTCAACAAAAAATATATATTTTTTAAATTTTGCTACTTATTAACCTGTATAGTGAACAAGATCGAACTCAGGGAGGCTACAATTCACGAGGGTTATTCAATTAATCTAAAATAAATTAAAGGAAAACATGAATCTCAAAGAACAACTATCCTTGGTTTTTGTGATTTTTTGAATCTTTTTAATTTTTTAATTTTTTAATTTATAATTTTTTATTTTCTAATTTTCAAATTTTTAGTGATTTTAATTTTGCAATTTTTTTAATTTAAAAAATGACATGAAGCAATGATTCAAATGATCAATACTACACACACCGACTCTTTTTGCAATTTTTTTAATTAGTAAAAAATGCTCAGAAAAAAAATCAAAGAAAATATTTTTGGGTTTTAAAAGTTTTAAAATATTTTTGAGTATTTTTGTGGAATTTTTCGGATGTTTTTGTATTTTTCTAAAAATCAAACAATGAGAAAATAAGAAAATGTGCATAATCTGGAGTAATTTGCAATTTAAAAATCTCTTAAATGCCCAAAACTCCTGGCAATTATTTTTATGACAAACTACAGGCAAATATCTACAAACAGGAACTGAAATCACAATTTTTGGATTTTTCTAGAATTTTTATGATTTTTAGAAGATTTTTGATGTTTTTCAATTTTATTGGGTTTTATAAATAATTAATGCGTGAAAATTGGTCGAAATTAAAAGACAATGAAATACAATTACTCTAATTGTTTTAGAGTTTTTGGAGCTAGTTTCGAATTTTTATGAATTTTTGAATTTCAAACAAGGAAAAATGACATGTTTTTGATTTTTTAAAAATAATAAATGAAATCAAAATGCAATGAAAATTTTATGCTAAGAAGATAATCACATCAGGAGCATAGCATAATTTTCTAAAAAAATTTGGATCATAAATAACATTTATTTCAATGATAAGATCAAGCAAATTATTGTTCTGCAGTTCAGGGACCAAATTGTAAATACTGCAAAAAGTTTGGACTGAAATGTAAAGAGTCAATGTTTTTGCCTCAGATAATTAATACAAATAAAGCGTAGGAAAGAAATCGCAATTTTTACCAATAGATCATGTGCCTGCAGTGCTTGAATCTGGCAAGGACGTTTTTGCGATTTCCAAAACATCGGGGTTGAACTTGAAATTTGTCCAAATAATAATTTCTTTAATCAGAAGCGACAAGCCCTAGAGAGGTCCTTCGTTCTTTCAATCACAATGGGCAACAGCCAAAGGGGGACAGGGGGAGCCGCCCCTGTTCTACTTCTTCACGGGTTAAGAGGGGCTGATGGGAGCACCCGCAAGGGGTGCCGTCTCCCTTCTTTCTTCCCGCCCAAGTCAGACGAGCAACGAGAATGGAGTCGTCGATAGCGTCAAAGGAGGGGCGGCGGATATGGCGGCTCTGCTGCCTGCAGATGGGTGGCGGCGGGGGGTGGCGACCCCGCTGCCTGGAGAAATTATTTATTTTTTTTAATTAATTTTTTTGTATTTTGTTTTAAGATGTAAACAGTGAATGAAAAAAGAAGGAAAAAAACTTTTTTTTTATTTTTTTGTAAATCCGAAAATAAGAGAAAAGAGAAATAAAGAAATATTTTTTTATTTTGTTTTTTTAAAGTTTCCCTGCAAAACAGACGTTAAATAAAAATGAATTTTTATTTTTTTATTTATCTTGCAAGACAAACGTTAGAGACCAAAAAGAAACAAATGGTTTTTTTATTTATCTACAAAATCGGAACGTGGATGGGGATTCGGCGAAAATGAGGGATTCGAATCCGATTTTCAGACCACCATATGAGGCGGAGTTGATAGGTCGTGGGAGATAGAAATCGAATGCAGAGAGATTGAGAAGATGAGATGAAAAATCAAATCGGAGTGGATCAAAATGTGATGAATATTTTTTTAAGATCTAGAAAAAAATGACGATGGAAAAAAATGCGACAAAATAAAATGCGATTCAACTAAGATAAAATACGAAGAAAAATTTGGATCTCACCTTAGGAGCGGAAAATAGACCGTGATCGCCTCGACAAGGCCGACTCACCGTCACCGGAAGGCTCGGAGGCTAGGCAACTTCCTCGACGAAATTTCTCTTAGAGATCGGGCTCCTCTCTCTAAAGATTGATCAAGTTGGAATGAGGGAGAAGGAGCCATATAAATAGAAAAAAGAGATGAAATTTGAATTTTGAATTTTTGAATAAAGAGATAAGGGAGATGAAAATTAAAATGAATTTTTGATTTTTTGGTGGAAGGGAGATGAAATTTGAAATGAAAATAAAAGAGAGATAAAACTAATTACAAAATTATCTATTTTTTTGAATTTTCGTCACTTTTTTGAATTGAATTAAAAAATGTTATTTTTTATTTTTTATGAAGGTTAATTAAAAATAGCAACTATATACATATACTATATACAAATGTGACACTATATACAAGGATAAATGACGAAATTAGCTTTTTATATTTTTAAAGAATTTTATTTTTTTAATTTTTTTAATTTTATTTTTATTTAAAAAATTAATGAGATTAATTTACAATATATACAAATACAATATGCACAAAATACATGGGAAAATTGCACAAACCACCCCAGAAAATAGACTTTTCAACCGTAGCTCCAAATATTATGAAAATACAACCATTTTAAAGATAATTTAATTTAGAATCCAATGAAAGTGAATTTATTTCAATTTGAGCTCATATGGAGCCAGAATTGGCCTTTAAATTAGTGCTTAGTGGCTTTTTCCAAGTGTGGCTACTTTTATTTTGTACATGATTTAATTGTGCAATCAATTTTAGTAATTAGAACACATTTTTATTTACAACTTTAGTTTTAAATGTAATTTGATTTGAGGTCAATGAAGGTACAAATAAATAAGTGTCAGTTTTGTACAGATATATACAAAATAAGGGAGAACACATTTTTTTGGATTTTTTTGGTTAAGGACCCTATCTCCCCCTACGTTAATCCTGGTCGATCAGGTCAAGTCTTGACCTTCTCTCGGGGGTTCGGGTCAGCTTGTATACAGTCTTCCTTTTTTTTATTTTCTTTTCTTTTCTTTTTTATTTTCTTTTCTTTATTTTTCCTTTCTTTCTTTCTTTATTTATTTTAGGTTAAAATTAGTAAGAAATGTAAAATATTTACACAAATGCAAGTTAGTAAGAATATGGAGTTAGCGTGATATGCAGGTGTTTTATAAGGGATTTTAAGCTAAAATAAATGAATAAAGATGACGAATCGTAGATTCATCATCCCCCTATGCTTTACCTTTGCTAGTCCCTTAGCAAACACTTATTTGAAAGAATAAGTGAAGAAAAAGAAAAAGAAAAAGAAAGGGAAAATGAAGAAAGAAGGAACATTGAGTATTAAACTTATCTTCATAAAATTGTAGTTTGGAGCTCTGTTGGACATTTGGATTATTAGTGTGTCGGAACTTCTGTGAGACTTAGAATTTTAAAATCAACAGCCTTCAAGTTCTACACATCATTGTCACAGTTTCAACTCAGAAGTCATCTTAGATCAATCCCCTTCCCAAAGCACGCCCTATGAACATTGAACAATCAACTCATGTGTATGAAAGGTTGTAGTTCTTCCCATCCAGAATGCCGGACTACCATGCAAATCTCCTCTCCAATAACTCGTCCTCGGGGAGTCAGGTATTTCCTTCTAAGGTCTGTCGTGATGTGTTCACAATCGAATTGGGGGAGAAGATAGAAGAAGGAGAAAAGAACTGGAGGGTGGGCAGTGTAGTCACCTCTCCTTGTGGAGCTGGCCAGTGTAGCCGGGTCTCCACCAAGATCTGCAGGTTTCTTGAAGCTTGGACCTTTTTGGTCAGATATTTATTTGGTAGTGGCTTCTTTGTATTTGGATTTTTGGTGGTTCCGCTTGGATCTTGTTGTGCCCCTACGGATATAGAATCTTTTGTTTCTGTACATTTTTGTGGTCTTAGAAAAAATTGTGCCCAGCCGTCCATCCCTTTTCCGAAGCTTTATTTCAACCCGTACTCCGGTCTTTAGATTTGCACGCTACCAGAAAAGAAACTCACACAATCTTCCAACATCCCGTCTGAGTTGAGCTAAGTGCATAGTGCGAGAGTACAAATTGATTCCATATTCCAGAGTTATACCCAGAATGAAGAGATCAGGTTAGACACTAAGAGTCAAATGCTGCACATTGTCATGTGGAACTCGAAGAATTAAGTCAAGGACCTGAAGCTTCTAAAGTCCTATTTCTCGGCGAAGTTCCTTTGAGAATTAGGTTGATTAAGGTCCAACTAAGCTCCATTCTTCAATTTTATTCCAGACATAGTTTAAATATCAATACTATCCTGAAAAATGCACATGCACATGCACATGCATAATATAAACAATGGAGAGAGTGTTTTTTGGAAAAGGAATGATGCACATGTGAAAAGAATTTTTTTAACAATTTTCTAATTTTGAAATTTTTATGGATTTTTTTGGAGGAAAAATGCAGATGTGAAAGAAAGGTTTTTTTTGAATTTTGAAAATTTTTATAGACTTTTGGTTTTGTAGTTTTTTTAAGGAAAAAGGGTTAGTATAATATATACAAGTACGTACAAGATTTTTTTTGTGTTTTGTTGTTTTTTGTTGTTTTTTTTAGGCACGTGGATTTTACAAACTATACACATAACCCCCCAAATAAACGTATTTAAAAGTATGAGTTATGTCTAAAGTATATATACAATATATATGACACCCCCTTATACTTAGCTCGAACTATGTCCTCATAGTGATCAGAGAACGAAAAAGGAAGACATAACTTGTGATAAGTATAGAAAAGTGAAAAGAAAAGATAACAAGAAGAAGAGAAGATGGTGATCCCCCTATACCTAGGATCAAGTAATTCTAAGTATAGTGGAGTATACAAAAGGGGAAAACCGATGACGAGAATGTACAGACTCAAAAATAAAAAGACACGATATGAACAACATCACCCCCTATACTTAGGGTAGAGTATCCCTAAGTATAGGCAACAACAACAAGAGTGATGAACATGAAGAATATGAACAACACAGACCACTCACCCCTCCAATACTTAGGATAAAGCACATCCTAAGTATAGCAAATATACACACACGAAAAAGGGGTGAATGATAAAACGGGAGAATACAGAGTAAAACGAAAGGATATACAAGAGGAGTGGATGTACAAAGGTCAAGAAGGTCGAAAACGAACCTTCTTGCGGGACCGCTGAGGTATGGATTGACAAGGTGTAGGTCGATATTGGGATCATCATTAGATATGAACTGAGTAGGATCGACCAAGAATGTGTCCTCAACGGTTTCAGATTGTGCAGGCCTAAACCGATTATTGGAAGTAGTATTGTCATGTCTGGCCTGAAAAGTCTCGCAAACATCAAAGTAAAATCGCTCAAAATCATTATCCGAAAAAGTAGGATCAATATTAGTCTGGCGAGCCTCTACTGGATCATCGTCTTTATCAAAAGGTCCAAATTCTTTTATAAAAGCAAACAAATCTAATTGGGCATGATCGGTCTCATCTGAATCAGTGTGAATAGGAACAGATTCATTAGTGGAAGTAGTCGAATCATGTCCATCCTGTCTAGTCTCAGAGTCTGCCTTCCGCTCTAGGGTGTCTATCGTGTAAATCCCGTAGATGTCATCAATGCATCGCCACGTACTAGAAGAGGGAACTTCAAGGTCTATGCTTTCCGAGTCCTCCTTGAATAGGAATTCTCGGGTCTCAGTATTATCCATCATATAGCAAAAATCTCGGGTAGTATCATCATGATCAAAGTCCTTAGGGCCCGTTCGGTAGGAGAATAAGCAGGAATAAGGATGGGGAATAAGGGGAATAAGGGTCTATTCTCCGTTCGGCTGGAGGATAGGAATAAGGAGAATAAGGTGAAATAACGGTAGGTAAGGTGGGATAAAGATAGGAATAAGAGTGAAATAAGATGAAATAATTGGGAATAGTCGTACCACGGGGAACTGTGTTGGGGGCTTATTCCCCTTATTCCATTCCCCCTTATCCTCCAAACGAACAAGGCCTTAGGGTTGTCTAACAGGGGTGGGCTCTCATGGGATGCGGGTCTCTGGTCGGTAGTGGGTGTAGTGATTAACACGTCGCTCCCTACATCAGCACGGAAGCGAATCTCTCCTGAACTGTAATCAATAACGGCTCCCGCAGAGGCGAGGAAAGGCCGTCCCAGGATGATTGGAGGGTGCTCCACAGGGGCGGTGGTCTCCATGGGCATTACAACAAAATCCAAAGTAAAATTCATGCCCTGAATAGAAATGACAGCGTTTTCTAGAATACCCTTTGTCCTCTTGATAGATCCATCAGCAAATTGAACTATCAACCTGGTTTCCTTAAGAGGCCCAAGATGAAGAGACTGTACCATAGAGAAGGGTATTAAATTGATTGACAAACCGCCGTCAAGGAGAGTGTTATCACAATAATAGTCAGATATGGAGAAACTCACAAGAGGTGTGGTCTTATTCCCTTTCTTAAAATATGGACGATGAGAGATGGCGTAGGTAGTGGCCATGGTCAAGATGTGACGCTCAGATCTTCTCCTTTGCTTTCTCTTTTTGTGTTGAGGAGTAGATATATTTGTCATGGCCTGTTGAAGTGGGGTTTTAATGATCTTATGAAGGGTGGCCACCACTTCGAGTTTAGTCAACATTTTTTTTGAATTTTTGGACCTCATCCATACAAGGGAGGAGGTCAGAATCAGCATTTACACGAGGATTGCCAAGAGCATTCTGTACAGTAGCATCCTCGGGGTCAAGTTTGGGACATGGTTGTGTGGGTAAATAATCCGTCATTTGGGTCCTCTCCTCACAAAATGAATCAACGTGTCTCCGATAATCTTTTTGTATTTTGAAAATTTTCTCATTTTTTTGTATTTTGGATGATTTCAAGCTCTCATGATTATCCTCAAATGAATCCATATCCTCAAATAATGGAGCAGCGTTCTGGCTCGTATTTATGTTAAAGATATTGTTAATCCTCGACTTCATATGCTCCACCATCTGCTTCAGTGTCTCAAGTGTAGAAAACATGAAAGGTAGCTCCAAAATCTCAGGACCGGGTGGGCTGAATGAGGGTGGGTGAAAATCAAAGTCCTCTGCTTCCTGAAATAATGGGTTTGGCGGATATGCACAAAAATCAGGAGAAAAGTCCTCCTGGAAAAAGGAAGGTGGATCGTCTGGAGAGTACGGAGTATCCTCGAAGATTGGATTAAAATAACTCTAGTCGGCCATCTTCGAAACAAAAGGCTGGATCGGGAGAGCACAAGTGGTCAAGCCAAAAGATATGGAGAAAAAGGCGCAAATGCACAGAAGGATCTGGTATGCACACAAGCAATCAAACACAATACAAACCCCCAATTCACCAACCCAATGCAATGTGAAGACCATGAAGGTTCGGTCTCTTACTTTTGTCGGTTTTAGAGTTAGGTGATAATCACAAAGTTGTACAAACACTTAGGCTGAATCATGGGATTTAAGCACTATCCTTAGTGTGTACGCGAGCAAGTTAAAACGAATACAATGAGGGGGTTACTCTCCTCAAAACAATGATTTTTCCTTGTGTTTTTTAAGGTCGAGTTTTCTTTAGCAGCCCCAATTTTAGGTAGTTATCACTTGGTTAAAATGTTTTCAAAGAATCGCCTACCGAGTGTCCAATTTCCTTTTTAACTTATGAGTGAAAACAAGGAAGGAGATCAGAAATGTTAATGCGCGATTAAAAATGATGATGCATGTAGGGTTAGAGATGCGTACCTTATCGCCAGCACTCTACATGCAAGTGATCCGCGCAAAATTTAAATACAGAAAATAAACTTACCTATATGCAAATGCAAGTGAACTGTCCTAGATGATAACTTCTATTAACGGGCAAGAACAAGTTAATTTGACTAAGTCCAAATTACACTCTACTCTATAGGCACAGAAATTTTTGTTTAGGGTGTTTGGACATAATTAATTACCTGGCTCAAGCAAATTAATTAAAGCAATCAATAGGTGGCTCGCGAAATCCACAGAAAACAAAGAAAAATAAAGGCGATGAAAACAAAACCAGTGAGGTCCCCCAAGTGCACCGACACTTGGCGAAACATACCCCGCAACAAATGAATCTTCTATTAGAAAGTTCAAATGGAAAAGAAACTCTCTCTCTCTTTTTAAAAAATTCTCTCTTTTTTTTTCTTCTTCTTCTCATGCTATCCTGCGGCTTGGTGAAGAATCAAGCCGCCTCCATGTCGCTTGGGTGCTTCGGCTCTCCTAGGATCGCCTCCTTTGCTATGCGGGCCCTCGCAAGAAAAAGAAAAGAAAATGTGTAAGAAATACAATTATCAAATATGAGAAAAGAAAAACGAAATGAAATGAATGCAGTGATATGAACAATGGAATGAACGACAAAAATGTAAACAGATATTTACAACCAAGAAGAGCAGGTTAAAAGAGAAACCTAACTACCCTCGTCGTGCCTCCCCGGCAACGACGACATTTTGTTAAGACGAAATTCGGAGATTTTTGAATTTTTTTATCTTCCCGGCAATGGCAAAATTTTGTTGTGAGCGAAAACTGTTGGGGTTGGAAAAATTGATGATAAAAATATGTTGTCGTGTCGTTGCTTTTCCCCCAAAATCCCGTGTCAACAAAAAATATATTTTTTAAAAAATTTGGTACTTATTAACCTGTATTGCGAACAAGATCGAACTCAGGGAGGCTACAATTCGCGATGGTTATTCAATTAATCTAAAATAAATTAAAAGAAAATAGGAATCTCATAGAACAACTATCCTTGGTTTTGTGATTTTTTGAATCTTTTTCATTTTTTTATTTTTTTTATTTCTAATTTTTTTATTTTCTGATTTTCAAATTTTTAGTGTTTTTAATTTTGCAATTTTTTTTTAATTTAAAAAATGACACGAAGCAATGATTCAAATGATCAACACTACACACACCAACTCTTTTTACAATTTTTTTAATTAGTCAAAAATGCTCAGAAAAAAATCAAAGAAAATATTTTTGGGTTTTAAAAGTTTTAAAATATTTTTGAGTATTTTTGTGGAATTTTTCCGATGTTTTTGTATTTTTTTAAAATAAACAATGAGAAAATAAGAAAATGTGCATAGCCTGGAGTAATTTGCAATTTAAAAATCTCTCAAATGCCCAAAACTTCTGGCAATTATTTTTATGACAAACTACAGGAAAATATCTACAAATAGGAACTGGAATCACAATTTTTGGAATTTTCTAGAATTTTTTATGTTTTTTAGAAGATTTTTGATGTTTTCATTTTTTTGGGTTTTATAAATAATTAATGCGTGAAAATTGGTCGAAATTAAAAGACAATGAAATACAATTACTCTAATGTTTTTAGAATTTTTGGAGCTAGTTTCAAATTTTTATGAATTTTTGAATTTCAAACAAGGAAAAATGACATGTTTTTGATTTTTTAAAAATAATAAATGAAATCAAAATGCAATAAAAATTTTATGCTAAGAAGATAATCACATCACGAGCATAGCATAAGTTTCTCAAAATTTTTGGATCACAAATAACATTTATTTCGATGATAAGATCAAGCAAATTATTATTCTGCAGTTCAGGGACCAAATTGTAAATACTATAAAAATTTTGGACTGAAATGTAAAGAGTCAATGTTTTTGCCTCAAATAATTAATAAAAATAAAGCACAGGAAAGAAATCATAATTTTTACCAATAGATCATGTGCCTGCAGTGCTTTAATCTGGCAAGGACGTTTTTGCAATTTCCAAAACTTCGAGGTTGAACTTGAAATTTATCCAAATAATAATTTCTTTAATCAGAAGCCACATGCCCTATAGAGGTCCTTCGTTCTTTCAATCACAATGGGCAAGAGCCAAAGGGGGACGGGGGGCGCCACCCCTGTTCTACTTCTTCACGGGTCAAGAGGGGCCGATGGGAGCACCCGCAAGGGGCGCCGCCTCGCTTCTTTCTTCCCGCCCAAGTCAAACGAGCGGCGGGAACAGAGTCGTCGATAGCGTCAATGGAGGGGCGGCGGCTATGGTAGCTCTGCCGCCGGCGGATGGGTGGCGGCGGGGGGTGGCGACCCCGCTGCCTGGAAAATTTATTTATTTATTTTTAATTATTTTTTTGTAATTTTGTTTTAAGATGTAAACAATGAATGAAAAAAGAAGGAATTTTTTTATTTTTTTGTAAATCCGAAAATAAGAGAAAAGAGGAATAAAGAAATATTTTTTATTTTGTTTTTTTTAAGTTTCCCTGCAAAACATACGTTAGATAAAAATGATTTTTTTTTTATTTTTTTATTTATCTTACAAGACAAACGTTCGAGACCAAAAAGAAACAAATGTTTTTTTATTTATCTACAAATGCAGAACGTGGATGGGGATTCAGTGAAAATGAGGGATTCAAATCCGATTTTTCGACCACCGTACGAGGCGGAGTTGATAGTTCGTGAGAGATAGAAATCGAATGCGAAGAGATTGAGAATATGAGATGAAAAATTGAATCGGAGTGGATAAAAACGTGATGAATATTTTTTTAAGATCTAGAAAAAAAATGACGATGGAAAAAAATGCGACAAAATAAAATGAGATTCAACTAAGATAAAATACGAAGAAAAATTTGGATCTCACATTAGGAGTGGAAAATAGACCGTGATCGCCTCGACAAGGCCGACTCGCTGTCACCGGACGGCTCGGAGGCTAGGCAACTTCCTCGACGAACTTTCTCTCGGGCTCCTCTCTCTAAAGATTGATCAAGTTGGAATGAGGGAGAATGAGCCATATAAATAGGAAAAAGAGATGAAATTTGAATTTTGAATTTTTGAATAAAGAGATAAGGGAGATGAAAATTAAAACGAATTTTTGAATTTTTCTTGGTGAAAGGGAGATGAAATTTTAAATGAAAATAAAAGAGAGATAAAACTAATTACAAAGTTATCTAATTTTTTTGGAATATTCGTCACTTTATTGAATTGAATTAAAAAATGTTATTTTTTTATTTTTTTATGAAGGTTAATTAAAAATAGCAACTATATACATATACTATATACAAATGTGACACTATATACAAGGATAAATGACGAAATTAGCTTTTTTTTGTGTTTTTAAAGAAATTTATTTTTTTTAATTAAATTTTATTTAAAAATTTAGTGAGATTAATTTACAAATATATACAAAAACAATATGCACAAAATACATGGGAAATTTGCACAAACCACCCCAGAAAACTGACTTTTCAACCGTAGCTCCAAAAATTATGAAAATACAGCCATTTTAAAGATAATTTAATTTAGAATCCAATGAAAGTGAATTTATTTCAATTTGAGCTCATATGGAGCCGGAATTGGCCTTTCAATTAGTGCTTAGTGGCTTTTTCCAAGGGTGGCTACTTTTATTCTGTACATGATATAATTGTGCAATCAATTTTAGTAATTAGAACACATTTTTATTTACAACTTTGGTTTTAAATTTATTTGATTTGAGGTCAATTAAGGTACAAATAAATTAGTGTCAGTTTTGTACAGATATATACAAAATAAGGGAGAACACATTTTTTTGGATTTTTTTGGTTAAGGACCTTATCTCCCCCTACGTTATTCCTGGTCGATCAGGTCAAGTCTTGACCTTCTCTCGGGGGTTCGGGTCAGCCTGTATACAATCTTCCTTTTTTATTTTCTTTTCTTTATTTTTTTATTTTCTTTTCTTTATTTTTCTTTTCTTTCTTTCTTTATTTATTTTAGGTTAAAATTAGTAAGAAATGTACAATATATACACAAATGCAAGTTAGTAAGAATATGGAGTTAGTGTGATATGCATGTGTTTTATATGGGATTTTAAGCTAAAATAAATGAATAAAGATGACAAATCGCAGATTCATCATCAACTTACTGATAAAACCCTGAAGTAGACAATATAAAGTTGATCTAATACTTCGGGTTTATTCTGAGTCTTCCAGTATGCGGGATGTACATGTATTGGGAATACCTGAGGGTGATGTGATCATAAACGATTGTATAACCATGACGCTTCCATTCCTAGGGAGTGATGAAACGGGTCTGGATTTTAGTGATTCCTCTAAGTAGAGAAGTAATCTGATCTTTATCTGAATGTTGGACATTGACCTGAATGTGATTCAGATTCAATGAGAAGATTAGATTTACGGTCTTGATTTAATCAAGCATCTATGGAAGGATCGAGATCTGGATTTGAGATGTGATCTCAATATCCAAGTCATTATACATGGAACAATACAATCGCCCTGTCCTTATCTCCAAGTATTCGCGGAGAAAGCGCATTATCCTTGAAAGTGTTCGGGATAATTTCATTGTTGATATATGTATTCAAGCATTGGGTAAATTGGTAATTAAATGTGATTTAATTATCATGATTAATATGAACTTGATTCATATTATAAAGAGAGTTATCCTAGATAATTAAATGTGATTTGATTATCGAAAATATGAATAATATGAATGTGATTTATATTATTTGAAAACAAGAGAATAGAGATCCAAGATGATTAAATGTGATTTAATTATCATGGATATGAATAATGTGGACAGCAATATCCATATTAGCCATATGTATTATAAATGTGATTTATAATTTATAAGAGAGAGCTATTTGTAATTTACATTTGTTAATTAAATGTTAATGTGAATTGGATTCACATTGGACATTGAATTGAAAATGTAATTTACATTTTATTTTGGGTTGTGAATATGATTCATAAATTTTTCAATGGCAAGATTGCAATGTCTACAAAATAATTGTGAATTATTTTTGTAGCATAATTTGCAACAAAAGTTGTTACATAATATTGGAGATTACAATATAGAGATGAGAGCCACCTTCCATATATGGAGTGGACGACCACCACTCCTATTAGAAATGTGTGGCCATCCCCTCCTTCCAACATGGAAGGTGGCACTCTCTCTCCTATGATCTCCAAAAGATTTTGATTTAATTTGGTTTTTGAATTATATTGGTTTATCAATATATATTTAATCTAAATTAAATTAATTGTTGTTGCTTTTTACCAACACAAATCTTAGCCATTAAAAAAACACAATCAATGAGAGCCATTGGATTTGTGTTAACCATGGATTGAGATCCATGGATCCCAAAATATTATAAATAGAAGGGCACCCCTTTGCTCTTCTCTACATACATAAGAGAACATAAGTCTCTCTCTCTCTTTCTATCTACATGCCTACCATCTCTCTTCCTCTCATGGCCGTCCACCATGGATGTCCTAGAGAGGTTCTCCATCGTCGCAGCGTTGTCGTTATGTTGCCCATTCGTCTGCTCGTGGATCTCCGTCTCCTTCGGTGCGCCTCACTCGTGAAGAAGATGTCGGATCTCATGTGTCGAGATCTGGAGATCCACCGCTTGGATCATCAAAATGGATTGCGAGAAGCACACGATTTATCCCCGCGCTCGCAAGCGTCTCCTTCGTCGGATCGGACTTGAGATAGGAGGTCTCTTTGTTTAGATACTCGATCGCAAGCACGCTTCAATAGGTAACCCTATTACTTGTTTGTGGTTTAGACGAAATGATCCGAGAAGTGTTCTTGGATCATGTGGTTTCGTCGCATGAATTTTTTTTAAATTCCGCTGATAGAACAACTAGTGCGACTAGTCGTTCCTCGTCGTATTCGATACGACGCTCATGCTTCCGTGATGCGCTTGAGGATTCTAACCATATCCTTCAAGTGGCATCAGAGCCTTAGGTCGAAGGTTTTGGATACAGTCCATAAAACCGAAGGCGACTTGGGTTCATTAGGGTTGCGAAAGTTTTATCGCATTTCATTTTCGCATCTATATTTAGTGTAAATTTTCGGCTCTGTTTAAATTGTTTAAACACGAAAATAATAATTGGATTTTGTTCCTCATTAAATAAGGAAACAATAGGATCTGAGTTTACGTAATTTGGATTCCGTTTGCTCGAGATATGATTGTTTTAATGAACATGTATTCACTGTTACGGGAACTGCGAATCTTAACATAATTAAAAACTTAATTACTGTCTAGAAATGCCTTAAAATACGTGAAAATCACATAGGATCTGTTGTAAATCAAATTAGCAAATTTTGGAAACTTACTTTGCTTAATTTGGATTTAAATTGATTGAGATATGGTAAATTTAGTAAGTAGGGGTCGCTGCTGAAATTACTTTCCTAATCAAGAACCATGTGATTGTCAATTAGTGAAATTAATTGTTAATTTCATGAAATAATTATGGAAAATATTTGAGAAATATTGGATGATGATTATTTCCCTAATTGACTTGGCCTCAACCAATAAATTGTTTAGATTTGATCTAGATCATAATTGGAAACACAATCATCAAACTCCTTGCTTGAATAGGATTGAGAATTTGTCTAGCAAATTTCCTTATAATAAAAAATATTTTGATTACTATATGGTGTAATTTCGGTTTAAGAATCGATGATCATCTCAAGTACAAAGTGATTGACTCGGCATTATTTTTTTCCGAGGCGGATATGGTGTCTAGTCGGGGATCGCTGGGGTAGCGGGTTGCAACGTATGCGGTCCGTCCCACTCCCGCCGGTACTGGCCATGACAACGAGTAGGGAATGAATGATGCCTGAGAGATCATGATGTATTTTTCTAATTATTAAAATCCGAATTAATACGTGTTTTGAGATAATACCATATATTCAAGTAAAATCAAGTTTGTTGATTGAATTGGATGAACATTAATTTAATATGATTAAGTTAATTATATCCAATTAAGAGCACTCTATTATGAATAGAGTTATTATTTCCCTTGGAAGAATTAATCGTAATGAATATGATTCATAATGATTAATTAGAATTTGAATATGATATGGAGGATCACATAAGTGACATCCATGGTCTACCGTCAAGGTGAAGGGTTCCGTCGCCAGATATTGTATGTAGGAGACGCCTGTCCGAAGTGACAGCTCCTGCATACGATCCATTTAGATCGGGCTCGTCGCTTCTCGAAAGAGTAAGGACGTATGCGTAGTGACCCCAATATCGGGTCCTCATATTATTGGGGCGATATTGGATTACGCATAGCGAGTTGTATTCTTGTTGACGGTTTGTTCAATTAATGACGGGTCAACATCACCTTAGGGGTGGTGGGCCCGGGTGTTAAAGACCGAATTGGGAGATGCAAGTTGGACTTGCAAGGCAGAATGTGTTCCCGCTTCTTTTTATCCGAGTTACAGGTTCTCATATTATTGGGATGTAACAAAGATAAGGAAGGAGATCCCAGATCTTGCCTGAGATATAATGGTAAGTATATCTCTTACATTGAAAGTGATTGAGGGAATGAACTTTCAGTGTTGACAAGGTAAGACAACTTTGATATAAAAATTTCTAAATCAAAGTAAATTACATATTTATGCAAATTTCTTATTTCAGATAATACTTCTTTAATCCCACTCACTGTTATACTCAATAATAACCAGTTTAATATCTTGGATTGGACCCATGATCCAGATATTGTACTTGCAGTTGGACACATAATGTATGTGGTTGCAATATGCAAGTTTCCTCATAATAATGAGGAATGATAATTAAATAGACAATAGGACTAAAACCCTAGGGTTTGTATGTCCTTATAAGTCATGATCTCATCGAATGTACTTTTGAAGCGACATGTCGATAATGATCGTAATTATCATATAATCCTTATAAAAAAATCTAAGAAGACGTTCTGGCATACATATGTGCTCTCGACATATAATCATGAATGACATGGTTCTCTGCATTATGCAGAATGGTGGCTCTATAGGAGATGATGTATTCAAATTGTTTGAGTACCTACCTGAACCTATGTTTTTAAGAGTTTAAATGGATGTAGATACGATGAATGTCATCATTCTGCTATCTATCCTCTAGTCATTTATGAAGCTTCATAATATTCATATTGTATGAATTAAATGAAGCATGTATAAATGTTGAAATACACTTATAATGAATCTTTTGATTTCAACATAAGAGATCCTTTGTCTTGAGCAATGGTTGCTTATAGATAAAGGGAGCGCAGTGGAAGCATGGGTTGGACCCAAGTAAGAAATATAGTCAAAGAGTTGACTGTAGTTCTGTGACTTCCATATGACATCCAAAGAGTTGGATGAATGCCAATACTGCAATAAGATGATGTGTTGATAGTATGACTATCAAATCTATCTAGAATCCTTAGAGAAGGAATCAGATAGTACATCAGAATGATCTACATATAATCAATAAAATTGACTTACTTATTTGATAAGATAAAGTCTAATAATTGTATCTCAATCTTCTAATGACACTTTCAATTGGTTGCATATGTATTAGAATATTAGAAATTTGATCTTAAAGGTTTAATAGTCATCCACATGGATATTGATGCAATTGTTGCAACAATCTCCATTGGATTGATAGACTTCATAATTTCAGTGGGAGAGCCCTTAGTCTTAGAGAATGTCACTATGACCTAGATATTAGAATACACTCATTGTTTATTTGTAATTGTTGAAAATAAACATGAATTCTGTAATAGACCTATCATAAAGAGTTATGATGGAGATATTTCAGAAAGTAATCTAAAATCATGTGGACTCTACTAAATTAGAATATTAATGAATGGTTCATTAAGATTTCTAATACTGAAAATTAAACCATTAAAGATCAATAGGGGGATGAAGATCATTTGATAATGATCTAGCATCATGTTTTGGACATTTGTCTGTTGATGTTATCAATAAGACTGATAAGAGATGAAACTTTAGATTGTCTAACATTTCAAAACTTACATACTTATGAATATTGTATTCAAAGTAAAATATCCAATACACCCTTCTTTGGGAAAGATGTAAGATGTCAAGGTATTCATGATCTCATACATATTGATGTATGTGAACCATCTATATCATAGTAAACATTATGGATATGTGATATCTATTGACGATTATTTGTGATATGAGACTTCTTCTCTTCACTAAGAAACCTTTGAAATGTTCAAAGATTTCTCAATTTTGGTATATAACCAAAGTTTGAAGGAAGATGAAATGAATTTGATCTAACCAAGGTAGCTTGTACCTATTAAATGAATCTAAGGAATACCTTATGGAGATGTGAATCTTGAGATTCTTACAAGATCTCATCTTTGAGAATATGATTCTTATAGGATGACTCTCTTGAGAATCAAGATGAAAATGAAGTAAATGAACTCATTTAATCTTGAGATGATAATGAGGCTCCTGGAATCGGAAACTAAAAGGACAATTAAAGATGAAACACTAATACCTCTTCAAATAAGTTTGATGATGGGTTCCATGTGTCAGTTGAATTTGACAATGATCTGACTTCATAATGATGAAGCTCCCTAGGATCATGACATGGAAAGATGGATGTTAGCAAAAAAGTCTAATGTAGATCTCATATACAAGTGTTGTATGTTGACCCTCGAGGATCCAACTATATGGGTAAGACCCATTATGGTGTAAATTGATCTTCAAGAGAAAGAGGGAACCTGATGAGACCTTCAAAGCACGGTTCGTAGCCATGAGCTACACACCGAAGAGAAGACATCGCTTGCGATGAGACTTGCTCTCCAGTGACCTTCATCAAAATATTGCTAACTATAACTACACAACTTGACTATAAAATCTTCATGATGTGAGTCAAGATTGCATTCCTCTATGAATACCTCTCTGAGGATATTCATATGAAGTAGCCCAAGGGCTTCATGGTTGAGGAAAGCAAGGTGTGCAAGCTAAAGAACTCCATCTTTGGACTCAAATAAGCTTCTTGTAGTTGGAACATAAGATTTGATGAAATTATAAATGTTATAATTTCAGATAAAAATCTTGATGAACCATGTGAAGCTTAGTGGGAGTGCCATTATGTTCATCGTGCTAAATCTAGATATTATTCTAATCATTTGGAATGATATAAGGATAATAGTAAGTGTTTTATAATTTGGTTGTTCCAAACATTGAGATATGATCTCAAGAATACCTCTTAGATCTTAGTTCTAAAGATGTTTAGAAGCAAAGAGAAGAGGGTATTGGGACTGTCACATTAGTAGGACACCTGAGACATATTCTATTTTCTGGAAAATTCCAAGAAAGGCTTCTTTCCCTTAAGATATGGTACTGACCTATCTGAAGGGATAGCACCTCAATTGAAGAAGTGAATGCTAGAACTGCTTGCACTTGTGCATCAGTTATGAGAAGCTGAATGTATGATAGATGTGTACAAGAACCAGATGCCAACCATGCAGTGGGAGTAGTAAACTGTTACTAATCCTACTGTGGAGATAAAAACTTGATTGTAGTAATAATAATAATATCTTCAAAGATGATGAAACTTGGAGATAGTGATCTCAAAGTCTTATCTTCAAAAAGTTTAAGACCTTGTAGATAGTGATCTATAAGGGTCTTAACTGTAGATACCTTAGGAGATATAGATCTCCAGGAATGAAGGTATTCTAATAAGGATTATGGGAATACTGGTTATGATAATTAATAAGATGTAGTGTCAAGGACACTATAACCGACAAAATTGAGTATTGGTTGCATAAGATGCAACATTCGCATTGGATGCGAGCACTGTTACTAGGGGATATGCAAGTGTCGTAAAAGGACTTGGCGTAGTCTCTTGGGAACAGAGTGACTGATCAGCTTACCTAGCTATTTTCTAAATAGCCTATGATTGTCACATGAGTGTGAGTTTAAATGATTAGCCCATTAATGGCTCTTTGGACTAGTGGGAGATTGTTGGACATGCAAGCCCATGACGAGCCATTTCGCAATAAATGTTATTGCAAATATCATTCATTAAATCTGAAATGAAGAATACATAATTTGCATAATAGGTCCCTTAGTACAATTAGGGTTATGTACCATGGCCATCTTAATGATCATACAACTGTTGATTCAATTATTAAATCATAGAGGCTAGTGCTTAGATGAATATCTAATGAGTTAGATTGAGGACTCATCAAGCACCATCAAATGATTGTTAAGATATGATCTCCAGCCTGAGTAGGAGATGTCAATCCTTTCTCAGTTAGGCTGATATTTGACCGACCTCTTGATGCAGGTCCTCTGCATAGGAATAGAGATTCGGAGGTGTCAGATTAGTTAGGTCAAAGAGTTGACTTAACGAGATCGAGATAACCAAAGTCCTATATCATATGCTGTCATGATATAGGCATGCATTCTCTGATCGGAGACAGATGTGTTACTATATGTCTGAGTATGTACATTTGGCAGACCAATAGGTTGATGACCTAACCAAGGTCTATACACCGGCGCGCTGGTGTGCATATAAGGGCATATGAGTAATACGATCTGTCAAAGGGATCATACAAATTCACTACTGAACCGGAAGACATGAGCTCACTCATGAGATATTGGGAAGAATCAAATTTCATGCGCACGGTGGTCTCGCTTTGGAAGCTTGGCTGAATTTGTAGGTTTGATATATACTTTTGGAAAGTACATGATCAAGACCTAGGTATGATATATGCTTTTGGAAAGTATATGATCGATACCAACTCCCAATGATCAAAATGTGAAACTTAATGATAAAACCCTGAAGTAGACAGTATAAAGTTGATCTAATACTTCGGGTTTATTCTGAGTCTTCCAGTATGAAGGATGTACATGTATTGGGAATACCTGAGGGTGATGTGATCATAAACGATTGTATAACCATGACGCTTCCATTCCTAGGGAGTGATGAAACGGGTCTGGATTTTAGTGACTCCTCTCAGTTGAGAAGTAATCTGATCTTGATCCGAATGTTGGACATTGACCTGAATGTGATTCAGATTCAATGAGAAGATTAGATTTATGGTCTTGATTTAATCAAGCATCTATGGGAGGCTCGAGATTTGGATTTGAGATGTGATCTCAATATCCAAGTCACTATACGTGGAACAAAACAATCGCCCTGTCCTTATCTCCAAGTATTCACGGAGAAAGCACATTATCCTTGAAAGAGTTCGGGATAATTTCATTGTTGATATATGTATCCAAGCATTGAGTAAATTGGTAATTAAATGTGATTTAATTATCATGATTAATATGAATTTGATTCATATTATAAAGAGAGTTATCTTAGATAATTAAATGTGATTTGATTATCGAAGATATGAATAATATGAATGTGATTTATATTATTTGAAAACAAGAGAATAGAGATCCAAGATGATTAAATGTGATTTAAATATCATGGATATGAATAATGTGGACAGCAATATCTATATTAGTCACATATATTATAAATATGATTTATAATATATAAGAGAGAGCTATTTGTAATTTACATTTGTTAATTAAATGTTAATGTGAATTGGATTCACATTGGACATTGAATTGAAAATGTAATTTACATTTTATTTTGGGTTATGAATATGATTCACAAAATTTTCAATGGCAAGATTGCAATGTCTACAAAATAATTGCGAATTATTTTTGTAGCATAATTTGCAACAAAGTTGTTGCATAATCTTGGAGATTACAATATAGAGATGAGAGCCACCTTCCATATATATGGAGTGGACGACCACCACTCCTATTAGGAATGTGTGGCCGTCCCTTCCTTCCAACATGGAAGGAGGCACTCTCTCTCCTATGATCTCCAAGAGATTTTGATTTAATTTGGTGATTGAATTATATTGATTTATCAATATATATTTAATCTTAATTAAATTAATTGTTGTTGGTTTTTACCAACACAAATCTTAGCCATTAAAAGAAACACAATCAATGAGAGCCATTAGATTTGTGTTACCTATGGATTGAGATCCATGGATCCCAAAATATTATAAATAGAAGGGCACCCATTTGCTCTTCTCTACATACATAAGAGAACATAAGTCTCTCTCTCTCTCTCTCTCTCTCTCTCTCTCTCTTTTTCTCTACACGCCTACCATCTCTCTTCCTCTCATGGTCGTCCACCATGGATGTCCTAGAGAGGTTCTCCATCGCCGCAGCGTCGTTGTTATGCTTCCCGTTCGTCTGCTCGTGGATCTCCGTCTCCTTCGGTGTGCCTCGCTCGTGAAGAAGATGTCGGATCTCGTGTGTCGATATCAGGAGATCCACCGCTTGGATCATCAACATGGATTGCGAGAAGCACGCGATTCATCTCCGCGCTTGCAAGCGTCTCCTCCGTCGGATCGGACTTGAGATAGGAGGTCTCTTCATTCAGAGACTCGATCACAACCATACTTCAAGAGGTAATCCTATTACTTGTTTGTGGTTTAGACGAAATGATCCGAGAAGTGTTCTTGGATCATGTGGTTTCGTCGCATGAATTTTTTTTAAGTTCCGCTGCATAGAACAACTAGTGCGACTAGTCATTCCTCGTCGTATTCGATACGACGCTCACGCTTCCGTGATGCGCTTGAGGATTCTAACCATATCCTTCACATTAATGGTAGAAATCTTTCCAATAATCAGACTCAGATGGATGCTCCAGTACTCATTGACTTTATGTTCGGCATGCCATGTCATATTTTTCGACGTTTCCTTGCAATAATATAACCGTTTCAATCTCGGCGTCAAGGGGAAATAACGTAAAATCTTTCTTGAGATTTTTGACCCACTCTTACTTGCTTCTTGGTATCTTGGCTCGTTACATTTAGGACACCGTATCAAATGCTGATATTCACCGTAATATAAAATATGGTGATTTATACAAGAGTCTATTTTAACTTCCGCAAAACCCATCTTCCGCATCATCTCTTTGGTTTTGTAATAATTATCAGGTAAATTCTACATCTTCTGGTAATATTTTCTTGATAATTTTAAGCATTGCATCAAAATTAGGATCGATCATATTATACTCCATTTTCATCGATAGAAGATTAGAAATCGCAGAGTTTTGAATTTGACTTACAACCCAACCACAATGACTCTTGTACTTTTTTCAATAGCTCGTAAAATTCTGCAGGCTCTCCATATGATACCTCATCATCTACACAAGCAGTGTTAAAATCAGGACCCACAACATCCATAACCATATCTACAAATGGATTAATATTGTCATCTTCTTTTGACTCATTCATCTTGTCCTTGTAATCCTCACTATGCCTCTACCAAATCTGATATCCTTCCATGAAACTATTTTTGTAAAGATGTAACTGAGTTTCATTCTTAGATCACTTCCTCTTTAAACGATACTTTTGACACGAGCACAAAATAGTTCTATCTGAATCCACAACACGAGAACCTTGTGCTTAAGAAAATTCTACAAATTCTTGAACACCTCTTTGAAAGGTATCTGTAACATGTCCATATACTACACGCTTGTACATCTGCTTTCTATTAGTCATATTGATCAACCTGAATGAAATAATTCATATTGTCAAATGAGATGGGGAGATTAAACTTTGACTTAATCTAGGAGAACATATGAAGAAAACCTAATCCTAACCCATCGTTGACCTAAACCTATTATACTTACTCTATAAGATGAGAAGAGAAGTGTATTAATTATGTTATCACTTGAGCCCGTCCATAAAGATTCAAACTTACTAAAAGATGCTCGTTGTCACATGCTTACTTATTTCTGAGAAAAAATTGGCAACATAACCCTGCACCTCTCCCGTATACCTCAAAAATCAATCGCAATAAACTTTCAAAATAATCATCGTAGTGATTATTTCGATAGTAAATTATGATTGATTTGGTATACCGAAGAGGAAGGGGTTATGGAACCGAATTTCCATCAGAAACAAACAACTTGTGACAACGATCACCTTTTAGTAACTTTGAATCCTTACGGACCCCCTTAGTCCGGGATCTCCGAACTAAGGAAAGCTAACATAAATGTAATACTTTAAGATTACTTTACGTTGTACATTTGTACGTGCTATAAATGAGATTATAAAATAATCTTAAAATATTTATTTATTTTTGTTAACAGGCTATTTACGTATATTTGGTTGGTTAACGATGGGGATATCAATAAGTGCGATCCTAAATTAGTGCCTACTAAAGTGTTTAAATGAACATTATTGGAAGTGTATCTGCAAAAAAAGATTTCTCCACTTGCAAACATCAAAATCCACGACCATTGGACTGGGATATCTCATCCCAAGTGAGTCCAATAGTACTGTGCAAAAAATAAAAAAATATAACACAGTTAGAGATGATCAAATCCTCCAATGTGTTGCACACGCCTCCTGTTGTGCCGGGCCACACACCACCCAATGTAGAGGGACACGCTGTGTGTGAATGATTTTGTGCGATTTAATAATATGTGGTTAGTGTTTTAGCCTTATCATCAACCTAACTATAAGCTAATGTGATATACTTATCACATTAATTAGAATTTAATGTGATAATAAATTATCACAGAAGAAATGTTGGTGTTTATCATATCTCATATCCACTCTATATGAAATGGTCGAACTCATTTGAACACTCTATGAAGAGGATGTTTGTATGCATGGAGATAATTATATCTAATGTTATTCACAAGTTATAATAATGCGATTTAAACCCAATTATACAATATCATGGCATGGTATCCCTATTTCATAATTTTAGTCAACTGTAAAAAAATCAATAAGGTATACTAACAAGTATAAAAGTTATAGGGGTATTCCTATCCTTTATATACTATCATGTAATCATATTATTGGTTGTGTCATTTTTCATATAAATGAGGCAACCATCATCAACTATAATAAGAAGATATTAAACAAGTCTTATCCCAAACATAAAAAGCATATTAATCACTAGAATGTATACAAACAAATAAATAATAAAATAAATATTTGAAAACCTATATCCAAACAAGAGTGATATGCAATGAGATGTTAAAAAATGATATAAAGGATGAAGTAATATACCGAAGGAAAGATGTTTATGCGCTTGAAATACGCAAAGGAAGGTCACCGGTGTTGAGGAGGGACGTGCAGGGATCGTCGGAGGCCTTATTTGGGGGAATTATTGATAACTCAATTATGTTAATGCCATAATTAACTTTCTGTAATTGTCCACACATATGTAATCTAATGACCAATATATTATATTACATCGTGTGAGTTAAGTCATGAGAGAATGAATAAGAAAATAATAATAATATATACCTCCATATCATCAAAGTATACTCCATATTAAATCATGCGAATCAATAACACATAAACCAAAATGAAATTATCAACCCACAATGATTTAATGGAAAATAGTGAACTACCAACAACAAGAGGAGATCGCAGGGGTTGGATCAAATCAAACAATCATCTCTCAAAATCACATTCTCCAAAATCGCATGATATGCGAAAGAAAAAGGAGAAGGGTGAAATACATTACCTAGATGCAAGCCTTCAATTCGTGCACTTAGTCAATGACCTGAAACTTGCGGTGCATTTCCCTTACGTTGACGCTCCTCCTTTTCTCCTCGTAATGAAGCTTTATACCTTTGGGGCTCGCCAAAGGTAAGTCCCTCTTGCTCTTGTCTCCCTAGGAAGAAGAAAGAAAAGAAATCATCTTTGGGGGAGAATAAGAATGGAAAGAGATCAAAGGGAACTTAAAGACCATTCATGGGTGAAATAAAGAAGTAAGGATGTCAATTTTGAGGTGAATCATGCTCCAAAATATCTCCCCAACGTGTATATTAAGATCAAAATACGTGAGTTCAATTTCCATAAAAGTCCCTATAACCATGGTTGACTCAAAAGGTCATAACTTACTCATAGGAACTAGGATTCACACATTCTTGGTCTCGTTGGAAAGCTTGCGACGAGATGCTTATTTTGAGTAGGATATTGTTTAGGTTCTCAAATTTTGAAAAAAGCTGAAATTTCTGGAGCATTACATTATAACAACCTTAAACTAAGTCTCATCCCCGAGACTTAATATGCAAGGGATGTAACATAACAACCTCAAAAGGTTGATCTCAATTGAGTGATTGATAAAAAACATCAAAGATATATTTATGATTTAGATATTACCTTCAAAAATATGCGGATAGTCCTGCTGCATATCTTCCTTAGATTCCCAAGTGGCCTCTTCGGAGTTATGTCGCTGCCAAAGGACCTTCACCAATGGTATCTCCTTATGCCTCAACCTCTTCACAGAGTGATCTTCGATCCGGACTGGTTCCTCAGGATACCTTAGGTCTTTATCCACAGGAAGCTCATCATAATTGATCACATGTGATGGATCATGCACGCACTTTCTTAAGTTAGAGATGTGAAAGGTGTTGTGTACTCCAGACAGGTAAGGGGGGAGCGCTAACCTATATGCAACACTACTGATCCTGTCAAGGATCTCAAAAGGCCCAACAAACCATGGTGCTAATTTCCTCTTCACTCCAAACCTATGAACTCCCTTCGTAGGAGACACCTTGGAAGAAAAAATCTCCAACCTCAAGTATACATCATCTACCACTGTAACTCTTTTGCCTACTCTGTGCAGTAAGCAGCCTTTCTCGGGCCATCTTAATGGCCTTAGAAATTTCTTCCAAATATTCCACTTTGTGCATCTGGTTATGCCCGACCTCCTGCCAACTCAAGGGGATGGTACATCGACTCTCATATAATGCCTCTAAGGGGGGGCATGCCTATGCTGGCATGGTAACTATTGTTGTACGAAAAATCAGCTAACAACTAGTGGTACTTTGAAGATCCTTTCCTCTCTAGCACACAAGCTCGAAGAAGATCCTCTAAAGTTTGAATAGTCCTCTCAGATTGTCCGTCAATCTAAGGATGGTAAGATTAACTGAGGCATAACTGCACTTCCAAAGAGCTCATAAACTCCTGCCAATAATTTGAAGTAATCTCGGATTACAATCAGATATAACCTGCTTTGGTAGACCATGAAGCTTGACAATCTCCTTGATAAAAACTGTTTCGAGCTGTACTGGAGTGCAAGCAATGCTCAAAGGTACAAAGTGTGCTGACTTCGTGAGCCTGTCCACTACAACCCATATGGCATCATGACCGCTAGAAGCTTTAGGTAGCCTTGTGATTAAGTCCATATATATGCCCTCTCACTTCCACTCAAGAATTGGAAGGGACTACAGAAATCCAAGTGGCCGCTTATGCTCAGCCTGAATCTGTTGGCATGCCATGCACCTTGCCACAAAATCTGCCACTTCTCTTCTCATCTGCTTCCACCAGAAATTTTTCTTTAAATCCTTACACATATTGGTGCTACCAGGATGTATTGATGATAAAGAGCTATGTGCCTCACATATGATTTCATTTCTTAGTTTCGTATCTGCCGAACGCATAAACGATTGTCATTTCATAGCATATCATCTTGATATGAAAAGTCAACCAAGGCCACATCAATGACCTTATCCTTGATCCTTTGTAGATTCTTATTAGTAAGCTTCCCTTAAATGACCCTCTCTACTAGCTTAAGACGAGAAGGGGAGGGAATCATAACTGTCTCTTGGCTACTCTGGAAGGGATGCCAATCACACAAGAAGATCCTGTGTCTTAAGCTGGGGATGGGATTCACTTGACGTTTGATAAAATTGGAATGTTACCGAGAAGAATAGCATGGCCGTTGCACATGGATGACACACATAAATCGAGAAATGGTCCAAATTTTTTATTGTGACACCCATACCCCAAAATATAGTCCCACACCTAAACTCACAATGTGTGAGAGTGGGTTATAAGTGGTGGGGATTATTACTTGGCAACTTGGGCTTAAGCATTTTGGGTGGTTGTCGATGGGTCTAATTGGGACCGAGCCCAACAAGTTGTCAGGGTCAATTTTTCTCGATAACAGAACAAGGACCTAAACCCGGGATGTTACAAATGGTATAAGAGCCAATTTTCCTCTGATAGTCTAAAGAGCTACCCAAGATGTGGAGCCACCCCTACAAAGAGATATGGGGAAATGGCTACCCGGAGCGTGTAACTGCCACTGTTACTGGGAATAAATGATGGGCAATGTCGCAACGAGGACGTTGAGAATATAAGTGGGGGAGGTTGTAACACCCATACCGCCAAACATAGTACCACGTCTAAAACTCGCAATGTGTGAGAGTGGGTTATAAGTGGTGGGGATTACTACTTGACAACTTAGGCTTAAGGATTTTGGGTGGTTGTCAACTGGTATATTTAGGCCCAACCCAACAAGTTGTTGTGGCTAGTTTTCCTCTATAATGGACTGGGGACCTATGCTCGGGACGCTACACTTTGATTGCTCCATTCTTCGTATTCCAGTGGTCTCATCTCGATACGACAATGACAATGGATTCATGGATTCCATCGCACGTGCAGGTGCTGGATGGTGACGTCCATATCCCACAGTGGAGGATATGGAGATCTTTCTTATTCCAGTTCATCTGAAGCTCCTCTAGGTGCTCCAGTCGACTCTTACATGACCTTCACCGGCTCGAGGGCAATCTCCTCGACCAGTGGTTCGAAGTTGGAAGCGAAGGGTAAATAGAATGGTGAAACTCCAGTGAAGGTGAGGGGACTGAGCTTTAATTCATTGAATCCCGATGGATTCTAGTTGAACACAAGGGGGGAAAGATGGAGCACACAAAGGATAATAGAATGGGATGAAAGGCAAGTCAAGGGACAGTCGAACACGATCAGAATTTAGCATGGAGTTTTAACTCCAAGTCAAAAGGGGGTTATGGATTAATCGTAAATTACGAGCTAAAGAGGAAAATAAATATGGGAAATGGAAATTAAATCATAGAATTACCTAAAATATGAAATAAAATGCCTCGACTTGGTCAGAAGACCAAGGAGGCGGAACCTGTCGGAGCTGCTCCGGCGATGAAGTTAATCTCCTGCTCTGCTGCTCCTCCTCGCTGCAGCTCCACCTATCCACATGTCGTCACCAAGGAAAGGAGGTATACAAGAATAGATGGTCTAATATTAGCCAAGGAAGGATCGAACATAGAAATGAAGAAGGTGATGGGTTTTTATAGGTTGGGAGTGGCTGACTTCGAGGCACGGTGGTGTACCATGGCGAGGGGGTTGGTGAAGATTTTGTGATGGGAGAGGGTGTCATAGGTGAGGAGGCCAGAGGGATGGAGGTCTCGAGGTGAAGGACCGCATGGGTATGGCATGAAAAATTGAAGAAGTCGGGTGGTTTCAAAGTTTGACACGGGCTGCTGGGTGGAACATGATAGTTGACCAAGGTCAACAATCGCTACAATCTGGTTGGTCCACGTGGACCAACCAGATAAATCCAGCCCGAAAATACATTGTAAAATGAATAAACAATAACGAATGAATGAATTATTTTTTTTACTAAAATATAAAAAATGTTTCTAATTTTATAAGGTATTTAATATATATATATATATATATATATATATATATATATTCCAAGGCAATTTATTATAAAGAGGATGGGGAGCTTGCAACAAGGTGCATGTAACTTTACATGCACCGACGCTTATATCTTCCACATTTTTTTTACTTTTTTGAAAAATACCACCATGTATATTCATCCATATATCCCTCCAATATGTCATTCGAATTTCGTCAGAAACCGAGACTCGTATGACCTCCATCCAGAACAGGTCGATTACAACAATTCTAAGACCGTTAAAATTACCTGTTTTGGATGGAGGTCATAGGAGTCTCTGTTTCTGACGAAATTCGAATGACATATTGGAGGGATATATGGATGAATATACAAGGTGGTATTTTTCAAAAAAAGTAAAAAATTTGGAAGATATAAGCGCCGGTGCATGTAAAGTTACATGCACCTTGGTGCAAGCTCCCCATCCTCTATTATAAATTAATATTTACATGTATAAATATAGGTAAATATACCTATATTTTAGTAATTTTATTATATATTTTATTATTATATACATCTATTTTATAAATTTTTAGTTTAATTAAATAACATATTTAGGTATTGTGTTGTATTTTTCTGAATTTATTTGTATACTTAATTAATTATGTACATATATTTTATAGGTATATATGTATACTTTATCTATGTTTTTAAATACTTTATTTATTTTATTTCGTTTTCAATGGTTTTATTTTATTTTAATTATGTACATTTGTTTTAAATACTAGCTACAATTTTATAATATATAAGAAATTGAAAAATATAGAGAACAAATATATTGAATATAATATATAGGTATACTGTACAATGAGGGCCTAAAACCTAACTTTTGCATCTTAACTCCAAATTGAATGAAATCAACTTCGCTAAATAGGTTATTTAATTTTATGAATAATAAAGGTAAGTTTGGTCATTTGATATAATATGGAGAAGATACAGGTTTGTAAAGTTTTCATTGCCGCTTTTTATTTTGTGTGTCCCAAGCACACTATGCATTATTTTTCAGTGAAATCAATTTTCTATTTTTATGTACAATATTTATGGTGAAGATTTTATTATTTAATGTGTAAAAATAATAAAATGAATAGGCCTCGAAATGCAATTTCTAGGCAAAATAAGTTAGGGTTTTATTTGTATTTTCTATATAGTTTCTCTACCATATCCCCCCTACATTATTCCTTGTCGACCAAGTCATCATGATGACCGAGTCTCAGGGTCTAAGATCACTCAATGTCTTTGACACTTCATTCTTTTTCTTTTATTTCCTTTATCATTTTATTGTAGAATTAAATAAAGTATTTATATAATATTTTATATAATATTTTATACAATTTATTGAGTGCTTATTTTGATAAATTAATGTAGCTAGGGATTTAAGGTCAAAACAAAAGAATAAAGGTGATGAAATGAGGATTCATCACACCCCTTATACTTGCCTTTGCTAGTCCCTACCAAACACTTATGCTTATAAGTGCAAAAAGAAAAAAAGAAAAGAAATAACTTGGACTAATTTTAAACTTTTAAACTTGTCTTAATAAAGTTGAAGTTTGGAGCTCAGAGAATACCTTTGGATTATTTGTGTGTTCGGAACTACATTTCGGTTAGGAAGTGTACCACAAAAAACCTTAGATTCATAATCTTATTATCAAGTTCTCTTCACATTCTGGTCAGAACCACCATCTCAATCGCATACTCCTTCTACCTTGAAGTGATAGAATCAAGTTTGTGAATTTTTCAGCTCTTCCCAGATAAACTGCTGAACCAAAAACGAGTCTGCTCTTCTGGTAACTCATCCTCATGGAGACAGCTATTCCCCTCTAAGGTTAGGTGCTACCAGTCTTTACAACTGAATTGGGGAAGAAATTAGAAAAAAGGGAAAAGAAGTGGGAATGGACCCGTGTAGTCTTCATTCCCTTGTGATGCTCGTCAGTGCAATCGATTCTTCACCAAGAAGCATGCTTTTTTGGAGATCAATTTTTTGCGGAATTTTTTGTATATGCTTCTTCTAGATATTTTCTTTGAATTTGCATTGCTATGCATTCTTGATTATGCCCCAATAGATATAACATCTTTTGTTCCATCCATTTTTTGGGGTGTTGGAAAAAGTTGCATTAGTAGACCATTCCTCATATGAAGCATTGTCTTAATATATCTCCAGTCTTTAGATACCAGTGTTACCTAAAGAAGTCGGTTAGAGTACCGATTTTTTGCAATTCCCAAGAATGGTTCTTGAGACCACCCTTGACAAAGCAGCCTAGCTTCGTCCCGACTTAGATTCCAAGATTTTTCAACAATCCATCTGGGTTGAGCTAAGTGTCAAGTCGAGGTTTCTAATCAAGCCACTTTTTCATGAGTCATATAGATGATATGAAAGGTTCTATTTATATACATTTAATCGAATCATGAACATGGTCTTATGGAACCTAAAGAATTATGTCAAGGCGACCTGGAGTATCCCCAATTCTAGTCCTCAATGGGTTCCTCTAAAATTAAGTGTATTAAGGTCTATACCTAGCTCCAATCTTCAAGCTTTACTTTGACCCGTTCAATTGTTTTGATTATTTTGTAAAATACAGATGCTATGTATAATGTAAGAAATTATTTTTGTGAATTTGAACTTTTTATGGGATTTTGAAAAAGTTTTTGCAAATTTTTATGCAAGTTTTTGAAAAAATTTTGCAAAGTTTTAAAGGTTTTTGGTTTTGCAAAATTTTAGGGATTTTTAAAAACAAAAGAGATAGTAAAATAATAATGTGCTAATATTTACATAGGAATGCATCTCATTATTTATCGGAATTAGATTAAATAATTTACCTTAGGTATTTATTGGGATTAGGTTAGTAATTATTTGTAGTTTATATATGGAGTTTGTAAAGAATTTTTATTTGCTTGAATTAGGTTTATGGTTCTCAAAATAATTTGTAAGTATTTTGATAAATATTTTGAAAACTTTATTTTGTATATAATTTGACAAATAATTTTTGTAAATGTTTACAAAATTTGAAAATCATATTGCAAAGATTTTTCAACCAAGATTTTTTCAAAGTATTTTTGCAACCATTTTCCAAATCATTTGCAAATAGATTTTCAAAAATTTTAATTCAAACCAAGAAAATAAATTTTTATAAATAAAAATTTTTTACAAAGGTTTGAAAACATTTCACAAAAAAACTTTAAAAGGTTTCGTAAAGATTTTTCAAAGAACTTTCCAACCATTTTTCAAACATTTTACAAAGTATTTTTAACTACTTTAATAATCGTCATTGCAAAGAATTTTAGTGTATGTTTAATTTTTTTATTAATCAGCCATATTATTAAAAATACAAAAGTAAGAGTTCTGGCTAAAGTATATACAATGTATATACGACCCCCTATACTTAGCTTGAGCTATGTCCTCATAGGTCAGAAGGAAAAATAAAGACATAACTCGTGTTAAGTATAAGAAAGTCTATACTATAATGACTATATAAAGATGAAAAGTCAATCGTCCCCCCGTACTTAGGATCAATTGATCCAAAGTATAATAGAGTGTGTACAAAGCAAGTAGGGTAGAGGGTGGGAATGAATAAAATCATCAGCTCGGCTTGTCTCCCTCTATACTTAGGGTAAAATATCTCTAAGTATGGACAAAATAGCAAGAGTTGAGGAGATGGATGAGGGATCAAACAATGAACACCCATATACACTCATCCCCCTATACTTTGAATTAAGTATATCTTAAGTATAGCAATAATGAATGTGAATAGTGAAAATTTTCAGAAGAATTAAAGAATAGAATTCGTAAAGAAGAAAATTAGAAAAGAAAAAAGATTAACTAATCAAAAATATTTTTGGAGGCCTTGTCTGAATCTGCTAATGTTACGGCTTGAAGTTCATCGTGATAGACCACTGATTAATTGAGATGTACAAGGGTCTAAATGACTCACACAAGGCGGAGACAAAGTCGCTGTGGCGACCCATTATAAATCCCGGCTAAGTCAACAATTAACCCATAATAACAATCAAGCAATGAGAAGCAAATGTGGAGTTAAGATTTATTATAACTCTACAATAAGTGTGTATAGGTGCAAGTAAGTGTAGAGTGTCGAACTCAAGGAGCAAGAAAGATAGGTCAAGGCAGTAGTGCACAAAAAGCGAATGTGATCAGATGCCTACAATTGCGCTAATTTTGTGGGTTTTTAATTTTTAATTTTTTACTTAATTTCTGATTTTGTAATTTTATATTTTGATTTTTAATTTATGATTTTATATTTTTCTTTTTATATTATATATTTTTTATATTTTTTATATTTTTTTCTTTTTCAATAATGTAGTAAATATACAATAAAGGAAAAAAGGGGTATAATATATAGAGTAAAATAGGCAAAAATAGGAAAATGTCATGGAACGATGTATTTTTGGGCTTTTTATATTTTTATGATGTTTTTGTATTTTTTCTAAATTTTTCCTATTTTTTTGGTATTTTTAAAGTTAAAAATACTAGAAAACAGTGAACTAAGTTGCTGCTGAAATTAAAATGAGGATTAAAAATATCAAACAATGTACAAAATTCCTTAAAATAATTTTAAAATGAAGGCAATCAAATAGGGAAAATTTAGAAACTAAAATTAGATTTTTAGGATTTTTGTAGAATTTTTAAGATTTTTATGAAGATTTTTGGGTTTTTGTAATTTTTTGGAGTTTTCTTTTATATTTTTTAGTGAATTTTGGTCTGGGGATAAAACACACAGAAACACACAAAATATAATTTTTTTTGGAATTTTTCGAGAACATTTTCTATTTTTTATGTATTTTCTAATGCAAATAGTGCTGAAAATGTATGTTTTAGAGTTTTTATAAATATGAAAATGCAATCAAAATGCAAAATAAAAATATGATGTGGAACTAGAATGCAACAAGAACCTATGGTAATTGTTTAGTGATATTTGGAATTTTATAGATACATGAAATAAATAGATACAACAAAAAGAAAAGGCATTCTGGCAGGGGCAATTTTGGCATTATGTAAAAATTGAAGGGCCCCAAATGCAATTTTCCAAAAAAATATAATACAATAAAAATATTCACAGACTAAATATCAATACCCTTAAGAGGAGGGGTGTCCCTACAAAATCGCCACAGTCCACGTGCCACAACACGCGATCTGGCGGGGACTTGCTTGCAATTATCAAAAAGTCAAGGGCTGCTTTACAAAATACCCAAAAATATTAAAACGTGTGAGACAACTTTTAGGACTACATAAGAATACAACAAAACGCAGGTCCTTGCCTACAAAATAGCCAGACGCATGTGGTTGTGCACGTGCGCCTTGCTGGCAAGGACGAAACTACAATTTCAAAAAATCTGGGGTCCTTATAATAAATATAACAAAAAGTACAAAGCAGCAGATGAATGTTTATATCTTATTTATGAAATACAAAATTTGCCAGGGTAATCAATGCAAAATACCCAAGCACCGGCGCAATCCAACGGTGTGGCCGAAGCCACTTATCCACGTGTCAAGCCCACAACGCACGATGCCGGTTCGCTCCCAACGACCCAGATTAGAAGATCAGCGGACGATGGACAGCTGGGAAGCGATCTGATCCTACGGCTGCTCCTCCTCCTGGGGTTCCTCGACGATCGAATGGTCGAGGACTGGTCAGGAAGAACAACTCAAGAACTCGGGGACTCCGAGTTTCAAGCCACTCTCCTAACCCGTTTCGGCCACTTGGGAAGCTCGGGGATGTTCCCCAATGATCATGCGGTCCTTCCCTAACTGCTGATGGCTCCAAAATAGGTTGGTGGCTACTGGCACACGCCAGCAGAAGCGGAGGAGCAACACGGCTCCAGGTACCTCCGACGTCCTTCAAAACGAGCCTCCAGCTTCTCCCAGTATGCATGAACCTGCAAGACAGAGTTAGGAAGTCGGGGGCAAAATGCCCCGACCCCGTAGCGAGGTGGATGGGTGCGGAGGAGATGAAATGGATGGTCGCCGGAGCAAGCTCCGGCGAGTGATGGATTCAGAGATGGATTGGGCAAGAGGAGAAGCGGAGATGGGAATCAAATCTAAGGCTATGGGAAAGTAAAAAAAATGCAAGAAAATGAGAAGAAAATGGACCTCGAGGGCAAGGAGCCTAACGAGGAGTCAATTCCTTTAAGCACCTAGGTTGGCAAAATTAGAGGGAGAGGCGGAAAAGCAAGGCAAGCGACAAAACGATGATGTATGCTAAAGCATAAATGCTCACCTTGCCTCAAACACTCTACATGCAAGGATGCTTACCAGAATTGAAACCTATCTATATGCAAATGCAAAGCCGATGAAATCGCCTTAAGATGAGAAACTATTATTAGCGTGAAAAATGATTTTCAAAATTTGACTAAGTCCAAACGTACTCTATAGGAGCATGTAATGGTGATTTATGTGTTTGGACCTAATACTACGACAAGCAGATCTAGCTAAGGGCTCAATCACACAAAATAAATAAAACCAAAAACCGAGAAACAAAATAAAAAAAATGCGATGAAATCATGACAAAATCGCGGTAAGCCCTCAAGTGAACAATCACTTGGAAATTAGGCCCGAATGTCCAAGTCCTGAGTACCTGTATTATTAAAATAAAAAAGTCTCTCTCTCACTTAAATTACAAAAATAATACAGAAAATAAAAAGGAACTCGGTCTTCAAAATTTCCTCTAAGTCTCTTTCGGTGTCAGGCAAGCTAGAGCCGGCTTCACGTGGGTGCCCAGGTGCCTAGGGTAGAGCGCCTCCCTCGATCCGCGGTTCCTCGCACGAAATCAACAAAGGAGGAGGTTAGACAGCTCAACAGATATATCAAAAATAAGGAAAATAAAATAAGAAAAAATAAAAGCCGCGAAAATAGACAAGCAATCACAAGCACAAACAATAACCCGAACTAAGCGCTGTTGCTCCCGGGCACAGCGCCATTTGATTAAACGAGATGTACAAGGGTCTAAATGTCTCAAACAAGGCGGAGACAATGTCGCTGTGGCGACCCTCTATAAATCCCGGTTAAGTCAACAATTAACCCACAATAACAATCAAGCAATGAGAAGCAAATGTGGAGTTAAGATTTATTATAACTCTACAATAAGTGTGTATACGCGCAAGTAAGTGTAGAGTGTCGAACTCAGGGAGCAAGCAACATAGATCAAGGCAGTAGTGCACAAAAAGCGAATGTAATCAAATGCCTACAATTGCGCTATTTTTGTGGGTTTTTAATTTTTTTATTTAATGTCTGATTTTGTAATTTTATATTTTGATTTTTCATTTATGATTTTATATTTTCTCTTTATATTTTTATATTTTTTAATTTTTCTTTTTCAATAATGGAGTAAATATACAATAAAGGAAAAAGGGGTATAATATATAGAGTAAAATAGGTAAAAATCAGGGAGTGACGTAATTTTGGGCTTTTTATATTTTTATGATGTTTTTTGTGATTTTTCTAAATTTTTCCTAATTTATTGTATTTTTAAAGTCAAAAATACTAGAAAACAGTGAACTAAGTTGCTGGACAAAATTAAAATGAGGATTAAAAATATTAAAAAGTGTCCAAAATTCCTCAAATTAATTTTAAAATGAAGATAATCAAATAGGGAAATTTAAAAAAATAAATTGGATTTTTAGGAGTTTAATAGAATGTTTAAGATTTTTATGAAGATTTTAGGGGTTTTGTAATTTTTAGGAGTTTTCTTTTATAATTTTTAGTGATTTGTGGTCTGGTGCTAAAACACTCAGAAACACACAAAATATATTTTTTTTGGAATTTTTCGAGAATGTTTTCTAATTTTTATGTATTTTCTAATGCAAACAGTGCTAAAAATGTGTGTTTTTGAACTTTTATAAATATGAAGATTCAATCAAAATACAAAATAAAAATATGGCGTGGAACTAGAATGCAACAGGAACTATGGTAATTTTTTGGTGATTTTTAGAATTTTATAGATACATGAAATAAATAGATACAACAAAAAGAAAAGGCATTCTAGCAGGGGCAATTTTGGGATTATGTAAAAACTCAAGTGGCCCAAATGCAAATTTTCCAAAAAAATATACTGCAATAAAAATATTTGCAGACTAAATATCAATACCCTAAAGAGGAGGGGTGTCCCTGCAAAATCGCCACAGTCCACGTGCCACAACACGTGACCTAGCAGGGACTTGCTTGCCATTATCAAAAAGTTAAGGGCTGCTTTACAAAATACCCACAAATATTAGAACGTGTGAGATAACTTTTAGGACTACATAAGAATACAACATAACACAGGACCTTGCCTGCAAAATAGCCAGACACACATGGTTGCGCACGTGCGAGAGTCTTCGAGTCAAGGATGCCCGAGATAAACCTCACAGCGACGTGGCCTTCCCAGCACGTGCGGAGGTTGAGGCCAAGGATGCCCTGAGGCGCTGTGAGGTTTATCTCAGACTTCATGTGGTTTCTTTTCAAGCCACTCTCCTGACCCGTTCCTGCGGTCCTTCCCTAACTGCTGATGGCTCCAAAATAGGTTGGTGGCTACTGGCACATGCCGGCGGAAGCGGAGGAACAACACGGCTCCAGGTACCTCCGACGTCCTTTAAAACGAGCCTCCAGCTTCTCCCAATACGCATGAACCTGCAAGACAGAGTTAGGAAGTTGGGGGCAAAATGCCCTGACCCCGTAGCGAGGTGGATGGGTGCGGATGAGATGAAATGGATGCTCGTCGGAGCAAGCTCCGACGAGTGATGGATTCAAAGATGGATTGGGCAAGAGGTGAAGCGGAAATGGGAATCGAATCTAAGGCTACATGCAAGTAAAAAAAATGCAAGAAAATGAAAAGAAAACGGACCTCGAGGCCAAGGATGCCCGAGATAAACCTCACAGCGACGTGGCCGTCGGAGATGGGGTGGAACACGCGCCTCAGGGCCCCACCCTACCTCGACAAGGTGCCTGGATCAATCCCCTGTCACCGGAGATCCTTTAGCATTTTCCCAGAGATCTAAGCCAAGCCCTAATGCGGTTCGAAGTTCGAATGAAGGGGAAGGTGGTGTTTTGAAGGGGTGTTCGACATGGATCCAAGATCGAGAGAGATCAGCCGAATAGGTGGCCCAATGGCCAAGAAATGATACCGGCGTGTAAGTACAAGGATCGAGGAGCAAAAGTGTAGAAAAGGCCGACACAAGAAGATGTAAGGCTCGGCCTCCAAAAATGGGTGAAAACCAAGAAAAACCTTGTCTGACAGAGCCACAGGAGGGGGGTCAGACAGTTGACCTTTGATCAACGGTCCAGACCACCTGGTTGGTCCACGTGGACTAACCGGGAAAAACCTCCTGAAAAGGATTTAAAAAATCATTTAAAAATAGAAAAAATTTTATAAATTTTTTATTATTAAATAAAAAATGTTTATTATTTTATGTATTATTTTATGATGATTTATATTTATTTTTATGAGTTATTAAATTACAAGTTACCTTTTTAGGCCTATATATGTTTATATATATTTTATTATTTTATTTTTATTTTGTATAATTAATTTATTGAATTTTGTTTATTATTTTATAAATTTATAAAGTATTTTTAGACACTTAATTATATTTTTATTTTATTTTTCTGAAGTGTTTCATATACTTAATAAAATATAAGTATTAAGTGTATAGGTATGTGTATTGGTATTATACCTATGTATTATATATAAGTATTTTATTTTTGTATTTATTTAGGTTTTTATTCTAATTTTAATGTACATATATATTATAAATAATATTTACAAAATTATAAAAATATAAAATCATAAAAACAATGAGTAAATAATAAAAATGATTATTTTAATATGTACAAGTATATAGTAGGGGTCTAAAACTCAACTTTCAAACCGTAGCTCCGTCAAACGCGAAACCACTTTCATTAAATAGATTATGAAATATTATATACAAATAAAGGTGAGTTTGATGCGTTTCAAGTCTTTATTTACGAGATACAGGTCTGAGAAGTTGGGATTCTGGAATCTTATTCAGACCATAACTTTTTATCTCTACATTATTTTTCTATGAAATAAATTTTGTATTTTTTTATATTTAGTTATCTACAAATTTCATGTACAAGGTTTCTTTATTTGAAGTATAAAAAGTGGAACCAAAAATAGGTCCCAAAATGAATAAAGAATGAATTAAATAAAAGGAATTTTTATTGTATTTTGGCCCTTATCTCCCCCAACTTTATTCCTTGTCGACCTAATCATCGAGATGCCTAGGTCTCGGTGTTTCGGGTCATAAAATATTTACAATATTTTATTCTTTTTCTTTTCTTTTCTTTATTCTATAATTTTGACTTTAAAAACTGTATTTTATACACTATTTACACATACATGCATGAATGCTAAAATGCATGAATTAACAGTATTTACACGCATTTACTAGGGTTTTTAATGCCAAAATGACAGAATAAAGATGATGAAACGTAGATTCATCAACCACCTATATTGATTAAACCATGGACATGAATGTATCATGCTCGAGATATGGCTTCCGTAGCTATCCGTTTATCACGAAGGGTTGCGTGTCAGCTGACAAGCCATATATCACGATATTTCCATTGTCACGCACATGCTTCACTATAAAAGGCCATGTCCACTTTCTCTTCAACTTCCCTAGGAATAATTTCAACTTTGCATCGAACAACCAAACCTTCTGACCGAGCTCAAAGTCATTCATCGGATATACTTATCATGCCACTTCTTGACATTCTCCTTGTACATCAAGATGTTTCCATATGCATAGTATCTTAATTCTAATAATTTGTTCAGATCAAATTTTCCGTTCTTTACTACTTTCTTGGAATCCAAATTGCAGACATTTATTGCCTATAGAGACTTGTGAATTAGTTTCACGGGAAAGGGCATGGCTTGCCATAGACTAGGAGGTTAGGAGACATTCTCAAGGGCAACTTGTATGCGGTTCGATAGGCCGAAAGAACGAAGTCGAGTAGTTGAGACCATTTCTTCTTGTTAGGTCGTACAAACTTCTGAAGAATTGTCTTAATCTCCCTATTTGAACATTCTGCCAGGTCATTGGACTGTGGGTGGTATGGAAAAGCGACGATGTTCAATGCCATATTCCTAGATTAGCTTCTTCCTTCTGTTGATGAAATGGATACCACCATCGGATTCAGAATTTTTGGAACCCCAAACCTTACAATGATATTCCCTTTCAGAAACTGGCAAATAGTGAGACTGTCGGTGACTCTAGTTGGGATAGCCTCCACCCAACGACTTACATAATCAACAGTGACAGAATATACTCAAATACTTAGCTGTTGGAAAATGAGCCCATGAAGTCAATGCCCCATGCATCGAATACGTCTAAAATCTGAATTTACTTCAGGGGCATTGTGTCTCTCAATCCAATGATTCGACCCATTTTCTAATAGTCAGTAAAATGTTACACAAAATCTTCTGCATCTGTGAATAAAGTAGACCACCAGAGGTCGTATTGGAGCACTTTTGCTGCTATTCTTTTCCCAGAGTGGTGTCATCTCGATTCTCGATTATAGCAATGTTCGAGGACACTGTGGACTTCCGCATGAGGAATACACCTTCTCCAGATGCAATCTGCCGCTCCCAAAATAAATAAATATCATCCCACTATAATAAATTAATATCTGAAAAAAATTTGTCAACATTTAGTTTCAACCAATCTTGTGATGTTCTCTTGAAAATAAGATAGTTTACAATATCAACAAATCAGGGGAGCATGGTGACTGGCAGGATTGCCTCATCTAGAAAGGTTTCTGTAATCGGCAACAGGATCTGCTCAGGAGTGTCAGGCTCTAGTAATCTTGAAAGATGATCTGGCATCATATTTTTGATTCCAGGCTTGTCTCTGATTTCAAGATCAAATTTCTAGAGTGGAAGGATCCATATGATGAGTATTGGTTTGGCATCCATCTTGCTTTGCAGGTACTTGATGGCAGAATGATTAGTGTATACAATGACTTTGGATCAAAGCAAGTGAGATCTAAACTTTTCTAGGGAGAATACCAATGCTAGTAGCTCTTTTTCGGTGACTGCATAATTCTTCCGAGCTTCATCTGTTCTGCTAGCATAGTGAATAACAAATGGTAAACTATCTCTACTCTATCCCATGCGTTCTCCAATGGCATAATCTGAAGCATCTGTCATGATCTCAAATGGTAGAGACCAATCTGGCGATTGAAGGACTAGGGCCTTGGTTATTAATTCTTTTAGCCAATTAAAGGCATGAAGGACTCGAGCATCTACAATGAAATCTGCCTCATTGCCCAGAATCTCAATCAATGATCATGCAATTTTACTGATGTTTTTTATGAACCTTACGTAAAATTCCACATGCCTAAGGAATGAACGGACTTTCTTCAGATTTGTAGGTTTCTCGAGTTTGAAAATGATGTCCACCATTGCAGGATCAACCTCCATGCCACGATTCGAGATGACATGGCCTAACACGATCCCTTCAATCACCATGAAGCGACTCTTTTCCCAAGAGAGCACCAAGTTCACTTCACAACATCTTTTCAAGATTCGGTCTAGATAAGTCAGTCACTGATCAAAACTGTCTCTGTAAACCAAGAAATCATCCATGAAAACCTCAAGAAAACAACAAACCATATCTGTGAATACTGCCAACATGCATCGTTGGAATGTCATCGGAGCGTTGCACAAATTGAACAACATTCTGCGGAAGGCATATGTCCCAAACGGACATGTGACGGTGGTCTTCTCTTGATCTTTAGGAGATATTGCGACTTGATTATAACTGGAGTATCCATCCAAGAAACAGAAGTACTCCTTCGCGATCGGACTTTTGACTATCTGGTCGATGAAGGAGAGCGGAAAATGATCCTTCTTGGTCGCTAGATCAGGCGTCTGTAATCCGCATAGACGTACCAAGAAGTTGGAACTCTGGTTGGGACTCCTCTCCTTTATCATTCTTCACAATGCTGATCCCTGATTTGTTTGGCACTACATGCAGAGGACTCACCCATATTAAGTCGGAAATGGGATATATGAATCCTGCATCACACCATTTTGTAATTTCATTCATAACAACCTTTTAGAGATTGGGGGTTCAATCTACGCTAAAATTCTTGGGATGGCATGCTATCCTCAAGGTAGATGTGATGGAAACACAATGATAGATTGATTTCATAAAGATCTAAAATTTTCTAGCCTATGGCCTTACAGTTTCTTTCTAGAACCTCAAGTACATGAGATTCTTGTTCCTTGGTCAACTGAGAATTGATGATTACCAAGAACATATTATGTGCACTCCAAAGAAGGCATATTTCATGTTTATTGGAAGTGGTTTGAACTCAGGTAGTTTCTGAATCATTTTAGTAACAAATTCGACTAATGTGCAGGGCAGTGGTGTCAGATCCATCAAATGTGATTTGTCTACCATAGGAAATTCAAGATATGAATTTAGTGCTATACAAAAATATTCAATGATAAAATCTTGTTCACAAATATTTTCAATAATTTCCTCTTACTTTGCCAAGGAAAGGTGGCCAAAAATGAATTCTTCTAGCAAATCAGCAAAGATGTCATCTTCAAAGATAACATGGAATGCGATTGTGCTATCCACTCTTTCCTCCATGGAGAGGAATTCATGGGTCTAGATATCATCCATGAACATATTGGTATCTATAATCTCAACCTAAAAGTAACAGTCTTCCATTCTCTGTACTGCAAGATCGATCTCATATGATGCAGAATCTGAAAGTTTTGGCACGTGGATCGTCTGAATTGGCATCTTGTCACTTCTAGGATGAAAGGTTATCTGTCTGGTGCCATAGTCCACTATTGCTTCAATTGTTCGAAGGAATGACCGCCCAAGGATAATTGGGGTATGTAGTAAAGGATCTGAGGTATCCATGTCCAATATAATGATGATCACAGGAAATTGCATCCCTTTAATGGTGACGATGACATCCTCCAGAATGCCTCAGGGCCGCTTGATAGAGGTGTCTGCAAATTGTAGAATCATTCTAGTAGACTTGAGCAGTACAAACCCAAATTCTTTTAGCAGTGAAGCAGGCATCAGATTTACTAACGATTTGTAAAAAGTGTTTGATCAAAATCTTGGTCAAACAACTGACATCTTAAAAGAGTAGCTCCCATGTCTTTCTTTTTGCTTGCGAGATTGCTGATTGCATTCACAATAGCCAAAGTCACAATGTGCTTCGCAATTCTTTCTCTGGCTTGACGCGACTGTCTCTTTGAAGTACATGCTTCCTTCACTCCTTTCCTGATATTTTGCATTTACTTTATGGCCTTTTGCAGAGGCATTTCAAGAATAAGATTCTGAATAATATCGACCACATCAAGGCCGGACAAGTAATTTTCATATTTTTATTTTTTGGATTTTTGCCTAACTTCAATAAGAGGAATATTACAGAATCAGAAGAAAGAGTAGTGTTCGTATTTACATCAAAATAAATATCCACATCTTGATGTACAAATGGATGACAAACATGAGTGCATTCATCCATCAGAGGTGGGCATCCCAAAAATGTAGGCTGTGATCCATCGTGACTGATGGTATGGTCCTCTCCATTGCTAGCATGGCATTGCTTTGGTTGCTGCTGTCTTTTTGGTATTTTTGATTTTTCTTATTTTTTGGCTTTTTGGTTTTTGTGCTTCTCCTCGGTCTTTTCCCTCACTTGACCTAACTATTGGATTGACTAATGCAGAAGATGAAGATTTGCAAGGTGAAGCTTTATTCTTCCCCTTCATGGTTGTAGACAACTGCAAAGTCCTACCGCTCCTGAGAGTGACATCACATATCATGCACATCTGAAACTATTAGATTGGACTCGACATCACAAACTACCTACCCTCTCTACATAAAATTATTGGGGTGGCCATCTGACGAGCGTCTTACTACCCTTATTAATTTAATCAAATTAATGGTCAAATTAATCATTGTGTTCTTCATTGCAGTCGGATAGTAAGAGCTAATAAAAAACCACTTTCAATTAAAGTCAAATTAATTTTGAGCGGCAAAAATTTTTTTACTTGGGCAAGCCCAAGGTCGAACACAGGGAGGCAGCTATCTCCTTAGGTAGATTTGAAGGAAATTCCAAGGTCGAATTTTCAGAAGGTAATTTTTTTTGGTATTTTTCATATTTTATGGGAAGACACATGCATAATCAGGCCAGCTTACAAGTTAATTAAAAAATATGGTCGAATTTATTTCAATATTTATGAAACTTGTCCAGATGGTGAAATGTAATAAAATTAAGCTACTCTATTATTTTTGGATTTTTCTGACACTAAATGAATTTACTGTGAATTTAAAATGAATGCAAGGTGATTTTGACTAAATAATTTTAATAAATAGCAAATCACAATATTTTCAGATATAAAAATTATCCTATATAGATCTAAGTGTGAAGAATCCAAGAAAATTAATAAACCTAAATCTCTATGTGAAATGGACCTATTAAAAATTAATTAAGGAAATCACTAAATGATTTATTCAGGCCTCGAGGTGTATGCAAATGAATTAATTTTTGGATACATAATTATCCTAAGTCTAATGTAAATTTATGGTGATTTTATGAATCACAGAGAAATTACAACAAATTAGAAGGCATAAATGGGCAAAATATGACAAAATTCCACCAATTAATTAATAATAAAATCCATTATTCTTACAAAAATGTGCCAAGTGTCACATATGAAAGAGGACAAATTAAGCTACACAATGTAATTTTCAAATTTGAAAAATGATTTAAATTGAATGCCTAAAGATGCATGCAAAGACAGGGGCCTAACTACAATTACAGGAAATAAAATTGATAAAAGTTAAACATGCTGACATGGACTAATGTGCAATTACCTATACTGAGGGAGGTATGTATGCAAAATACCCACAGAACACGTACGCCTCACGTGGGAGCTCCTGGTAGGGACTGGAATGCAATTATTGAAACCTCTAGGGGCCTCGCTGCAAAATACCCAGGCCGCACATGCAAATCACATGGGGGTCCCTGGCTTGGTGGATCTCGGAGGCTCGGACTGAGGCTCAGGTGACTCTAGAGGTTCAGACTTGGCTCGGATGGAGGTTCGGCTAGTTCGCGAGCTCCGAGCCTGTAGGTCGGGGAAGAGGCTCGGAGGGGAGACGTGGCGTGCTCTGGACCGTGGATCTAGTGAAGATCCAATGGTTGCTAGTGGCTGGCACGTGGCGTGTGTCGACCCATTGGATCAAGATCGATCCAACGTTCCCTGTAGCTTGAGGAAGATGGCCACGTGGAAGATCGAGCGCTGTTGGATTAGAATGGATCCAACGACCCTCTGAAGCTCTGGTGAATGGCGACGTGGCGTTATCAGATACGTAGGATCCTCCTGATCCTACGGCTGTGGAGTGAAGGCTACATGGCATCCTCCTGACCGTCCGATCAAGAAGATCAGACGGTGGCTGCTCTTCGTCTTCAACCGGCCCGCCGCCTCCTGCGGCGGAGATGGCTGGACTCTGGTGAAGAATCTCTAGCTCCGCCTCCTTAGTCTGGGGTCGGTGAAGCTCTTCGGGGGCTCCTACGTTGATGGGAAAGATCGTGGAGGTGTAACGGATCCGTTGGAGGTCTCAGCTGAGGCTGAGATGATCTGGAGAGCGGCATCGAAGAAGCTCGTATGGAGCTCTGATGAGGTTCCGGCCAGTCAAAATTGAAGTACCTATAGGGGGTTGATCGATAGCCGAGGCATGCAGATGTGCTCGTGGGGTGACCGTGCGTGCGGTGAGAGGCCTGAGAAGCGGTGAGGTAGTCCGGTGATCGAGCTCTGCCAAGGTGGCGGAGCTTGCGTCGTCAGGGAATGAAGTATGTCATCGGAGAAGAAGAAGGAGTGCGCGTAGATGCCAGCTCCGAGGTGAAGCTCGGAGGATGGACGACCGAGTGTGAAATGGTGTGTGGACGGCGGATAAAATAGGAGAAAAATCAAGAAAAAGAAGAACAAGATCGGGGAAATGGAGGTATCTACCTGGGCTTGGAAGCTCAAGGCATGCTTCCGGTCGTCGCTCGAGGGATGGTAGAGGGCCCGAGCTCAAGCATCTCGTCGGAGGAGCTGCAGCACAGTGTGGCGACATCGTGGATCTCATCGGAGGTGAAGGCCTGTCTTCGCACGGATTTACGCTCAATTGCTATCACCAATAGATAGCTCTGAGCTCGAGGATACCTCTCGCAATGGAGGATAGGGGTGAAGGTTGAAGACGGTGGAGTATTTAAAGGTTGGAGGTGACGGCGTAGGTGGCGAAGAGGTGGAGTTCGTGGGCATCGTGGAGCGAAATGGAGGGTGTTCATGGTGATCGAGGGGGTTGGCGAGGATGAGGGAAGAGTGGCGCACGTCGTCGTGATGAAGGGAGGCGAAGAGGGTGGCCTGAGTGGCTCCCAAAATAGAAAGGGGGTGGCCCTCGCGCACGGTGGACGACATAGGGCTCGGGGTGTGCGGAAGGCTGAGGAGTGCTACGAAAATGGAAGGCCCAGATCGAGAGAGAGATGAAGAGATCGGACGGTGGAGATTATGGGGCATGTGGTGCGCAAAGAAGCGGGACGCATGGCGCAATTAGAGGGCTCCATGTGGCCAGCTCTAGGTGGCTAAGAAAGAAAGTGAAGTTAGAGAGAGAAGGAGGTCGAATTTGAAAAAAAAACTCAAAACAAGATAGTTGTAGATCTCGATGAGATCTACAAGTTTCATGTTGACTAAAAACGAAGATGGGGTCAAATATGATACAAAAATACAAGAGTACAAATATACATACATATAGTATACAAAGAGGCCCAAAAACCCAAGTTTTGCATACAGGCTCCAAATTGAATGAAATTGGTCTCATTTTAAATGTCTCTGGATGTGTATTGATCTGAAGGTGAGTAGACCTAATTTGGAGGTTGTATGAGAGGTATATAAGCATTTTAAGGTCTAGGTTCTCCAATTAGGTTTGGGGCTTTATTGGGCAATTTTTTCAGGATAGGGACTTTTGGCCTTCTTCCTTATATTATTAACTAGTAATGTATACAGTGTAAGGAAGGTGTTATTTGATTTTAGAGGGGATATAATTAGGTGAATTATTGGGAGTATTTTTACAAGTGGATTTTACAAATGAATTGGCTTCTTATTTTAATGCAAATATGAATGATAAAATGCATGTATTGTGGATTTATTCATGAATGCTATTTTTGCAATATAAGTGGAAATATGCATCTAATTACTCGAGAACAAGGCTCTATTTTCAACTTTTAGAGTGATGAATCGCAGATTCATCAACCCCCTATACTTAAACCTTGCTCGTCCCCGAGCAACTAAAATGAAATGCAAGAGTGAAATAATTTTGGGTTCCATACCAAGGTCATGAGAAAAAGGTGAAAATGGAGCTTGACTCGACCCTTGGATTAATTGTGTGGCGGAACCTCATTGGTACCTGAACTTAAGACCTAACAAACTTCAAGTTCCACAAGTCTTCTATTCAAGACGCCTCAACAGTCAGGTCAGAACAAATCCTCAGACGTAAATTTATGATGACTATGATTCTTACTTGTACTGTTTAAGTGAGATATAGCTCTCCACATCAGAAATGGCTCAGAAACAGCCTCCTCTAACAAGGTAACTCTAGTTACCCGGTCCAGTAACTCTTTCCTCAAGGAGCGGGGTATTCCCTTGTAAGTTCAAGTGTGACCGGCTCAAGAGGAAAGGGTAGAGAGAAGAATGGACGGTAGCCAGTGAAGCTACCTATCCCAGGATGCTTGACCAGTGTAGCAGAGTCATCCAGCTGCATTTCTTTGCTAATATACATACTCCGACATGTATTTTATTTTCTCTTGGACTTGTCTGATTCTTTTGGAGTTTTTGCATTTTTTTTCAAAACTGTATACAAGATGCATCATGTACAACATGAGTTTTTCCTCTTGAGCTAGTAGACTATCCCTCTTTTGAAGATTATTGCAACCCACAACATCCCGTCCTTAGATGTCAACACCACCAGACTAGGTTGAGATGCACTTCCCTCCCTAGAGGAGGACAGATGTTTCCACACGTGTGCTACACCAAGCTAAAGGATTCTACCTCATCACCACCTCATCAATGAAGAGCTACGTGCATTGTGCTTGTCCAAGTTAGGTCACGATCTAAAAGAATCATGCGTGTGCATGAGATATTCTACTTAGACTAATCAAGATGACATGTGAACATATACTTGCGGACTCAAAGAATTAAGTCACTGTGACCTGAAAAATCTTAACTCCAGTTCCTATAAGGTTCCTCTGAAATTAGGTGGATTAAGGTCAAATCAAGTCCCTTCTCAACATCTACTCATAACTTGGTTCAGAACCTACTAACTTTTCACTTTGCATATGCAAGATATGCAGATGACGTGCAGATGACATGCTATGTAGATGAATGAAATGCAAGACTCTTTTCTTTCTTTTCAGATGCATAGATGATATGCAAGAGTAAATAAGAAGCTTTTGAATTTTTTTAATCATATTATTTTTTTTCTTTTTTTAATCATATTATTTTTTTTCAAGAATTTGGTATACCTCCTATGGTACACATGTTTTATGAGTACTATACACATTATACAAGTGCATTTTACAAAAAATTCTCCAAATTTTACCCAGCCTGTGATTATTACAAAAATACGTGAAAGTATGAGCTATGGGTAAAGTATATATGTAATAAATACACGCCCCCTATACTTAGCGTGTGCTATGTCCTCAGAGCATGGAAAGCAAGGAAAAAAGACATAGCTCGTTGACGAGCCCGCAAAAGCCGCGTTAAGAAGTTGTTTTTAATCGTCAATCGTGAAAATAAATATGAGTCTTTCGTTGTAGGCGGCGATCGGAACAGTCAAGAAATAACCACAAAATAATGATTCAATTTTAATCTCGTGGTGTATGTTTATTTTACTTGGGCAAGTCCCAAGGTCGATCACAAGGAGGCAAAGGAACAACCTAGATTAATGTCTATCCAATTTTTAGTTCGGTTTTCAAGGCGGTCTTTTTTTGGAATTTTTTTATGCAATATGAGATGCAAAATGCAAATTCGGCCTATTTTAGGGACTAAAATATAAAATACGTTCAAACGGTGTCCGAAAATTACGAAACTTGGCCGAGATGTAAAAAATGATGAAAGAAGTGCACTGTAATTTTTTTGGAATTTTTAGATGCAATATGAATTTTTTACGAATTTTTAATTGCAAACAGAATGAATTTTCAATATTTGATTTTAATAAATATTAAACCTTCTTATTTTCGAGAACTAAAATTATCTAAGATCTATCACAAGGTAATGGATCCTAGAAAAATCCTAGATCACAAAAATGTAGGGTCTAATACCTATTAAAATTCAAACATTGAAATGCACAAAATGATTTTTACAGGGCGAATGATGCATGCAAATGCAATGATTTTTGGGCACAATGTTAATCAAATTAATCTCTACGATATTTGATTTTTGGGGAATTTTTTAAGCAACGGTTAATTAACTATGAATTTCTGAGTACAGATTGGGCAAAATATTCCAATTTCCACAAAATAATTAATTAATAATCAACCGTAAATCAGAAAATTACCCACAACATGTCGAAATGTAGAGAATTAAGTAACAAACACAGTGCTATTTTTAAATAAATAAAATGATGTCTAGAAGAGGTTCAGAACAGAGGGAGAACACAGGGGTATGAATGCAAATGTAATAGATAAAATAAATGAATAAAAAGTGCAGTGGGGGGCCTAAGTGTAATTACCTAGAGAACTGAGGGCTCTATGCAATTTCACCAGAGAGTCACGTGCGATGCACGTGGCCTCTGGCTAGTGGACTGTAACGCAAATCAGGAGGTCTTCGGGGGCTTCCTTGCAGTTATTCCATGCGGTCACGTGCGACGCACGTGACCCGTGGGTAGATGAAGGTCTCCCCCTCCGCACGTGCCCCGCACGTGGGTGGGGAGCCTCGGGCTTCACGCCCGGTGGCTGGGGCTATGGCGTCACGGCGGAGGGCTGGCTGGCTTGTAACCAGCGGAGGCAGAGGTGGCCCGCTGCTGCGGCGAAGTCGGTGGCGGGGCGAAGGTCGGCCTGAGGCGGCGAGCAGGTGGCAGGGTGGGGTTGAAGCCGAGGCGTGGTTCTGACGGAGCTGGTGGCGTTTGGAGTTGATGGCGATGGAGGGCCTCCGCTCCTGGAGGTTGTTGATGACGGTTGGAGGCGACGATGCTGCTGGAGATGGGGCTCGACCGCAGGCGGAGGCGTAGCGGTGACCGGCGTGGCCGTCCTCTAGCCGACACACGGCCAGGGGGACGGTGGTAGTGACCGGTGGCTGTCGAAGTCTTTGGCGATGGAGTCGGGGAAGATGAAGTCGAGGCAACTGGAAGGCGGTGGTGGCGCGAAGTCGAAGGTCGCGGGAGGCGACTGCGGTGCTCGTTGGAGTAGCCTCGGGCGGCGACGACGATAAGGGGCGATGCGATTTTTGTGAGGCGGAAAGGAAGGGGTGGCTCCGAGCGGAGCGAAGAGCTCGGAGCGGCGAGGTTGAGAGCGGCGAGGTAGAGCGAGAGAGGGGGAGATAGAGAGAGAGAGAGAGAGAGAGAGAGAGAAGGAGAGAGAGATACCTGGGGGAGGAGGCTCGACGGCGAGTGAAGGCCGGAGCGGAGCAGCGCTGGAGGAGCTGCGACGAGGCACGGAGGGCTGCTCGGATCACGCCGGCGAGGGTGGCTGTCACTATCACCTGGAGAATGGCGGATGAGAGGCTAAGGGGGTGGTTGCGTCTTTAAATAGGAGATAGAGGTTGAGGATATCTCGGAGGGGGGTAGTTGACTGCCGTCGTTGGAGAGGATAGCGGAGGGGTGGTCAACGGCGATGGAGGAGGGGGTTGTTGGCGGAGGTTTCGGAGGCGGCGACGCCCGAGGGATCGGGGAAGACGGTTGGGGGATGACGACCCTTGGCCGTCCGATCGGCCGAGATCGGGCGGCCAGATGGGCGCCACGTGGCGAGGAAGGGGGCAAGGGCGCGCACGTGCTTGGCGTGTGCCTGGGGGCACGTGCCTCGCACGTGCGCTGGCTTTTTAATTTTAATTTTTTTTAATAAAAATGATATAAAGAAAAGCCCAAAAAACGCTGACACGTGGCGGCCTCTGGGGCTGCCACGTGTCAGCACCAGAAAATTCGAAGATAAATTGTTTTGTAAAATCAAGAAGAAATAGCAAATGACCTCGGATCAAAAAAGTTTCTTCACGAAAAATGCTTGTCTCAACGAGATCTACAACTTTCATGAAGACATCAAAGCCAAATTCGGTCAAATGTAAAAAGTGAATTTTTGGGGTATCCTATGTACATAGAATACCTTGATTTTTGGGTTTTCTAATTTTTTTGTCAATTTTAAACACGATAAAAATCCGGAAAAATAAGAAAAACTCAAAGATAAATAAAAGAGACCTTAATCTAATTTTTTTGGTTTTTTATTAATAAAGAAAATATACACATAAAATACAGGTCAAAAAGCCGCGAAAATACAATGTACAAAAGAGGCCCAAAACCCAACTTTCACATACGAGCTCCGATTCACTTGAACTTGGTCTTGTTTTGAAGGTAATTGAATGTGCATTAGTTCAAAAGTGAGTAGGATCAAATCGGACACTGGATGGGGAAGATATGTGGCTTTTAGTCCGAAAATCCAGAAACTAGGGTTTGGGTTTTTGGTCCACTCACCTGGGTTAATAATTTTTTTGTATTTTTTTATTTATTCTTGTTAGTTATGTGTACACAGTGGAAGTGATTTTGGGTTATGCGGTGTTAGCATGAGGGAGTTAAAAATAGGGGAAGTTAGGCTATTTACAGGTCAATTTGGGCTTGGATTTTTGGCTTCCTAATTTATGCAGAAATTAATGCTAAAATGCAATTCTTATGAAATCATGCATGAATGCTAATTATGCAGAATAAATGCAGAAATGCAGTTGATTTTGAGGGACTTGAGCTTTAATTAATGAGACTTAGAATGGTGAATCTGAGATTCATCATCCCCCTATACTTAAACCATGCTCGTCCCTGAGCATCAAAAAGAAATGCCATGAAGTGAAATGAGACTGGGTTCCATACCAAGACCATGAACCGAAGGTGAAAGTGAAACTAAACTCGACCTGTGGATTAATAGTGTGGCGGAACTTCTGTGAGACTTAGAATTTCAAAATCAACAGTCCTCAAGTTCTACACATCATTGACACAGTTTCAACTCAGAAGTCCTCTTAGATCAATCCTCTTCCCAAAGTATACCCTATGAACATTGAATAACCGACTCATGTGTGTGAAGGGTTTTAGCTCTTCCCATTCAGAATGCCGGACTACCATGCTCCTCTCCTCTCTAGTAACTCGTCCTCGGGGAGTCAGGTATTTCCTTCTAAGGTCGGTCGCGCTGTGTTCACAATCGAATGAGGGAGAAGATAGAAGAAAGAGAAAAGAACTGGAGGGTGGCCGGTGTAGCCACCTCTCCTTGTGGAGATAGCCAGTGTAGCCGAGTCTCCACCAAGATCTGCAGGTTTTTGAAGCTAGGACCTTTTTGGTCGGATTTTTATTTGGTAGAATGCTTCTATGTATTTGGAATTTTTGGTGGTTCTGCTTGGATCTTGTTGTGCCCCTACGGATATAGAATCTTTTGTTCCGTACATGTTTTGGGGTCTTAGAAAAATTGTGCCCAGCCGTCCATCCCTTTTCCGAAGCTTTATTTCAACCCGTACTCCGGTCTTTAGATTTCCACGCTACCAGAAAAGAGACTCACACAGTCTTCCAACATCCCGTTTGGGTTGAGCTAAGTGCATAGTGCGAGAGTGCGAATTAATTCCCTATTCCAGAGTGGTACCCAGAATGAAGAGACCAGGTTAGACACTAAGAGTCAAATGCTGCACATTGTCATGTGGAACTTAAGGAATTAAGTCAAAAAGACCTGAAGCTCTTAAAATTCTATTTTTTGGTGAAGTTCCTCTGAAACTTAGGTGGATTAAGGTCAAGTCCAGACTACTCTCGGTTTCGGCTCATAACTCGGTTCAGAACCCAATGACTTTTCACAGATGCAAATGCATGCGGTGATGGATGAAGTGCAGGTGCGTGAAATGCAGATACTTTTTTTTTTGACATTTTATGCAAGGGTTTTTTTTTATGCAGAAAATGGAATAAGAAGCCTCTTTTTCATTCATTTTTTTTTCAAGTTAGTACCCACCCCGTAAATACATATAGACTTACGCGAAAGTACGAGATATGGGTAAAATATATACATAGTATATACAGACCCCCCTATACTTAGCGAGTGTTGTGTCCTCAGAGCACAAGAAGCGTGAAGAAGACATAGCTCGGGCTAAGCGTAAGGGAGTGAAAAAAAAGAAAGAAAGAAGAAAAAGAAAAAGAATGAAAAGAAAAGCGGTCAGGAAATGAGGAGAGTATATACGGGTGGATGTCGGTTCCCCCTATACTTAGGCTTTGAACAGCCTATGTATGGAAGAAGGGTGGATATGGAGCGATTAGGAGTTAGGAGAAGAATGATATATACAGATGGCATCGGTCTCCCCCTATACTTAGGCCTTGGCCTAAGTAAAGGAAGAAGCTGTACACGGAGGCCGATGTGGTCGGGAGCGAGGGAGGTAGTGGTCAGATAGATTTTCAATATCCTCGCTTTGCGTGAAATAGATGGCCTCGACTTGAACTGTTTGTTCTTTGGGTGATTCAATGTATGGCTTCAGCATTTGTCCATTTACTGAGAACGGTTGTGCATTCTCTTTGAGTTCGGCAATGTCTACGCTTCCATTGGTATGCACATCGACGACAATGTAGGGACCCGTCCATTTTGATTTGAGTTTCCCATGAAAAATCTTCAAACGAGCATTAAAGAACCACACTTTTTGTACAGGGACAAAGGTCTTCTCTCGAATGTGTCTATCATGCCATCTCTTGACCTTGTCCTTATAAATCACACTGTTGTCATATGCCCGATTTCGGATTTCAATTAGCTCATTCAGATTTAAGTCTCGACATAGTTTCCCAAGGTGACAACTCCAATTCAACTTTTTGATCGCCCATTCAGATTTGTGGATCAATTCTGTAGGAAGATGACATGGCTTGCCATAGATCATCCTAAAAGGTGAAGTACCGAGTGGAGTCTTATAGGCTGTCCTATAGGCCCATAGAACTTGGTCCCAGTGTTGACCAATTCTTCCTATCGGGACGAACCAACTTCTGGAGAATGCTCTTCACCTCTCTGTTAGAAACCTCTGCCATGCCGTTAGATTGTGGATGATACGGGTTGGCTATTCTATGCTCAAATTTGTACTCCTTAGCCAAAGATCTCATCTCCCTGTTCACGAAGTGGCTACCTCCATCAGAAATCAATACTTTTGGTATCCCGAACCTCGCAATGATGTTATCTTTGATAAACTTACAGACGACTTTGCTATCTGCGGTTCGGGTTGGAATAGCCTCTACCCATCTTGATAAATAATCCACTGCTAACAAGATGTACTCAAATCCATTGCTGTTGGGAAAGGGACCCATAAAATCAATCCCCCATGCATCAAAAACATCACAGAAAATTATTGGTTGCATGGGCATTTCATCTCTATATCCCATAGTCCCTCCCATTCTTTGACAAATCGGGCATGACCGTACAAATTCATTAGCATCCTGAAATAAGGTCCGCCAGTAAAATCCACATTGGAGTACCTTGTGCGCGGTTCTCTTTCCCGAATGGTGTCCTCCAGCCTCGAGAGAATGACAGTGTGTGAGGACACTCTGATATTCCTCCTGAGGAATACATCTTCTCCAGACACAATCCGGTCCTTCATAGAAAAGGAAAGGATCGTCCCAATGGTATTTCCTCGAATCCGACTTTAATCGATCAATCATTTTTTTGGTCCAACCATAGGGAACCTTCTTGGAGACAAGATAGTTCACTATGTCGGCATACCATGGGGTTGACTCAATGACGCAAATCGATTCGTCTGGAAAAGTCTCCTTGATTGGTCCGATATCAGGATGATCGTTTTCCTTGATTCGGGAAAGGTGATCAGCAACAACATTCTTTATTCCAGGTTTATCCTTGATCTCCAAATTAAATTCCTGGATTAACAAGATCCATCTCAAAAGTTGTGCCTTAGCATCCTTCTTATCCATGAGATATCTGATTGATGTGTGGTCTGTGAAGATTGTCACCTTGGAGCCCAATATGTATGATCTGAATTTTTCCAGGGCCCAAACAACCGCGAGCATTTCCTTTTCAGTCACTGTATAGTTTCTCTGTGCAGGGTCCAATACTTTGCTTGCGTAGTGAATCGCATAAGGAATTCCATCTCTTCTTTGTCCGAGTACCGCTCCGACAGCAAAATCCGATGCATCAGTCATGATCTCGAAGGGAAGAGACCAGTCGGGAGCTTGTAATATCGGCGATTCACATATTTTCTTTTTCAGGAGCTCGAAGGCCTCTAGACATCTGTGATTTACAATAAACTCGGTGTCTTTTCCTAAGAGCTCAGTCAGTGGGCGGGCGATCTTTGAAAAATCAGGAATAAACCGTCGATAAAATCCAACATGCCCTAAGAACGACCTCACTGACTTGACGTTGGTTGGTGGCTCAAGTTTCTTGATCACATCCACCTTGGCAGGGTCCACCTCCATTCCCTTTTTGGAGATGACGTGCCCCAACACGATACCCTCAGTCACCATGAATTGACTCTTCTCCCAGGAGAGTACCAAATTTACCTCCCTGCATCTCTGAAGGACTCGGTCCAAGTGTGCTAAGCATGTATCAAATGAATCACCATGAACCGAGAAGTCGTCCATGAAGACTTCCAGGAAATCACCAACCATTTCGGCAAATACGGCAATCATGCACTGCTGAAATGTGCCTGGGGCATTGCAAAGCCCGAATGGCATGCGCTTGAATGCGTAAGTACCGAAGGGACATGTGAATGTGGTCTTTTCCTGGTCCTCGGGAGCGATAGCTACTTGATTGTAGCCGGAGTACCCATCAAGAAAACAGAAGAATGCTTTCCCTGCAAGTCTCTCCAGTATTTGATCAATGAATGGCAGTGGAAAATAGTCTTTCTTGGTCACAGCATTCAGGCGCCGGTAATCGACACAGACGCGCCACGACGTGGGTACTCTGGTCGCGATCTCTACCCCCTCCTCGTTGGTAACCATCTGGATTCCCGACTTCTTCGGGATGACATGAAGGGGGGCTACCCACTTGGAGTCAGAAATGGGGTAAATAAATCCTGCTTTGCACCATTTCTCTATTTCTTTCTTCACCACTTCCCGAAGATTGGGGTTTAATCTTCTCTGAAATTCACGGGAAGGCCTTGCATTATCCTCAACATAAATTTGGTGCGAGCAGAGAGCGGGGTTTATTCCTACGAGATCCGACACAGTCCAACCTATGGCTTTTCGATTTCGCTCAAGGACTTCGATCAGTCTGGATTCTTGGTCCACGGTTAATGATGAGCTAATGATCACAGGGAATTTTTCTTTGGGTCCATTGAGGAATGCATATTTCAGCGTGGGAGGTAGTGGTTTCAGCTCTGGCAATTTTGAATCGTCGATCAAGTCTGGCTGAATGACTTTTGCTTCTGGCTCAGTATCGGTTGGCGGTGAATCACTGTGTGAGATGTTGGCTACCAATTCCAAAGAAAAGTGAGTTGGATCGATAGAGGAGAATGGTAATTCGGCCAGAGCCGTGTCCGACTCATCATCGATTGTCTGTCCCAAAGGTGAGGTGATTGATAAATCCAAGAGGATTTCAGTGTTGTCTGGGGGTGTAGAAATCTCAGAGACTGCATGGTGGATTATTTCTTCTTCTGAGGATGTGCCTTCTATCTGTATGTCTGGCAGTTGGTCCCATGGCCCAGTGGTTCTGAGGAGATTGCATTCTGATGTTTCGGCATCTTCAGTTGTGGATTCGGAGTCTCGTCTTTGCCACTTTGTTTGTTTCATCTCCAAGTCCACTTCTCCGCCTGGAGAACGGAATTTCATCATGCCAATTCCGTAGTCGAATACGGCCTTAGCAGTTCTTAAGAAAGGTCTTCCGAGAATGATTTGCGATTCCTTCCAATGGTTCGGGGTCTCCATGTCCAGGACAGTGAAGTCCACTTTGTATTCTGTACCCTCGATGATGATGATGACATTCTTCACTTCTCCCTTAGGTCTTTTAGTGGATTTATCAGCAAATTGGAGTAAAGATGATGATTTCTTGAGAGGGCCCAACTCCAATCGATAATATAAGGCTAAGGGTAGAAGGTTTATGGAAGATCCATTGTCGAGAAGTGTGCGTGTGAATGCTATGCCGCCAATGTGACTCTCCACATAATGGGCGCCCAGATCCCTTTTCTTTCTTGGCAGATGTTGGTTTTTGACGCACTTGGTGGTGGCAACTGTCAAGATGTGAGTCTCCACGAATTGACTTGTTCTCTTTGTACGAGTCCGGGTGGGGGTGCATTTTGCCTTCAGGTATTTCTGAAAGGCTGGGTTACCTGCCACGTATTGATCAAAGGGTACTTTGACTGTGATGTTTTGTTGGCAGAATTTTTCCATGGCTGGGTCATCTTTGATGTTTTTCTTTTGCTTTTCTTCCTTTAAGGCATGGGGGAAAGGAATGGATGCATTTGAGACAGGAGATAGAGGATCAGAATCAAAAATACGAGCATCTTTATTAGACTTGGAGTTTTTATTACAATCATAATAATCAAAATCAGGTTGCTGAAAAGGTGACAAAGGTATTTTTGCAGCAACTAGAGGCTCAAGGTCCTCTGCAGACTCCATAGATGCTTTCCCTTTATCTACTGCTGGGATCTTAAGGCGTCCTTCATCTTCCTCCTCGGAAACATCCTCCGGTTGATCTTCCGAGTCTTCATGGTCTGATTCCCTTGCCCGGTCAGGTACGACCACGGTCCTTCCGCTCCTGAGTGACATGGCATTGATTTTGTGAAATGAAAGGATCTCATGTTCAGATGTGGAAAAGTCTGGATAGGATACCTGGTTATTGTGTTGAGATGCGTTGAATTTGTTCAAGCTATTGGGGTTAGCTTGAACCTGGGCGGGAATGGTTGTGGCTGGAGCTGTCTGCTCAACCTTCCAACGGGACAAGCGGTTGACATCAACCCGTAGATCTTCCAGTTCATGTCGGAAGTGACGAAACTCCTCAAGTAGTTGTCTCTGGATGTCGATCGGTTCTTCTGGGGGTTTGGATGACTGAGCTGATTGTCTGGGGGCTTGAGATTGCTGATGGTATTGCTGAGGTTGGCTCTGGCGATTGTAGGGTTGCTGCTGCTTCGGTTGCTGGAATGCGGCATTATAGAAAGTAGGTGGGCATTGATAAGTCTGACGGTCTCCCATATTACCCTGTCGGGTAGTGTCTTGGGTGTACCAGATGCCATTCACTTCAAATGTCAGAGGCGGGGCTTCCTTGACTGTCTCAGTCGGTGGGGGCGGCTGTTGGGAAAATTGGGCGTGGGATTGATCGTGAGCCCATGGTTGTTGTTGCTCTGCTCCTGGTTGCTCCTGGACATGATGCACATGATATATCGGGACCGTAGGAGCACTAGGCATCCCCATCTTGGACACCTTCTCGGTGAGTTCCTCCATCTGCTTCGGGAATTGCGAAATCCTACTGTCGATATCGTTCATTCTCTTGTCCACAATTGTCAATTTGTCAGAAATAAAGTGCATGCTTGGAATCAAGTCCTCAGCTATTTCTGCCACCGTCTGCTTCCCGCCTTTGGCTTGAAGGGTGTTCAGGGAATCAGTGTATGCTCGACTGGCAATTTGAGACCGGCTTGTTTCTTCCATCTGCTCCAGTATTTTCCAGACGGTCTCAGCTCCACGTGATGTGTAATTCCCTCCGTAGGCAGCACTAACTAACCCTTGAGTCTCGTGGTTGAGGCCAGAGTAGAGTGATTGGACTAGGATGTTGTTGTCCAGGTCATGGCAGGGACATTTTTGTAGCAGGTCCTTAAACCTATCCCATGCCTCACAAAGTGGTTCATTGGGCATCTGAGCGAAACTGGTGATGCGGGTCCTCATTTGATTGGTCCGGCTCAAGGGGTAGAATTTCTTCAGAAAGAGGTTTTTAAACCTCTCATAAGTCGTCACAGTTACCCCCAAGTTTTTCACCCAGTAGTCTGCTTTCCCTTTCAAGGCGAAGGGTAGTGCAGTGAGACGAATGTAGTCTTGGCTGACTTGTGGGTGCCTCAGATTAGACCATATCAGCTCTAGGTCCCTCAAGAATTCGTATGGCTCCTCAGTCGTATTACCATGGAATTGAGGTAATTGACTGACAAAATATGGCTTTAATTCATAGTGTATCTCCGGCTGTGGTGGCTGCAAATAGTTCCACACTCTATACTGTCCAGGGTTATATGCGGCTTCCATTGGAACTTCTCCCCCAGCATTCATTTGTTCGAGTTGCTCCCTCAGCAGCTGCTGTTGCTGCTCAGATGCAGCCAGTCTCGCGAGAATCATCTTCATTGGATCTTCATTAGGTTCATCTTCAGGGTCTTTCTTAGAAGGTATCTTGGGCGGCATCTCTTTATCTGGCGAATATAAAGGATTTGAGTTAATAGATTGGAAAGAATTGATGTAACAGTTATTCTCGATCTTTTGGGGTGAAAAATGGATAGGGTGGGTCTGTCCTCCTTCTAGGAGGAAGAAGGAATAGGGTTCATGGGAAGGGTTTCCCAGAGGCCAAGCAGGTCCAGAGTGAGAGTTTCTCTGGGCTTTTGAGATTGGGGAGTTTGTGGTAGAGAGAGACGATCCTGAACAAAAATTACCACAATCCTCCATTCTCGAGGTCAACAAGATGTTTTATGATGTAGACACAATTGTGTGGTATTTGTTGATGCACTATTTTCTACGCACAATAAAACACAATACAAGGGTTGTTTCACCAACTCAACTCGAAGTGAAGACCGTAGGGTCCGGTCAATTATCTTGTTAGTTTTAATTGGGTGAGAATTCAAGTTTTGCAAGCCGTTTACGCGAGCTGTTAGGTTTGGAGCTGGGCTCTATCCTAGTGTGCGTCTCTCTCCTCGCTGCAAGATAAATCAGACAATGTCGGGGTTGCTCTCCCGCAGGAATTCTTGATTTTATGGATTTTTTAGATCGGCTATATTTAGCAGTCCCAGTTTTATTAAGGCGATCACTGTAGAATTTAGGTGAACACAAATTCACGTCTACCCGTCCAGTCCCAATTTCCTTTAGACTTATGTGATAAAACAAGAGAGAGGAATTCGGGAAAAGCCGATGCACGCGGAAAACTATGATGAATGCTCAGTTAGAAGACTTACAGTGCCTCCTCGCAATCTCCATGTGGGATGCAATACAGAATTGAAAATTTATACTAAATGCGTGCAAGCCGATGAAAACCGCACCTAAGCAGAAAGTTCTATTAGCGGGAAGAATTGAGTTGAATTTGGCTAAGTTGAACGATCTAATGTGCGTCTCAGTTAAAGTGCAGTGTAGCTTAAGATCCTACGAGCACAATCAGAAATAAAAATTGCTCTAAGAGCCGTATGTGCAGGTCTATCCTAATCGCCACTCAAGTCGGGCCCCACCCTCTCCGGAGAGTGAAACAGGCCACGACACACCACAAATAAAGTTCAATGTCCTTGTACACACGCCAGAGTCCAAACGGACACCGCTATAAATGAGCAGAAAGTAAAAATGCAGAAATTAAAAACCTAGACTCTACTCTCTCTCACGACTCGACTCGATCTTAATTTAATTGCGGTTTCTTTGGGTGTCGGTGAAGATGCGTCGGTTCCTTGCAAAAACCGCTCCACGTGGCTGGGTACCTCGCAAGAAAAATAAGAGAGAGAATGTAAGAGAGTGACTCAGAAAATAATCAAAAATAAAATAAATGAAAGAAATGATGAAAAATAAATACAAGAAATAAAATGGGATTTACAATGAAAAATTCGGGGGTCAGACTACCCGAATTCGGAAAACCGAACAAAATATTTTCAAAACAAAAACTAAGCCGTTTGCCTCCCCGGCAACGGCGCCATCTGACGAGCCCGCAAAAGCCGCGTTAAGAAGTTGTTTTTAATCGTCAATCGTGAAAATAAATATGAGTCTTTCGTTGTAGGCGGCGATCGGAACAGTCAAGAAATAACCACAAAATAATGATTCAATTTTAATCTCGTGGTGTATGTTTATTTTACTTGGGCAAGTCCCAAGGTCGATCACAAGGAGGCAAAGGAACAACCTAGATTAATGTCTATCCAATTTTTAGTTCGGTTTTCAAGGCGGTCTTTTTTTGGAATTTTTTTTAATGCAATATGAGATGCAAAATGCAAATTCGGCCTATTTTAGGGACTAAAATGTAAAATACGTTCAAACGATGTCTGAAAATTACGAAACTTGGCCGAGATGTAAAAAATGATGAAAGAAGTGCACTGTAATTTTTTTGGAATTTTTAAATGCAATATGAATTTTTTACGAATTTTTAATTGCAAACAGAATGAATTTTCAATATTTGATTTTAATAAATATTAAACCTACTTATTTTCGAGAACTAAAATTATCTAAGATCTATCACAAGGTAATGGATCCTAGAAAAATCCTAGATCACAAAATGTGGGGTCTAATACCTATTAAAATTAAAACATTGAAATGCACAAAATGATTTTTATAGGGCGAATGATGCATGCAAATGCAATGATTTTTGGGCACAATGTTAATCAAATTAATCTCTACGATATTTGATTTTTGGGGAATTTTTTAAGCAACGGTTAATTAACTATGAATTTCTGAGCACAGATTGGGCAAAATATTCCAATTTCCACAAAATAATTAATTAATAATCAACCGTAAATCAGAAAATTACCCACAACATGTCGAAATGTAGAGAATTAAGTAACAAACACAGTGCTATTTTTAAATAAATAAAATGAAGTCTAGAAGAGGTTCAGAACAGAGGGAGAACACAGGGGTATGAATGCAAATGTAATAGATAAAATAAATGAATAAAAAGTGCAGTGGGGGGCCTAAGTGTAATTACCTAGAGAATTGGGGGGCTCTATGCAATTTCACCAGAGAGTCACGTGCGACGCACGTGGCCTCTGGCTAGTGGACTGTAACGCAAATCAGGAGGTCTTCGGGGGCTTCCTTGCAGTTATTCCACGCGGTCACGTGCGACGCACGTGACCCGTGGGTAGATGAAGGTCTCCCCCTCCGCACGTGCCCCGCACGTGCGTGGGGAGCCTCGGGCTTCACGCCCGGTGGCTGGGGCTATGGCGTCACGGCGGAGGGCTGGCTGGCTTGTAACCAGCGGAGGCGGAGGTGGCCCGCTGCTGCGGCGAAGTCGGTGGCGGGGCGAAGGTTGGCCTGAGGCGGCGAGCAGGTGGCAGGGTGGGGTTGAAGCCGAGGCGTGGTTGCTGACGGAGCTGGTGGCGTTTGGAGTTGATGGCGATGGAGGGCCTCCGCTCCTGGAGGTTGTTGATGACGGTTGGAGGCGACGATGCTGCTGGAGATGGGGCTCGACCGCAGGCGGAGGCGTAGCGGTGACCGGCGTGGCCGTCCTCTAGCCGACACACGGCCAGGGGGACGGTGGTAGTGACCGGTGGCTGTCGAAGTCTTTGGCGATGGAGTCGGGGAAGATGAAGTCGAGGCAGCTGGAAGGCGGTGGTGGCGCGAAGTCGAAGGTCACGAGAGGCGACTGCGGTGCTCGTTGGAGTAGCCTCGGGCGGCGACGACGATAAGGGGCGATGCGATTTTTGTGAGGCGGAAAGGAAGGGGTGGCTCCGAGCGGAGCGAAGAGCTCGGAGCGGCAAGGTTGAGAGCGGCGAGGTAGAGCGAGAGAGGGGGAGATAGAGAGAGAGAGAGAGAAGGAGAGAGAGATACCTGGGGGAGGAGGCTCGACGGCGAGTGAAGGCCGGAGCGGAGCAGCGCTGGAGGAGCTGCGACGAGGCACGGAGGGCTGCTCGGATCACGCCGGCGTGGGTGGCTGTCACTATCACCTGGAGAACGGCGGATGAGAGGGTAAGGGGGTGGCTGCGTCTTTAAATAGGAGATAGAGGTTGAGGATATCTCGGAGGGGGGTAGTTGGCTGCCGTCGTTGGAGAGGATAGCGGAGGGGTGGTCAACGGCGATGGAGGAGGGGGTTGTTGGCGGAGGTTTCGGAGGCGGCGACGCCCGAGGGATCGGGGAAGATGGTTGGGGGATGACGACCCTTGGCCGTCCGATCGGCCGAGATCGGGCGACCAGATGGGCGCCACGTGGCGAGGACGGGGGCAAGGGCGCGCACGTGCTTGGCGCGTGCTTGGGGGCACGTGCCTCGCACGTGCGCTGGCTTTTTAATTTTAATTTTTTTTAATAAAAACGATATAAAGAAAAGCCAAAAATGCTGACACGTGGCGGCCTCTGGGGCTGCCACGTGTCAGCACCAGAAAATTCGAAGATAAATTGTTTTGTAAAATCAAAAAGAAATAGCAAATGACCTCGGATCAAAAAAGTTTCTTTACGAAAAATGCTCGTCTCGACGAGATCTACAACTTTCATGAAGACATCAAAGCCAAATTCGGTCAAATGTAAAAAGTGAATTTTTGGGGTATCCTATGTACATAGAATACCTTGATTTTTGGGTTTTCTAATTTTTTTGTCAATTTTAAACACGATAAAAATCCGGAAAAATAAGCAAAACTCAAAGATAAATAAAAGAGACCTTAATCTATTTTTTTTGGATTTTTATTAATAAAGAAAATATACACATAAAATACAGGTCAAAAAGCCGCGAAAATACAATGTACAAAAGAGGCCCAAAACCCAACTTTCACATACGAGCTCCGATTCACTTGAACTTGGTCTTGTTTTGAAGGTAATTGAATGTGCATTAGTTCAAAAGTGAGTAGGATCAAATCGGACACTGGATGGGGAAGATATGTGGCTTTTAGTCCGAAAATCCTGAAACTAGGGTTTGGGTTTTTGGTCCACTCACCTGGGTTAATAATTTTTTTGTATTTTTTTATTTATTCTTGTTAGTGATGTGTACACAGTGGAAGTGATTTTGGGTTATGCGGTGTTAGCATGAGGGAGTTAAAAATAGGGGAAGTTAGGCTATTTACAGGTCAATTTGGGCTTGGATTTTTGGCTTCCTAATTTATGCATAAATTAATGCTAAAATGCAATTCTTATGAAATCATGCATGAATGCTAATTATGCAGAATAAATGCAGAAATGCAGTTGATTTTGAGGGACTTGAGCTTTAATGAGACTTAGAATGGTGAATCTGAGATTCATCACTCGTGCTAAGCGTAAGAGAGCCAAGGGAGTGAAAATGTATAAAGTCATCCTTCCCCCCGATACTTAGGCTCTGGCAGCGTAAGTGTAGAAGAAGGTCAAAAATGGGGCAGGCGAGTCCAAGAGGAGAAATGGATGAACATATACAAGGTGGGCATCGGTCCCCCCTATACTTAGGCTCAGGTCAGCCTAAGTATAGGATTGGAGTGAGTATGAGGACCAATGTGATCTAGAGGATGTACAATGAACAGACTCAGGTTACTCATCCCCCCGATACTTAGAATCTGGTCATCCTAAGTATAGTCATAGATGCAGATAGATGAAGTTGGGGTGAGTTTGAGAGTCGTAGGAGGAAGGGGTAGACTGTACAGAAATGATGGGTGTATACAAGGGTGTTGGTCTGAATCTTTCAAGACTGCTGATGGCGAGAGCTCACTGCTGCAAGGTCTCATGCGCGGCTCGATGTGTATCTGTTGAATCTATCTCGCACATGAATACAATATCCTCAATATGGACTAACTGCTCATTGGTTTCGATGAAGTGCTTCAACAGTTGTCCATTCACTAGGAATGTCGGTGCCTCCTCTGCGAGATCTGAGATCTCAACACATCCACTATCATGTACCGCACAGACAATGAATGGGCCCGTCCACTTGGACTTCAACTTGCCTTGGAAGATCTTCAGCCTTGCATTAAACAACCATACCTTCTGTCCAGGATCAAAGGTCTTTCGTCTGATATATCTATCGTGCCAATGCTTAACCTTGTCCTTGTACACCAAAACTGTTGTCGTGTGCGCGGTTTCTGACTTCCACAAGCTCATTCGGATCCATTTCTCTCTGCTTCTACCCAAGGTGTGTGTTCCAGTTGACCTTCTTGATTGCCCATTCTGATTTATGCACTAAATCTGCGGGTAAATGGTACGACTTTCCGAATACCATTCGGAATGGGGAGGTTCCTAACTGTGTCTTGTAAGCTATCCTATAAGCCCATAAGACTTGATCCAAGATCTGAGACCAGTCCTTCCTGTCTGGGCAGACAATCTTTTGCAATATAGTTTTCACCTCCCTATCCGACACCTCAGCCATACCATTAGTCTGTGGATGGTAAGGACTAGTGACACGGTGTTCGATGTCGTAGTCCTTCAAGAGTTTCTTCACCTCTCACTTTACAAAGTGGCTACCCCCATCTGATATCAACATTTTGGGGATCCCGAACCTAGAGAAGATATGCTCTCTGATGAATTTACAGACAGTCCTGCTGTCTGTGGCTCGGGTCGGGATAGCCTCCACCCACCTGGATAGGTAGTCTACTGCAAGAAGGATGTACTCGAATCCGTGGCTAACAGGGAATGGGCCCATGGAATCGATGCCCCAGGCATCAAAGACATCACAAATGATGACAGGATGCATCAGCATCTCATCATTGGAACTAACGATTCCTCCCATTCTCTGGCATACTGGGCACGACTTCGCAATAGTGATGGCATCGCGAAACAGAGTCGACCAGTAAAAGCCACACTGAAGTATCTTCCATACGATCCTCTTCCCGGAGTGGTGCCCTCCTGCCTCCAAGCTGTGGCATAAAGAAAGGACACTGTGGTATTCCTCCTGAGGAATACACCGTCTCCAGACACAATCCGGTCCTTCAAAGAAAAGGATCGGATCCTCCCAATGGTAGTGTCTAGCATCCGACTTCAGTCGATCAATGTGGCTCTTGGGCCAACCTTCGGGAACCTTCTTGTGGACAAGATTGTTCACGATATTGTCATACCATGGGAGTGAGTCGACAACAAAAATCGACTCGTCAGGGAAGGAGTCTCGACTTGGTGAATCCTCGGAAGTATTAAGATCTTTGAGACGAGAGAGATGATTAGCTACTACGTTATTCTTTCCAGGTTTATCACGAATATCCAAATCGAACTTCTGGATAAGTAGATTCCACCTAAGAAGACGCGCCTTCACGTCCTTCTTTTCCATTAAGTATTGTATTGCTGTGTGGTCAGTGAACACAATTACCTTGGATCCGATTAAGTGAGATCTGAACTTGTCCAAGGCAAACACTACCACAAGCATCTCTTTTTCCGTAACTGTATAGTTACGTTGAGTGGTATCAATCACTTTGCTTGCGTAGTAGATTGCAAACGGGATGCCATCCCTCCTCTGTTCTAACACAACCCCAACAGCAAAATCTGATGCGTTTGTCATGATATCAAAAGGTAGAGACCAATCTGGGGCTTGTAGGATAGGGGCGTCCATGATCATTCCTTGCAATAGTTTAAAGGCCTTAAGACATTTGTGATCAACAATAAACTCCATGTCTTTGCCTAAAAGCTCAGTTAGTGGTCGGGCAATCTTTGAAAAATCCTTGATGAATCTCCGATAGAATCCGACATGCCCGAGGAACGACCGCAACTGCTTAACGTTGGTTGGTGGCTGGAGTCGTCTGATCACATCCATCTTGGCAGGGTCAAACTGCATTCCTCTCTTGGAGATGACGTGCCCCAACACAATGCCCTCCGTCACCATAAAATGACTTTTCTCCCAGGTGAGCACCAGATTTACCTCATAACAGCGTTTGAGGACTCGGTCCAGATTCCTAAGGTAGGAATCGAATGAATCACCGTGGACCGAGAAGTCATCCATGAAGACTTCCAAGAATTCGCCGACCATTTCAACGAATACAACAATCATGCACCTTTGGAAAGTACCGAGAGCATTGCATAAACCAAAGGGCATGCGCCTGAAAGCATAGGTACCAAAGGGGCATGTGAACGTGGTCTTTTCCTGGTCCTCTGGAGCTATGGCTACTTGATTGTAGCCCGAGAACCCATCCAAGAAGCAGAAGAATTCTTTCCCCACTAGTCTCTCTAGGATCTGATCAATGAATGGTAGGGGAAAATGATCCTTCTTCGTCGCAGCATTTAGGCATCTGTAATCCACACATATGCGCCACGACGTGGGCACTCGCATCACGATCTCCTCTCCGTCCTCGTTGGTGATCGTCTGGATTCCTGACTTTTTCGGGACAACATGGATCGGGGCCACCCATTTAGAGTTGGAGATGGGATAAATGAAACCCGCGTTGCACCATTTCTGTATTTCCTTCTTCACTATCTCTCGTAAATTTGGATTCAAACGACGTTGGAATTCACGAGAGGGTTTAGCTTCATTCTCCAAGTAGATATGGTGCGAACACAGAGCGGGATTTATCCCGTGGAGATCGAAAATGCTCCAGCCTATCGCCTTGCAGTTTTTTTCCAGGATCTCTAGGAAGCAAGATTCCTGCTCCTCGGTCAATTGCGAACTAATGATGACGGATATTTCCTCTCCTGACCCACAAGGAAGGCATACTTGAGTGTTGTGGGTAAAGGTTTGAGCTCAGGTAATGTGTGATCGTCAGGAAAGTCTGGCTCAATCGAATCTGGTTTAGTGTTGAAAGTGGCTGGATCTGTCTCTGAAATTACTGCCACCAAGTCATTTAGCTCTAGAGTCGGATCATCGAAAGTTTCCATGCAATCGGCAAAAGCCACGTCCGACTCATCATCCTCATCTTCTGATTGTCCTAAAGAGGGAAAGACTGACAGGCCCAGCTGGGCCTCTAAGTCATCGAAGATGTAGGGGGATGCAGGTTCTGAGCTGTACTCGTTTCTGAAGACCTCGCAAACTGACTCATGCACAAGATCATCTCCGGAGGGGAGAGACTCAGCGATGCTGGCTGGGTTCTGTCTCCATGGCCAAACTGTGTCTACATGGTCGCAGTCTGCTTCAGATTAAGAGTACCCGGTGCTGGATTCAGAATCAGGTCTCTGCCATTTGGTTTGCTTCATCTCAAGTTCCTCATCTCTGCCTGGAGTTTGGAACTGGATATTCCCGATCTTGTAATCTAATAAGGCCCCTGCTATTCTGAGGAAGGGCATGCCAAGGATGATCTGAGAATCTCTCCAATTATGAGGGGTTTCCATATCTAGGACAGTAAAGTCCACCATGTATTCTTGACCCTCGACTTTGATGGCAACATTCTTCGATTCTCCTTACGACCTCTTGGTGGATTTATCAGCGAACTGAAGGAGGGCTCTAGATTTCCTAAGAGGTTCGAGATTAAGCCGCTCATAAATAGCTGTAGGCATTAAGGTTATTGAGGAGCCGTTGTCTAGGAGAGTGTGTGCAAACACAATGTCATCGACATGACTCACCACATAATGTGCACCCATGTCTCTTCATTTCCTTGGAAATGAGTTCTTTATTGCACAAGTCGTGGCTACTGACAGAACGTGTTTATCAACACGGCTTTTGATCTTCCTGCTAACCCTAGTAGGTGTGCATCTCACCTCAAGGTATTTCTGAAATGCAGGTGTCATTTCCACGTACTTGTCGAAGGGGATTGTGACCTTGATATGTTTGTTACAAAACTTTGCCATCTCAGGGTCATCTTTTTGGATTTTTTAGTTTTCTTCTTTCCACCCTTAAGAGCTCGAGTGAAAGGGATTATTGACTCCAACTCAGCTTCCGAAATTGAAATCTTTTCATTCAAAGCGGGAACCGAGTTCTGTACAAGACTCGGACTCTAAAACAGACTCGGACTCTGACTATGACTAAAAGGAAAATGCTGCTGCAGAACCGGTGATGCATCCTCCGCGACTGCTGGACTATCCTCCTCAGATGGAGGTGCGGGCTCTTCATCAGTTTCAGTGGACTCTCGGTGGGTGTGGTTCCTTTGATTCTTTGAGGACCTAGAAGTCCTCTTCTTCTGCCGGTGGTGGTGGTGGTGGTGCTCCTCTTCTCCCTCCAAGTTCTCCACAAATAGAGACTTGGCAGCTTCTTCCTCTTGTGCCCGTGCCCGATCAGGTACGATCACGGTCCTTCTGCTCATGAGGAACATATGGTTTACATTATCATACGAAAGGATCTCATGTTCAGATAAAGAATTATCTGAATAGTATACCTGATCTCGTGGTCAGTTCTGGCCTTGAGTCAAGTTGTTGGGGTTGGCCTGAACCTGTGCAGGAATTGGGGTCTTTGGCACCATCTGCTGGTCCTGGGTACGAGAAACATCGTAAAATCGGTTTCATATCCAGATAGTCATTCTGGATCTATTGGACCCTATCAATCAGGGTCTGGATCGCCAAGGTGAGGGACTCCAATTCGGTGGGCTGGGTTGGTTGATGCTGATTTGCGGATGAGGTTCTGTACTGGCCCTGCTGGCCATGCAGATACTGCTGCCGCTGATGGGACGGTGACGGGCCTTGCTAGCCCGAGTAGAACATGTGTTGCTGCCGGTGCTGCTGAGGCTGGTACCCTCGTTCGGGCCTGGACTGAACAAAGTACAGTGCGTGGACGGAGCTGGTTTCCTGGTAAGCTGGGAAAGGTCGGTGAGGCTGACCGTTCCCCATCCCCGACTGTCTGCCGATGGGGTCATGGTTGTACCACAGCCCGTTGATCCCGAACATCTACGGAGACTCCTCGTATCCGGTTTCCATTTATGGGGGTGCACGCTGGTCCTGCTGGGTGTAAGTCTACTCCTCTACCTAGCCACTCTGAGGCCCCGGTGCCTATTCTTGTACAAGTTGGACTCGATGTACATGTACAGGTGGTGCAGAAGGGGCAGGTAGCTTTCTCATAGCTACCCTCCCAGTAAGTTCCTCCACTTGCTTTGGCAAACGCGAGAGAGACTCAAGGTCAGTGACCCTCTTGTGAATCTGTTCGACCATGGTTAACTTGTCCGTGATTATGCCCATGCTAGGGATAAGGTCGTCCATCAGATTCATTACAGTCCTCTGGGTTGTCTCGCTGGTGAGGCTCGAAGGAGACAAATGATAGGCCCTGGTGGCCTGTGACCTGCCTGTTTCTGCCATCTGCTCCAAGATTTTCCATACAGCATTTTCATTCTTGTTCAGATATCTTCCTCCACAGGAGGCACTGACTAACCCCTACATCTCTGGGGTCATGCCACAGAACAAGGTCTGGACTAAGATCGCTTCCGAAATGCCATGGCAGGGGCATTTCTGAATTATGTCATTAAACCTATCCCAGGCCTCAAGGAATGGTTCACTGGGTCCCTGGGAGAAACTAGTGATCTTTGTTCTCATTTGATTAGTCCTACTAAGGGGGTAGAACTTCTTCAGAAAAAGCTCCTTGAACTGCATCCAGGTTGTACATATCACCCAAGATTTTTTAACTAATGTGTTGCCTTATCCCCTAAGGCAAATGGGGTGGCCTTCAGTCGAATATTATCCTGCCCAACCCTAGGATGACTAAGGTTGTTGAAAACTAGCTCAAAGTCTCTGAGGAAGGCATATGGTTCTTCATTTGTATTTCCATCAAACTTCGGTAGTATACTAAGGAAGTGGGGCTTGAGCTTGAATGCTTCGGGGGGAATCGTTGGTGCCAACTAACTATGCATCTCATTTTCTGTTGGGTTATAGGCATCAACCATTGGTCGGTCGATTCCTCCTGCCACAATGATCTGTCCCATTCTTGCTGTAAGATTCACATTCTATTGTTCGGCTGTGGCGAGGCGAGCAAAGATTTGTCGTAACGGGTCCTCATCGGGGGCTTCTTAGGTGGCATCTTGTCCTCTAGTCCTGGGTATGAAACATGGTATGGGTTAGAGGACAAATCAAGGAAGGGATTTTTACCGAGGCGATGGTCTTCCTTGGTAAGCTCGGAGGAGAGGAAATGGTTAGTTTGAGAGTAACCACCCTGAGTGTGCGGGATCCAGAACTCAAGAGGGTCATGAGTTCTGGGTGGTCCAAGTTGCGCTTGGGCCGGTGAAGATGAATTTCGTGGGGGGCTCAAAGAGATATTAGCGAATAAGGAGTCGATATCCCCCCTGTCACTCATCTTGGATTGGCAAGAAGAATCGGGAGTTCTAAGTAAAGATAGGATTTTACTCCTACTTGAAGCAAGCAATTCAATCCAAAACCCTGTATTCACACTCAACACGGTGAAGGACCCGAAAACGAGTCCGATTAATCTTGTTGATTTTAAGTGTGATTTTCAAGCAAAGTAGCAAGGAGTTACGCGGCCTATAGGGAAGTCGGCTCAAAGCCGGATGCGTCTTTCTTGTTTAACCTGTCGCCTAAGATACCGCTGGACCTTCCTTTCTTCGCTCCTATTCCAAGTCAATGGATTCAAAGACCTGCCCCTATCTACCTGCAAGCAGGCGGAGGCTTACAAGGTCGGAACTTCACCCCCGGGGGTTACTGGCAACTTGTCGCGAAGTACCGCAATTTCACCCCTATCTACCTGAGACAGGCGGAGGCTACTTGGTACTAGTCAGTGAACTTTAATAATTCAACTTGTGATATTTGCTAGGATTAGTCGGAACGTGATATGGAAGGCGGGGATTTGGGCTCTGCCTTAAGGTATTCACACACACTCAAGTACCCACACTCAGCCTGAAAACAAGGTCTGTGATTAATTCCCGCAAGCAGAATTTCTGATTTTATTGATTTTTTTGGTCAATAATGTTAGCAATCCTGGTTTTAAGTTAAGTTATCACTTTGTTAGTCCAATCCACACAACACGCCTATCATCCAATCCCAATTTCCTTTTACTTAAGTTTGAAAAACCGAGAGAGGGAAATCGAGAAAAGTCGATGCATGAAAAACAATGATGCTTATGCTGAGTGAAGAATACTTATAGTGATCCCTTCGCTTTTATGCATGATGCAAAACAGAATTGAAATCTTTTACACTACATGCAAATGCAGACGACAAAATCCGCTCCTAGACAAGCAGTTCTATTAACGAGTGAAGTATATGTTGATTTGACTAGGTCTGCGGTCTAGGTGCGTCTTTTAAGTGTAATGTGTGGACATAAAGAATTACGAGCACAAGCAAATCCTAAAGTGTCTCGAGGAGCCGCTAGTGCAAGCCTAGTCTACAAATTCAATCCACACAGCACACAGGGACACGGTTCCACTATATTTACACACGCGAGAACCAAAACGGGAACCGCTAGAAATAATGCAAAAATAAAGAACAGGAAAATACAAGTCCTCTCAAATTACTCAAAAAAATTAAAATGCAGGTTCCTTGAAGCATCTTCGACTCCTCCCATTCCTCACACAAAAACAAGTTGAGGTCAGATAGAGAACGACACAAAAATACAAAATTAAAGGACAGAAAAATATGGACAAGAAAATCGGGGGTCAGACTGCCCGGGGATAGAAAATCAAACACTCAGAAAATAACTACAAATTAACCTAAGCCGTGCATCCCCAGCAACGATGCCATTTTGACAAGCATTTTACTACCCATATTAATTTAATCAAATTAATGGTCAAATTAATCGTTGTATTGTTCGTTGCAGTTGGATAATAAGAGCTAATAAAAAACCACTTTCAATTAAAGTCAAATTAATTTTGAGTGGCAAAATTTTTTTACATGGGCAAGCCCAAGGTCGATCTTAGGGAGGCATCTGTCTCCTTAGGTAGATTTGAAGCAAATTCCAAGGTCAGATATTCAGAAGGTATTTTTTTGGCATTTTTCAATTTTTATGTGAAGACACATGCATAATCTGGCCAGTTAACAAGTTAATTCAAAAATATGATCAAATTGATTCAAAAAATTATGACACTTGACCAGATGGTGAAATGCAATGAAATTAAGCTACTCTAATTTTTTTGGATTTTTCTTACACTAAATGAATTTACTGTGAATTTAAATTGAATGCAAGGTGATTTTGACTAAATTAATTTTAATAAATATCAATCATAATATTTTCAGATATAAAAATTATTCTAGATAGATCTAAGTGTGAAGAATCAAGGAAAATTAATAAACCTAAATTTCTATGTGAAATGTACCTATTAAAAATTAATTAAAGAAATCACTAAATGATTTATTCAGGCCTCGAGGTGTGTACAAATGAGTTAATTTTTGGATACAATGTAAAGTTAATTATCCTAAGTCTAATGTGAATTTTTGGTAATTTTTGGAGTCACAGAGAAATTACTACAAATTAAAACGCATAAATGGGCAAAATATGACAAAATTCCACCAATTAAATAATAATAAAGCCCACTATTCTTACAAAAATGTGCCAAGTTTCACATATGAAGAGGACAAATTAAGCTACACAATGCAATTTTCAAACTTGAAAAATGATTTAAATTGAATGCCTAAAGATGCGTGCAAAGACAGGGGCCTAACTGCAATTACAGGAAATAAAATTGATAAAAGTTAAACATGCTGACAGGGACTAATGTGCAATTACCTATACTGAGGGGGGTATGTATGCAAAATACCCACAGAACACGTACGCCTCACGTGGGAGCTCTAGGTAGGGACTGGAATGCAATTATTGAAACCTCCAAGGGCCTCGCTACAAAATACCCAGGCTGCACGTGCAAACCACGTGGGGGTCCCAGGCTCGGTGGACCTCGAATGCTCGGACTGAGGCTCGGGTGATTCTGGAGGTTCATACTTGGCTCGGATGGAGGTTCGGCTAGCATCGGGAGCTCCGAGCCTGAAGGTCGGGGAAGAGTCTCGGAGGGGAGACGTGGCGTGCTCTAGACCGTGGATCCAGTGAAGATCCAACGGTTGCTGGTGGCTGGCGCATGGCGTGTGTTGACCCGTTGGATCAAGATCGATCCAACAGTCCCTGAATCTTGAGAAAGATGGCCACGTGGAAGATCAAGCGTCGTTGGATTAGAATGGATCCAATGTCCCTCTGATGCTCTGGCGAATGGCGACGTGGCATGATCAGGTGCGTAGGATCCTCCTGATCCTATGGCTGCAGAGTGAAGGCTACATGGCATCATCCTGATCGTCCGATCAAGAAGATCAGAGGATGGCCGCTCTTCGTCTTCAACCGGCCTGCCCCCTCCTGCAACGGAGATGGATGGACTTCGGTGAAGAAGCTCTGGCTCCGCCTCCTTAGTCTGGGTTTGGTGAAGCTCGCGGGCGGCTCCCACATGGATGGGAAAGATCGTGGAGGTGTAATGGAGCCATCAGAGGTCTCAGCTGAGGCTGAGATGATCTGGAGAGCGGCGTCGGAGAAGCTCGAATGGAGCTCCGATGAGATTCCGACCAGTCAAAATTAAAGTACCTGCATGGGGTTAATGGATAGCCGAGGCATGCAGATGTGCTCGTGGGGTGACCGTGCGTGCGACGAGAGGCCTGAGAAGCGGTGAGGTAGTCCGGTGATCGAGCTCCATCAAGGTGGTAGAGCTTGCGTCGTTGGGGAATGAAGTGTGTCGGAGAAGAAGAAGGAGTGCGCGAAGATGCCAGCTCCGAGGCGAAGCTCGAAGGATGGCCGGCGGAGCGTGAAATGGCATGTGAACGTGAATAAAATAGAAGAAAAATCAAGAAAAAGAAGAAGAAGATCGGGGAGATGGAGGTATCTACCTGGGCTTGGAAGCTCAAGGGATGCTTCCGGTCGTCGCTCGAGGGATGGTAGAGGGCCCGAGCTCAAGCAGCTCGTCGGAGGAGCTGCAGCACGGCGTGGCGATGTTGTGGATCTCGCCGGAGGTGAAGGCCTGTCTTCGCTCGGATTTACACTCAATTGTTGTCACCAATATGTAGCTCTGAGCTCGAGGATACCTCTCGCAATGGCGGATAGGGGTGAAGGTTGAAGATGGTGGAGTATGTAAAGGTTGGAGGAGACAACGTAGTGGCGAAGAGGTGAAGTTGGTGGGCATCGTGGAGCGAGGTGGAGGGTGTCCATGGTGATAGAGGGGGTTGGCGAGGATGGGGGAAGAGTGGCGCACGTCGTGGTGGTGAAGGGAGGCGAAGAGGGTGGCTGGAGTGGCTCCCAAAATAGAAAGGGGGCGTCCCTCGTGCACGGTGGATGACGTGGGGTGCGGGGTGTGTGGAAGGTTGACGATGGCGCTTGGACCATTGGATCGCGAGATCCAACGGTCCTGATGGAGGTGTGGGTGGACGCTTTGGATTAGATCTAGGGTAGATCCATCGAACGGCTTTGGGCATGCCATGTGGAGGGCAGAAGATGTGATGTTGGCGTGCGGTCGGGATGAGGTCTGGGGTTTTGATCGAAAGGTCCAGATGTCGGGCAAGATGGAGGGCCAGGATTGAGGGCTTCTAGCGATGATCGGAGGGCGCTTAGTGCAACATGTGTCGAGCTGAGGGCGAGGCGCGAAGGGACGACCTTGATTGATCTAGGCTCGATCGAATGGCTAAGGAGAGCTGCAAAAATGGAAGGCCCAGATTAAGAGATAGATGAAGAGATCGGATGACGGAGATGACGGGGTGTGTGGCACGCAAAGAAGTGGACCACGTGGCGCAATCAGAGGGCGCCACGTGGCAAGCTCTGAGTGGCTTAAAGAAAGAAAAGTTAGAGAGAGAAGGAGGCCGAATTTGGAAAAACTCAAAACATAAAAGTTGTAGATCTCGATGAGATCTACAAGTTTCATGTTGACCAAAAAACGAAGATGAGGTCAAATATGATATAAAAATACAAGAGTACAAATATACATACATATAGTATACAAAGGGGCCCAAAAACCCAGGTTTTGCATACTACCTCCAAATTGAATAAAATTGATCTCATTTTAAAGGTCTCTGGATGTGTATTGATATGATGGTGAGTAGACCTAATTCGGAGGTTTTATGAGAGGGATATAGGCATTTTAAGGTCTAGGTTCTCCAACTAGGTTTGGGGCTTTATTGGGTAATTTTTTCAGGATAGGGATTTTTGGCCTTCTTCCTTATATTATTAACTAGTAATGTATACAATTTAAGGAAGGTGTTATTTGATTTTAGAGGGATATAATTAGTTGAATTATTGGGAGTATTTTTACAAGTGGATTTTACAAATGAATTGGCTTCTTATTTTAATGCAAATATGAATGATAAAATCCATGTATTGTGTGTTTATGCATGAATGCTATTTATGAAAGATAAGTGGAAATATGCATCTAATTACTCAGGAACAAGGCTCTATTTTCAGCTTTTAGAGTGATGAATCACAGATTCATCAGATCCACCTGTGCTGGAAAGGATGTTTTGTACCCATTGGTGAGGTCATCTAGTTTCTGGCTCATTTCTGCAAGGCTCTTCATCAATTAAGCCAAGACTTCCAATACAGGGTTCAGGGGAGCACCTCGGATGGTTCAGCGTGTTGTCCATACTAAGACTGAGAATGGCGTAGGGTTGTTGGTAGGAGTACTAAGAATTAAACTTTGGAAAAGGCTGGTATTGATGGTTCTGTGGAGTGTACTTTGATATGGAGAAACTACTTATCATTGATATGGCTAATGCTAATGGTACTGTGGCTGCTGGTACGACTTCTGTCTCCAATTGTTGTGGTATGGTGGTGACTACTAGCGTTGCGGCTGTTGGTTGTTCTGGACAAATCTTCTTCCTTGATGTTGAGGGAATGGATGGTTACTTGAAGATTGGCCCTACTGAATTTTGCATCGTTTGACCATATTCCATTCACCTCTTGAATGAGAGGCGGAGGTGGAAAACATGAATCGGGAAGGATTTGGAGCTTGGGCTAGTATACAACCAACTACTACTACAGTTGTTGAGGCGATGTGCACTCGGGGGCCTGCATGTAGTACACATGCTGAACCGTCAGTTGCGTTGGACTCTGCTGAGGAGTTTGAGGCGATGGGGGTTCTTTCGTATCGGTAGGAGTCATGGCTGATGCAGATACAGACTGACAAGAGATGATTGAGCCCACCAGCAGCACCAGTTGCTTTGTGATTTGTTCCAATTTGTCCAGATTTTGGGTCCTGTGTTCGATCACATATAGTTTCTCAAGGTCCTATGATTGCTTTTCAATTATGTCCATTTTAGACAGGTGGCTCCCTATGATGCTCAAGTTGGAGATCTCGTCCCTGGCCAGATCATGATATGTCGCCATATGAACTGGCTTCTATTGAATCTGTGGCCGACGCTGATATGTGCGGGACAACGACAAGTTGGCTTCTCCTTTGGCCATTTATTTGAAAATCTGGCACATGATGTCCTTGTCTTTGTTGAAATACGAACTACCACAAGCAACATCTATGAGCCTTTGTCTCTCAAGAGTCAGTCCCCTAAAGAGGTGTTGGGACCTGGCTGGTCCACAAATTATCATGATGGGGACATTTCTCCTACAAATCTCTGAAATGATCTCAAGACTCATGTATGGGCTCATGGGTGCCTTTGGAGAAATTAACAATGCATGTTCACATCTGATTGAGCCGATTGAGAGGGTAGAATTTGTGTAAGAAGGCTAACTTGAGCTCCACCTAGGTAGAGATGACTTTCCCAAGATGATTGATCCATTAGAGCACCTTATCCTGAATGTTGAATGGAAACACCGTCATCTTGACTACAACTAACAGTATGTTAGGGTAGTGTGTTGTTCCACAGATACGAGTGAACTATTGTATATGGATGCAGGGTTCTTCATTTGCATTCCCATGGAAGGTGGTAAGAAGGGACAAGATTTAAGGCTTTAACTCAAAAATGTGCATGGACTAGTGGGATCAGGATCCACTCAGTCATCTGGCCTGTGCCAGGGCTGTAAGTCTACTTGAGAGTAGGAATGAGCCTCTCTCCTCTCGGCTCATTATAAGGGCCTCCGCGAGCTCTATCTTCTCTTTGTTACTCTTATCCTTCTCCTCTTAGATTGTCTCTCCGTCTCTTTTGATCATTTAACATGTCTAGGAAGGGGACCCTGGTCAATGCCTGGTCTATGAGCTGCTGTTGAATTTCCTGAATGGAGGCAAGAAGTTATGCATTCATTGCATTCTGGTCTAGCTGTTGGTCCTGTTCTAGATGTGGTGGGTGCAGCGGTCCCTTTCCTCTTCCTATGGGAGCCATGTCTGAATCAGAATATGAAAAAAATCTCAGGCTCCAGATCATGCTTTTGATCTACACATGGAATGATACCCCTATCAGTCTGAATAGAAGCACCAGATGTAGAGAAGTGTTCTGTGTTAAGGCTAACACAGAACTTCGTTAAGGATGGAGATGTATCGTGAAATCAATTTCCATTCAAAATGTGTCGAGTTCGGGAAAAAAGTTATCTCATATTATTGAAGAAGTGGGGAGTCCGGAGAGCGGTTCGCAAAGTCCAATCCAGGTTCTCAAGAATCACCCTGAATTATTGGGTATGTCGGCTGCATGGAATCGATATGGGTGTCGGAGAGGTCTCTACCAATCCATCCATGAATTGCCATCTTAATGTTCAAGAGGGATATCAAGAAGGGATGAAAGATACGCTGATAAATAAGGAATAAAAGGAGTGTAAAATAGTAGTCAGCTTTTTTCAAAGTAAGCAGAGGTCAAAGATATGGAATAGAAAAAATGAAAAATGGCACAAATGTGCGGGAATGATCTTTAAACTAAATTAAATCAAACAAAAACCAAACGAGTTTTGGGTTCACTAACTCAAAACAAATGAAGCCATAAGCTTTCGACTAATTTAATCTTTTCAATTTTTTTTTCAGGCGAAATCTTTTCACAAGTCCTTAGAGGGCTATCCCTAGGAGAGTGTGTACTTCCAAGAAAGTACCATGTAATTGTTCCATCTCCTTTGTAACATGTAATCTACGCACTTAAAGGTCCTTGATCTCATGCCTAGAAGGCTACTTAACCAAGAAATATAGAAAGGAAGCCAATAGGCAAAACTAATACTTCCCTCGCAAGTGAGGTACTCAGACACGGAGCAATGAGACAGACACCCTCGTGAGGGCGTGGTCTATGCTCAATACTTTAGACCAAGTCGAATGCTCCACACAAGGTGGGAACACCATCATCAACAAGGCCCTACTCGCCCACGTACAATAGAGGTGCCAATACTTCACCGTCCCTGGTATTTATCAAGGTTGTCTGATGACGAGACCTTCGTGATCCGGGTAAAGGTAAAAATACGGTTGTTGCGACCCGAATCTCGAAGCTCAGTCAACAAGAAATCAAGACCACCAAATCAAAGAAATCAACAAATCAACTCAAATAGCGGTCTCGCTATTTTATTTAACTTGGTATAGAGACCAGGGTCGAACTGAAGGAGCACGAGTTGGCCAAAAAGCCTACGAAGTAGTCAAAAATCAAAATAAAATAAAACAAATTATTTTTGGTGGATTTTTATCTTTTTAATTTTTTTGTGATTTTTAATTACAAAGAAAATGTGAAACAAAACCAAAAAGTCACAATCAACTAAATATTAAACATTAAAAAACAAGTCAGAAAATTAAAATAAAACTATTTTTGGATTTTATGAATTTTCAAGTGTTTTGGTAATTTTCTCATATTTTTTTAATTTTTAATGAATTTTTAAAAAATGAAAGAAGGCTAAAAATGGAAGCTACTGTGCATCCATATTTGAAAGGCTATTTAAAAATATAAAAAAAGCCTCCAAAAATCTAGCGACAATTTTATGAAAAACTATAAATGAAAACCTAACTACAAGACAAGAAATTTTATTTTTTGAATTTTTAGGAATTTTATGATTTTTCTAAGGTTTTTAGGGTTTTTCAATTTTTAGGGTTTTTGTAGGTCCAAATGCAACAAAATTTCCAACAAAATTTGGACAGAGGCAAGAAGACAACAAAACACTCAAACCACAATTTTTTTAGAATTTTTAGAAGCTTTTTAATATTTTTAGTTTGTTTTTAAATTCAGACAGTAGCAAAAGTAGGGGTTTTTGAATTTTTAAAAATATAAAATGAAAACAAAAATGTCCCAAAAAATCAGTGAAATTTTTACACAGTGGCAGGGGCTACGTGTCCAAATTTCACGAGATTTGGAATTAATTTGATAATTTATTCAACCAATCAAAGGGTCACAGCACATAGGGACCTAAGTGCAAATAATGAAAACCTTCCAGCCAAATAATAACATGTAAAAAGCACGGGGCTATAAACGCAAAAGCCTAGAAAAGCATGAAGCACGTAGATGATTCGCATAAACAAGGGCATATCTGTCATTCCTATTTATAAAAATATAAATAGCAACAACACTAAACTCTAGGATAAAACATGCAATTGTTCCACAAGTCACGTGTCGATGCACGTGCTCCACATATAGATGGACTAAAGTGTAATTAAAATAAATACGAGGTCCTACGTGCAAATTACCCAAAATAAAAACAACGTCCAAAAGTATTTACAGGACTAAAACGAAATGTAAAAACTAAGGAGGGCCTAAGTAAAGTTTACCCCTTTATTACAGATCCAACGGTTGAGGGAGGTCCACTCATGATCGGACGGCTGTGCTAGGCTGTTACCCCTTTGGCGATGGATGCTCCTGATTAGATCCAAAGGTGGGTCCAACGGACGAGATCCTCGGCTGGTGAACGATTGAGATTAGAACTGCAACGAGGCTCGATCCAATAGCGAGAAGGCTCCCTGGAAGAACATGTCATCGGCGAAGTTCGTTCGGCCAATGCGCGCGCCTGGGGGCTCCTCCGGCGCTGCTCTGATGGGCGAATCGATGCTCGAGGCTGTCCGCAGCGAATGGTCTGCTCCGATGGGGCCGAGAGGTCCTGGAGGACCCCAGCGATGTGGTGGTCCTGGAGCTCCTGTGCTCGAGTTGTTCGAACCCCAGATGGGGTCCTTCTTCATTCAATCCTGCACAGATAGGAAGCTGGGTCGAGGGAAAAGTGCCTCGACCCGGTTACCACCGGAGTGGGCGGTTGGGTGAGGCGGAGCGGAGCTCTCCGGTGAAGAGACGGTGGAGGAGAGCCGATGACCGTATTCCTGGGCGAACTAGGGGGAACAGAGGGGTGAAGAACCTGGAGAGGAGTCTTGCGAGGGTGAAGGGCTAACCGGAGTGGCGAATGGATGATCGGAGAGTACAGGATGATCCGGTGAAGGCCTAGTGGTCGGAAATCGAAGAACCGAAAATCAGACGAAGCTGAAGCCTAGATGATCTACCTGATGGATGAAGGTGTCTATGCTGGAGGTGCTGGTCCTCCTGGGGTCTTCGCCTCGATGGAGCGATGTCTTCAGAGGCTCGGGCTCGCCGGTGGCGGAGCACGGCGAGATGGCTCGCCGGATCTGAGGCTAGAGGCCTCGGTCCTAGCTACACACACCCTCTACCTAGCTATCACTCAAAGAAAGGGAATGGAGGTCCCTGGAGCCGAAGGCGATGGCTGGAGATGAGGAAAATCATGGCTCCAGGTCAAGTTTTATACAAGCTAAGGTCCGAGAAGATGGGGATTGGGCACGCACTCCAAGGCGCGAACCCCTAAGAAGGATATCGGGCGTAAATCGCGGGTCCACCCTCGGCATTTGGAGCCTCAAATCGAGAAGAGTGGAAGGTGAATTGCGGCGAGAGAATTTGGCGAAGACAGGTCGAAACCGGATCCGAGTGAAAAGTGGTCCAGGGGGGATAGTTGACCGGGGTCAACAATCCCCCGTGGACCAATCAGATAATTCCAGGCCAAAAATATTTATAAATTAAATTAAAAATAGAAAATGATTTTATATAAAAATATTTACAACATAAAAAATGTTTATTATTTTTCAAATTATTTTTTAGTGATTTTTATTTATTTTTTTGAAAAATAAATTAATGTATATACATAATATAATATTATATACAGGTATAAAATACCGATGTATTTTATACTTTTATTTTTATTTCCTTATTTTTGTATAAATACTCCAATTTTATATTTTATTTATTTACAACATAAAATTTAGAGTATAAAATAATTTTTATTTGATTTTTATTATTTATTCACAAGGGTAAAATAAATAGATGTATTATTTCTATATACATGGTATATGTACAAGAAGAGAGAGAAAGTATTATATTTTTGGTTTTATTTTAATTTTAGAAATATATACAAATTATGAGAAACACATATTTATTTTTTATTTTTTATGAAAAATAAAATATATACATAAGAAGGAACATATTCATGGATGAATGGCCCTATCTCTCTCTACTTATTTTATTTTGCGATCAAGCCCATATTGGGCCCTCTCTTAGGTTCAGGTCACTCAATACTTATTCTAAATATTTCCTTCTTTTTCTTTATTTCTTTATCTTTTTTTGCATAAAACATGCTAATTATTGATATTTACACAAAGCATGCAATTTGGTAATTTATTATATTTACAAGTATCTATATGGTGTTTTGCAAAGATAAATAACTAAAATAAAAAAATAAAGAGTGATGAATGAGGATTCATCACTGCCACATATTGGGATTTGGGCTCTAATCCTTAGGAGTCGCGCCTCACTCTGTCTGAAACATACTTGAAAACAATGAGGGATTTATGAACGAAAAACAATGATGGCCATTAATAATTTTAAGGTCAAAGTTTTATTAGCAGTCCCCTTGTTTTAGTTTTTAGGTTTTCAAATTTTTGAGTATTATCCAATATAATGCACCTAACTTTTTGTATTTTCTTTTTGATCCTAAGTAAGCAAAAATAGAGGGAGATAACGGAAAAGTCATGCAAGTGGATACTAGGATGCAAATCTCACCCTCGTATCAAATGATGCTTGCAAAGTAAGAGGACTTACAATACTTCCCAACTCTCTCCATGTGGGATGCAAAATAGAATTTTAAATATCTACACTATATGCACGATATGTAAAGCTATGAAAATGCCCTAAACAAGAATTGGTATTATACGTGAAGAACCAAATGCTAATTATCTAGATATGAAACCAAGAAGTCCAGACTTAGAGACTCCTCGATAACTGCGTCAACGGGTCCTGTTAGCGTTGTCTGGAGCCTCTCATGGTGGTCAGTCTAAAATTCCAATAATCAACAATTTATGTTTGACCACATCCAAGTGTAGAGAACTATAGACACATGATTCTAATTAAGCTACCAAGTCAAGCAATCCTAAATCTAGGGGCTCAATCACAGAAAATAAAATAAAATTAGGTGGAAAACTCAAAAGTGTGAAACAAAATAAAATAAATATGAAGAAAATGCTAAAAACCCGACGAGGCCCCCAGATGAATAGATACCAGGGCAATGGAGCTCGTGAAATGAAGTGTCTGAAATCTCCAAAATTATTACAAATTAATTTACAAAAATAAAATAAAAACTATCCCTCACAAAAAAACAATGCTATATTCTCCTCTTCTTCTCTCTCATGCTCTCTCCAATTGGCCTATGTAGACAAGGCCAATCTCCTCGCATCTCGGGTGCGCCAGTTTCCTAAGAATTCACCATCATCACACAGTCCCTCGTAAGAAAGTCAACAAAGAAAAATGGGCTAGACATAGATAAACAATTATACACAATATAGAAAATGCTACATTATTTGTTGCTCCCTGGCAATGGTGCCATTTGAAATGCCAGAGAGACCTAGCGGATCAGTCGTGTGGCCTCACAAGGCGAGATCACAGTCGCTGAGGCGACCGACGCAAAGCCCAATGATAAATTCAACAATCAACCCACAACTAATATAAACAAACAATGCAAAACAAGGTGTAGAGTCAAATTTTATTATAAACCCTACCAATAAATGTGTATTACGTTCAGGTATGTGTAGGGTGTCGAACACATGGAACACACGTTTGTAGTAGGCTTATTATTCACTGCTAAATAGCAATGTATGTATTGTATATATAGTGACACAACATTAACTTAATATTTTTGTGGGTTTTCTAATTAATTGTTTATTTACTATTTTTTATATATTTTAGTTTTTTAGTTTTTATTTTTCATTTTCTTTAAGTATTTTCTTGATTTTTGTTTTCCTTTTTATAAGATAATAAGTGTATATATATCACTATATATGTAATAATATATATAATAAATGGAATATATATAGTAAATATATAAATCAATAAATACAAATAAAAACACAATCTTTTTTATTTTTTAATAGATATAAAATATATTTAGGGTATTTATAATAATTAATAATAATATTCACTATATATAATTGTATATATGTATATATAACCTATACAGGGCATTATAACAACAAATATTCAAAAATTACAAAAATATGATTTTTAAATATTCTTCTATTTTTGGTAAGTAGTAGTGATTTTTGCTAATTTTTATTTATTTTTAAATCCAAAACTTTCAAATCAGAGAATAATTAAATAAATCAAATGGTTTTGAGAATTAAAAATTTTAAATGGGTCCAAAATTTCTCAAAACTAATTTTAATATCAAGTAATATGTATATATATATTAATATAGGCCAGAAATGTATTTTTTAGGATATTAGAAAATATTTTGTTAAATTTTCAACGTTACCAAGAGTTTTTAATTTTTTTGATTTCCATCTGATATTTTTTGTGTATTTTGAATTGAATTGATAAAATATAGTAATAAACAATATTTATTTTTTTGGAATTTAAAGGAGTTTTGTATTTTTTTATATTTTTAAGTCAAACAGGGAATAAATATCTCTTTTGATTTTTAATAAATGAAAATGCATAAAAAATGCTAAACAAAATACATGACATGAAAAAACCATTCAATCATGGATTTGTATCTATTTTTGCACAAATTTTGGAACACATTAACTATTTAAAGAAAACGAAAATTTAAATTGAATTTATACAAGCAGTCGTGGGTATTTTTGTAATATTAAATAAATACGAGGGGGTACATGCAAAAACACCTAGAATTTTGAATTGAAACAAATTTTTTATATATTAAGCCACAATATAGAAAGTTGGGGGTGGGGGATTATATATGCAGTTTTGCCAACTCACATGGGGGGCTACATAAGCTGAGATGATAGAGGACTAATGTGCAATACCCAAAACATACAAATGATTCTTTATAATTTTCACGAAACTTCTACACAATAAAACATTTACAATACTAATTAATAAATACAAAAAGGTAGAGGGGGTTTTACGCTATTTACCCCACTTAAGCTCTTTTGATCCAGTTGCTCTGTGGAAAAACGTGGATGATCAGTCGGTTGTGGTCTCGCACTGGTTCGACTTGATTGAACAACTACGATTAGATCTAGCACTATCACCATATCCAACAACAACTGGGTTGTCTACAAGAATTGCCAAGATCTCCATGGAGGGGAGGCTTTGATTGCTCCGTTCTTCATCTTCCGATGGCCTCGTCTCGATCTGACAATAATAATGTATTCTTGGGACTCGTCGATACGTGAAGGTGTTGGCCGATGACATCCAAAGATCCTACGGTGGAGGATCTGGAGATCGTTCTTACTCCAGCTCACCTAGAGCTCCTCCAGGTGCTCCAGTCGACTCATGTAGGGTCTTCAAGTCTCAATGCTACAACAAAAAGACTCATCGTCTAGAGGGTGATCTCCTTGACTAGTGGTTTGAAGCTGGAAGCGAAGGGTGAACGGAATGGTGAAGCTCCGACGAAGGTGAGGTGACTGAGCTTTGGTTTGCCAAATCCTAGATGGATTTGGGTTGAACAAAAGGGGGAAAGATTGAGAACATGAAGGGGAATGAAATGGGATGAAAGACGAGTGAAGGGACAATCGAACACGATCGGATTTGGCTTGGAGCTCAAGCTCCAGGTCAAAAAGGGGTTCTGATTAATCCTAAATTACAAGATAAGAGTAGAAAGTAAATGCGGGAAATGGAAACTAAACCTAATATTTACCTAAAATGAAAAATAAAATGCCTCAAATTGGTTGGAAGACCAAGGATGCAGAACCTACTAGAGCTGCTCCGGTAATGAAGTTGGATCTCCTCCTCTGCTGCTCCTTGTCGCTACAGATCTACCTATCCACTTGCTACCACCAATGAGATGAGGCATACAAGAACCGAGGGGATAAGATTAGTCAAGGAAGGATCAAACTCAAAAACGAAGATGGTGATGGGTTTTTGTAGGCTAGTAGTCACTGAGTTTGAGGCATGGAGGCGTGCCATGGCAAGTGGGTTGGTGAAGATTCGATGATGGGCAAAGGTGTCAGAGGTGAGGAGGTCAGAGGGTTGGAGGTCTCATGGGAAAGGACTGCATGGGTGTGGCATGAAAAATCGAAGAAGTCGAGGGGTTTCGAGGTCTGACACGACCAGTTGGGCAGGCCAGGACAGTTGACCAAGGTCAACAATTGTTGAAATCTGGTTGGTCCACATTGACAACAAGATAAATCCAGCCTGAAAATATATTATAAAATGAATAAAAAATAATGAATGAATTTATTTATTTTTTACTAAAACATGAAAAATATTTCATATTTTATATAGTATTTAATGCCTATTTTTATTTATGTTTTCGATGCTATTTACTATAGGTTACTATTTACATGTATAAATATAGGTAAATATACATGTATTTTAGTATTTTTATTTTAAATTTGTATTATATATTTTATTATTATATACATATATTTTATACATTTTTAGTTTATTTAAATACATATTTAGGTCTTTTTATTATATTCTTTTGAATTTAATTGTATACTTATGTACATATATTTTATATGTATATATAGGAATACTTTATCGATGTTTTGAAATAATTAATTTGATTTATTTTATTTTTGATGGTTTTATTTTATTTTGATTATGTAGATGTGTTTTAAATTGTATTTACAATTTTATAAAAATATAAGAAATTGAAAAATATAGAGGAGAAATATATTGAATATAATATATAAGTATACTACACAATTCGGGCACAAATCCTAACTTTTACATCATAACTCCAAATTGAATGAAATTACTGATGAATTTGCATTTCATCATATTTATTCATTTAATTTAGCTTAAAATACCTTATAAAATACTTGTAAATATATATAAATCTCTCCTTTTACTATCCCTAATTCTTGTGTAAGTACTGTATATTTATTACTATTTTTAATCTAAGAAAAATAACTAAAGAAATAAAGAAAAAATAAAGAAAAATAAAGACTTTATATATGAAATAAATACATGCTCACTCTGACTCCGAAAGAAGGTCAAGACTTGATCTGATCGACAAGGAATAAAGTAGGGGGAGACAAGGCTTAATCACTAAAATAATCAAGAAAATCAACTCTCATCTGTGCATATTCATCACTTGTATATCACTATATATATTACATATTTTATACACCAATTCATCACCACATTCGCTCCAATAAAATTATTTTCTTCTTGGAACTTGTACATAAAAATTAGTTGTAAATATTAAAAATAATTGCAAGAAGAATCATTGTATAGTTTGTAAATAATAATACTTTGAAAAAAACTGTAAAATTCAACTTGTCAAATCAATATCTTCTTCGTAAAAACTCCAAATGAAGAAAACTCATGTTTATTGTACTCTGAATTAAATAATCTCTAAAATGGCCGTGCTTTCATAAAAATTAGAGTTAAGATGTGAAATATGCCTTTTTGGGGTGCTATTGTATATTATACATATGTATATTATGTATGTATATTTAATTTTCTTATATTCTTGTATAAATTGTATTTTTAACTATTTGTATATATTATATTCGACTTATATAAAATAGAAATAAAAATAACAAAACCAAAAATAAATAGAAATAAAATCATGTATATATTGTACATGTATCACTATGTATATAGTAAAATACCCCTATTTAATTATCCTAATACATTACATCATAAAACTAAAAAAATATGGTTAAAATCCTTGTAAAATGTCTTAAAATAATAAATTATAAAATTATATGTGTATTTGTAGAAAATGTATTAAAAATACAAGTATTGTATACATAAGTATACATACCTATGAATAAAAAGGTTTCATTTATTTTTACCCTTTTTTATAACGTATTAACTTAGCCATGGCCGGTCCCAAGCTCGGGTAAATGAGGAGGGTTGCGTTAGGTAGCCGACAACTAGCGTAATACAGTTGGAGTCAACTTCCTAAATATATTTTTTTAAAAATATTATTAGGAAGTTGCCTCATGGTAGTCTGATCTTTTCAACATGGATTTAAGCAAACATACATATCTCGTTGGGGCGTTCCCTACTTGCGACGCGTTGCATTGCCCGAATGCAACGAAAAATTGGCAAGGACCACTACATCGTAGCCTGGATATAGTTCAAAATTTGCAAGGGTTCTCGCATGAGGAACACATATGAGTAAATAAGTTAGTTCTACTACATCATCGCCCGAATGCAGTCCAAAATTTATAAGGGTTCTCGCATAATGGACACATGCGAGTAAAGAAGTTAGTCCAAAAGAAATTGCAAAGGAAGTTGTAGATTGGTAGTTGGAATGTTGGCACTTTAACTGGAAAATTGATGGAGATAGTGGATACGATGGAAATTCATATACTATGTCTTCAAGAGACTAAATAATTGGAGAGAAAGCAAGGGAGGCCGAGAAGACATGCTTTAAAATTTGGTATTCAGGTAAAGATAAGGGTAGAAACGATGTTGGAGTGTTTGTTCGTAAGGATTTGAAGAGTTGTGTTGTTGAGGTGCAAAGATTCGGGGATCGGATTATTTTGCCAAAATTAGTGCTTGAAGAGAAAAATTCCGAATATCATCTCAGTTTATGCACCGCAAATTGGTTTAGATGATAGGACTAAACAAGCTTTTTCGGAGGATCTGGATACGATTTTACAAGTAATCCCACAAAGAGAGATGTGATTTGCATAGGTGGAGATCTTAATGGACATGTGGGAAAAGATGCTTCAAGGTATGCTAGTATTCATGGAGGACATAGTTTTGGGGATAGAAATGAAGAGAGAAAAGTCATTCTGGATTTTGTAATGGCATATGATCTTTTCAGAGCAAACACTCTCTTCAAGAAGAGGGATGAGCATTTAATTACTTATAAGAGTGGTCCAACTAGAACACATATAGATTACTTTGCGTTGAGGAGAAGGGATCGGTTGTGTTGTAAAGACTGCAAAGTAATCCCGGGAGAGAGTTTGACAACCTAACATCGTCGGTTAGTCTTGGATGTGCTAATAAAAGGGATGGTGGAAAAGGAGGGTTCCTAAGATCACTAAGAATAGATGGTAGAATCTTTCACTGAAGCAATCGAGCTTCAGGGATAAGGTTTTAGAAGACTTATCTTGGGATTACAGCAGAAGTGCAAACGAGATGTGGGAGGCAGTATCATCTTGTATCCGAAAGGTAGCCAAAGAGATACTAGGTGAGTCAAAGAGAGGAGCTCCAGGTCAAAAGGAGGCTTGGTGGTAGAGTGAAGGAGTGCAAGATAAGCTAAAAATTAAAAGAGCATGCCTTAAAGCTATGTCTAAGGATAGAATAATGGAAACTGTCACAAACTAAAAAATAGTAAAGAAGGAAGCAAAGAAAGATGTAAGCGAAGCTAAGTCAAAAGCTTATGATTTGTTTTTATAAAAATCTCAACTCTAAGGAGAGCCAGAAGGATATATTAAGGTTGGACAAAGCAAGAGAAAGAAAGACCAATGAATTTTCTCAAGTGAGATGCATTAAGGAAGATGAAGGTCACATGCTTGTTACTCAGAAGGACATAGAGACTAGATGGGAGCAGTACTTCCAAAAACTTTTCATTAGGGAAGGAAATAGAGAGATCACTTTGGGTGATCTATCTAGTAGTGGAAGTTACTTGAATCGTGCAAGCAACATATGAATACAAAGAAATGAAGTAGAGGAGGCTTTGAAAGTTATGAGACCTAGGAAAGGTGTAGGACCGGATGACATCCCTGTAGAAGTATGGAGAGTTTTAGGTGAGCATGATTTGACTTGGATTACAAATCTATTCAATGGTATTTGCCGAAGCAAGAAAATTCCTGATGATTGGACGAGTATCGTGGTGCCTCTTTATAAGAATAAAGCAGACATTCAAAATTGTTCAAATTACAGAGGTATCAAGATGATGAGCCACACTATGAAAATTTGGGAACATGTGATCGAAAGAAGGCTGAGGCAAGTTTCCAAACATAAAAGAAAACCAATTCGGATTCATGCCAGGTTGCTTAACTATTGAAGCCATCCATTTGCTGAGGAGAACAATGGAGATTTATAGAGCTAAAAGGAAGAACCTCCATATGATATTTATTGATTTGAAGAAGGCTTATGATTCTGTCCCACGAGGGATATTGTGGAGAGTTTTGGAGAAGAGACAAGTACCTGTCCTATACATTAACCTCATAAAGAATATGTATGATAGGGCTTTATCTTGTGTAAGTAGCCCATCTGGGAAGACTGACTATTTTGACATCAACATTGGTTTACATCAAGGTTCAGCTTTAAGTCCGTTTCTTTTAACATTGATTATGGATGAGTTGACAAGTAACATTCAGGATGAGTTACCTTGGTGTATGTTATTTGCTGATGATATTGTGTTGATTGACGAGACTAGAGGTGGAGTAAATGAGAAGCTTGAGGTCTGGAGACATAAAGGATTTCGTATAAGTAGGGCTAAGATGGAATATATGAAGTGCACCTTTGATGGAAGTAATGGTGAAGGAATTGATGTGAAGATTGGTGATAATAACATTCGGAAGAGAGATTCTTTTACATATCTGGGATCTATTTTGCAATAGGATGGGGAAATTGATGGAGATGTTACTAATAGAATAAATGCATGCTGGCTAAAGTGGAGAGGAGCCTCTGCTGGCTGCTGTTCTCTGTGATAAGAAAATTCCTTTAAAAATTACAGGAAAGTTTTACAAAGTAGCCGTAAGACCTACTATGATCTATGGATCTGAATGTTGGCCTATGAACCATAGACATGTGCAGAGAATGGTTGTAGTAGAAATGAAAATGCTAAGGTGGATGTGGGGACACACACATAAAGATCGAATTTGAAATTATGCAATTAGAAAGAAAGTTGGTGTAGCCCCGATCGAGAATAAGATGCAAGAAAACCGCTTAAGATAGTTTGAACATTTGCAAAGAAGATCAGCGGATGCACCACTTAGGAGATGCGAATGTTGGGATGTTGAGCCGGCTAAGAGAGAGCAAGGACGACCCGAGAAGTGTTGGAAAGAGACTATACGAAGGGATCTTAGCTTTATGGATATAAGCCCAAGATTGACCCAAGATAGATCTGAATGGAGGCGAAGAATTCATGTAGCTGACCCTACTTAATTGTGGGAAAATGCTTTGTTGTTGTTGTTTCTTTATAACTTATTTATTTCATTTTTTCGTTGTTTTGACATTTTTTGCTTTTGTCTTATTCAAGATGCGTTCTGATTGGTTGAGCCCGGGTCTGTTGACCTGGGTCAACTCCATAATCCTCCAGCCTGGCTCATGTTTTCCGCCCACTAGTGACTTTTCTCCATTTATTCCCACTTAATCCGCCACATAACTGCTCCTACTTTCTTCTTCAATCTTCCAGCCCTAATAACCACCTCCATCGTCCGATTATCACTTCCCTTTTTCCTTCCTCGGATTGCGCATTATTTAAATTTTAATGTCACAATACTCACACCTATTTATAGTTCCAGATTTCCTCTCACGTCGGTTGATCAGGTTTTTGGAGGTTTCTTGCTCGAGGTTGTGTTAGGAGAGAGGAGACGTTGATAGCGTGTCTTCTTCCAATTGAAAGAGCGGAGAATCCCTTAGGATCGAGATCTAGTTACGTTGTTGGAGCATCGCTGCAATGTCTGAGCTTCTTTGACTGCAGATGCAGATCGAGGCTACAACTTTTTCCAACTACCATAGGTAGTAGTAGGTATTTTCCCTTTTGATTCGTTTTTTCATTTCGTTTTGATTTTCCATTTTAGCATAGATCCGCTCATCCTTCATTTGCCTCCGATCTGTTCGATCGGGGGTGTTCTGATCTTCATATTCACATTCCAACCTCACGACTACTATCGCCTCAAAGTTCTTCACCTTCTTTTATAGTTTGATCCCCCAAATCTTCACAGGATCTGTTTTGCGACTCCCCTTCTGGCCACCTCCATCAGAGTCTTCATTGACCCCCTATTTCTGTGTTTCTTTTACTAAGAAAGACAATCGGAGAAGCTACTCCGAGCATGATCCTCTTATATGTAGTAGGAGTGCATCTGGAATCATAGAGCATGATCTAGAGCTCACCGAGTTTGCTGACCATTTGAAGCTCTAGATCTCGATTGGGTCGTTATTGAGCTCTGTTGGATCATCCTGTCGATAAGAGCACCATTTAAGCAATCTTTACTGATAGTCAAAAGGTTTCTGTGAGCTATATCGATCGAGATTGCATCGATCGAAGATCACCTGGGCGGCCTTCATACTAGTTCATCCAGTTGCGTTTGCATCCATTGGATCAAGAAGGTGAATCCTATTTTCAATCCGAACCGTCCTTGTACGTCCAATTACTGACCATAGATTTATATCAAGATCCATTGTTCACATCCGTCAGATCCACACAAAGATAGCACGTGACCCGATGATGAATTACTCCTTCGTCCTTGTTGTTTTTTTAGATTTTAAAAATAAGCCCCCAGTGGACACACATCACAACCTCAATGTTTGAAAACTTGCATTATCATCCCTGTTGTTTATGTTATTAGCAAGTGGATCCTATTTGAATTGAAGATCATGCGAAACACATGACTTTGTGGTAAACTTGTAATAAAAATCGTATTTGTTTGTTATTGTTTGCCCCCTAAAATAAAATATTTACATAAAAGTCCGTGTCGATGCAACTCATGAGTGCTGGTATGAGCATTTAGTGGGAAAATTGCAATATAAAACCTATATTTCTTTGGTTTGTTATTCATTTAGTCTAGAAAATAGTTTTCTTTGTATATAGATCCCTGCGAGTCAATCTTTTAATTTGTTTATTAATTGCTTAATTAATTAGTTAATCGTTATAAAAAATCCCATAAACATTCTTATAAGCACATGCTAATATGTTCTTTCACTTTGATTTTTGTTTTGCAATTTATTTATTCATTATTTTAAGTAAATAAAAACATCAAAAATATTTCCTATTTGCATTAGAAAATTAATAAAAATGTATAAAAATTGTTCCAAAAATTGTATAAAAATTTCTATTTGCTTGATTTGATTTGTTTTAATTTCTGACCAATTTTTTTCTTCAAGTTCCTCATAAAAACAAAAAAAATAGTAAGACATTAAAAACACTAAAAAAATCATATTAAATCACAAGAATCCAAAAAAATCAGAAAATTACATTCTATAAAATTTGAAAAATCATCTTTGCTTATGTATATATTTCCTCCATTTTTGATTTTATTTTCTTTATAATTCCGAAAATGTTGAGAAAATCACAAAAATAATAGAAAAGCATTAAAAATACAAAATAATTTCTTTGTTTTTTTGCATTTTTTAACCTTATTTAAAAAATACAGAGCATTTGTTTCTTCATTCCCATTACTCTTTTATTGGTTTGTTTTAAAAAAATTAAAAAAACATTTGCAAAATTAGAAATCATAAAAAACTGAAAATTAGAAAAGCAAAAAAAAATATAAAAATTAAAAATCTATAAAAAAAATAAAAAGGGCAAAATCTACAAAAATCCAGAGTAGTTCGCTTTGAGTTTCCAGCTTTTTATTTCATTTGCTTGCCTTTAATTTAAATAACCCTTGGGATATTTGTAGCCTTGATGACAACCTGACTAACTAGGGTTAACTTGATTAATTAATGTGTCATCGTCACCTAAGTTAACCGACTCGAAATTAACCACACAATAAATCAAGCAAGTACAACAAGTGGTCTAGCTACTTTTGTTACCCTTGTATAGCGATTAGGGTCGAACACAAGGAGCACAATTAAACCTAGGTAGTCAAAGCACAAAGATTCAAAGGATTTTTATTTTCTTTTTATTAGTTTTTAATTTTGGAAGTTTTTAGTTTCGAAAATAAAGATAATAATGATTGAAGGATAAAAAGAATGCAAACAATCTTTTTTTCTATTTTTTTAAAAATGGTAAAAATGCACAGAAAAATCAACTAAAAATATTTTTGTGATCTTGAACTAAGAAATATACTCTAGAAGCTAAAAAAGGTATCATGAGCAATTGCAAGATTTGGGTTCATTGATATTTCTGGTATAGTAGATGCTATCACACATACAGCCATACTCAATTCGATGGAATTGTTTGATCTTAAAGTGGATCTTCTATAATTTTGCACGTGAGGGGTTATTTCTTGGTTTCGTTCAGTCATTAATAACTTGATTATTTTTAGATAATAGTAGATAGAAACAACACTCGTAAGGAGTCCTACTGAAACCAAGAATTATAGGCTATTGACTATGGTACACAACTTTCCTTGTTCACGCATCACATGTGGATAGGTGGATTTCTCATAGTTGGTGCTGCTGCACACGCAGCTATTTTTATGGTAAGAGACTACGATCCAACTATTAACAATTTTTTAGTGTTTTTATAATTTTTGGAGAATTTTTTGTCTTTTTATGGCTTTTCTAAAAAATAAAAAACCGAGAAATATAGTGCACAGCCAGGTGTATTTTTCAAAAAAATAACATATGAACTTAAAACTCCTGGAAACTAAATTTATTAGAAACTATATTAAAAATCTAAAAATAGAGACCAAGAACATGATTTTTAGATTTTTCTAGAATTTTATAAAATTTTTATGATGTTTTATAGTTTTGTAAATTTTTATGTCTTTATAAAATCAAATGCAATGAAACTTGGACATAAATTCAAATACACCAAAATGAAGCTACTCAAAATTTTTTAGAATTTATAAGTAATTTTACATTTTTTATGTTTTTTCATTTTACAATTTTTTATGCTTTTTATAAGGCAAACATAGGAATCTTGTACCGTTTTTGAATTTTTAGTAATAGTAAATCAAAGAAATAAATCAAGCAAAAATGACAATGCAAAGAAAATACTATCATGAGCTAAACCTACTTTTTATGCAATTTTCAGAGTTATTTTGCTATTTATTTCAATTAATAAAAGAGAGTGAAGAACTGAGAGGCTCAACAAAAGAGAGCTAAACCTCTGACCGGCTAGCTGAGAGGCTCAACACCAAGATGAAAATGTTCCGCATCGACTGGAGTACTCTGATGGAGCGAAGAACTGCTGGATGAAGATATGGGGCTCAATTTTCCTGGAGCAGCTTCCCCACTAGAGTTAAGGCTAAATTCAAGACTCCTATGCTTCCAGATCCTGCAAGGAGTATCACAACTTGAAGGCGAAGCATCAGCTAGGGTTATTTGCAGCTAAAAAGGAAAGAAGCAGTGGGGGATGGTGTTCGACTCCCGATGTTAATAGAGGAGGGACGTCTGAGACTAATCTCGCTCTGATGTGTGATATTTAGGATGATCAGGTTTTATGAGAGTGTGGTCTGCAATGTGAGGATCAGATCGATACTGATAAATGGTCGGGTAGAGCTCAATACCCGCTAGTCAGAGCAAAAAAGGCAGACTGTGGCTAATGGACGGAATTGTAAATAAATGGGGAAATGCGACGGCTAAAGGGTACCAAACATTTGGAAGTGGTGGGTGAGGCACGGCGTAGGTTCAGGTGAGTCCCTCAACCTAGCTGCGGGAGGTTGAGGAGGCTGGTCTCAATGGCAACGTCCAGCCACGAAGCGATCTACACTCAACTTGGCTTTGATCCAAGCTCGGAGAAGGCCCAGGAGGATCATGTCACTACCCTATAGGCACCAGTTGAGGAAAGGAGGTGCGAGGAACGTCGTACCCTACACAAGTGGGGGGAGGAGAGGATTTATAGGTGCCCTAAGGTTGCAATCTTAGGGTGATTCAGACCTGCCTATGGATCTGTGAGGATCACAGATCATCAGGGTACGTAGGGGTCTGCAATCCAAGGTAAACATTGGTCAGAGTCGGGCGGATTGTAGAGAAATTGGGTTTGGTGATGGCAAGACGGGTCGAACCTGTTTGGAGGAAGGGTTGACCCGGGTCAACAGACCCGTGTTGACCAATCAGAAATTAAGAATATACAAAATAAAAGAAAATTCAATTAAAATAGTAAAGGATTTTAAAATAAAAATAGATAAATCGAAAAATGTTTATTATTTACAAGCTTTTTTCTATGATTTTTACTAATTTTAATAATATATATAGTATTATATACAATAGATGGTATTATATATAGGTATAATATACCTAGAGGAGTGATCCTGTGAGATGGGATTTTGTGAGATGGTGAGATGGGAAATTCTGGACCACTAGTTTCAACCAGGAGAGAGAAAGCCAGGAGAGAGAAGACAAAAACTAGCGGACCAGAATTTCCCATCTCACCATCTCACCAAAATTCCATCTCACATGATCGACCCTCAATATACTTTTATATTACATACATGCATTTTTATTTAATTATTTTTGCAAAAATACTTGTATTTTATATTTTTTAGATAATAATGTAAATAGTATAAAAACATTTTTATTGTATTTTTTTAAATTAATTACATGCGTTAATAAATTAAGTATATGTACAATATATACAATATTCATGTTATTATACAATGAAGATTGGATTTTATTTTTATTTTCTTTTGTATTTTATGAATTTTATTTTAATTTTATATCATGATTAAAAATATATACAAGTGTTTAAAAATATAATATACACACTATATATACAAATTAAATAAATAAATAGATACATATATGCATAATAAATAAATAAATAGATAAATATATGCAAGTATATGTGTTTTACAATGGTACACAAAATAATTTTGCAATTATTTTTATTATTTACATCACCTTTTTATTTACATATTTTATTAAGGAAATTAATTTTTTCTAGATTGTTTTAATTATAAATAAAAATAAGTGAAGTATATTTACAAGATGAGTAGTGATGAATATATACAGTGAATAAGGACCCTATCTCTTCCTACTGTATTCATTGTCAATCATGCCAATACGTGACCTTCTCTTGGAGTTCGGATCTGCTGCATTTATTGCATAAATACATCCCTATTTTTCTTTCTTTTTCTCTTATTCTTTATTCTTTTATTTTGATTAAAAAGAATGTTAATTACACAATAGTAGCAAATGCATGCACAATGCTAATTTATTATATTTGACATATATTTACATGTATTCTGCATAGGGAATTTGGATAAAATAAAAGAATAAAGGATGTGAATCACGGATTCATTATTCCCATATACTTTACCTTTGCTAGTTCCCTAGCAAATACTTATTTGAAAAAGAAGTGAAAAAGGAATAAAGAAAAGAAAAGGCAAAAAACTTAGAACAATGATAATTAATAAACTTATCTTCATAAAATTGGAGTATGGAGCTTGGTCAGACCTTTGGATTATTAGTTTGGTGGAACCTTATTGGGAAATGGACTTAAAACCTAATAGACTCTAAGTTCCACAAGACTCCTATTCAGGTCGCCTCAACAGTCAGGTCAGAACAAGTCTACATGTGCAAACTCTTATGATTACGAATCTTTACTTGTACTGTGTAAGTGAGAAATATATCCCCACCTCAGAAATGGAAAATAAACAACCTCCCTCAACAACGTGACTCTAGTATCCCGATCTAACAACTCTTTCCTTGAGGAGCGAAGCATTCCCTTCTAAGTTCAAGTGCAGTCACTTAAAGAAGAGGGGAAAGAAGAGAATGGACTGTGGCCAGTGAAGCCACGTATCCCTTGGAGCATGACTAGTGTAGCCAAGTTTCTAGCTGCAAGCTTCCATGAGATGAGACAATGAATGACATAAGCTTTACTTACTCAACTATATACATTCCGGCAGACATTTTATTTTCTATCAGGACTCTCCCCCTTTTTTGGAGTATTTGCATTTTTTTATGACATATATATACAATATATATAAAAGTTGCAGCATGTACATAAGGATTTTTTCCTCTTGAGTCAGTATACTATCCCACTTTTGAAGCAGTATCACAATCCCACGACATCCTGTCATTAGACATCAATGCTACTAGACTAGGTTGAGATGCACTTCCCTCCCTAGAGGAAGACAGATGTTCCCACTAGTTGTTACACACCCATGTGCTACCCCAAGACAAATGATTTTGCACCCGCACCACCTCATCCATGACGAGCTATGTGTAGAGTGCTTGTCCAAGTTAAGCCACTGTTTAGAAGAATCATGCGTGTGTTGTGAAGTATTGTACTTAGATCAATCTATATGACATGTGAACATAGTCTTGTGGACTTAAAGAATTAAGTCTCCAGGACCTGAAAAATCTCAACCTCATTTCCTATAAGGTTCCTCTGAAATTAAGTGGATTAATGTCCTGACCAAGCTCCATTCTTCAATTTTATTCTAGACTAGTTTAAATGTCAATACTATTCTCAAAATGCATATGCACGTGCAATAAATATTTTCAAAACATTTTAAAAGAAAATAAAAGACAAAATCTTTTTGAAAATTTTTCAAAGAACTTTTGCAAATATTTATGGGTTTTATCTTTTTCAAATTTAATGGCATTTTTAATAAGAAAGAAAAGGAAGAAAATTTTTACAAATATTTACAAAATATGTACATATTTACAAGATTTTAATTTACATCGTTTATAAACAATTTTTACAAGTGGATTTTATCTACAAGAATTTTATAAAGGGATTTTATATACACGATTTTATATACAAAGTTTACAAATAAGTATAGGTTTTATCTACAAAGAATTTAAAACACATATATACAAATACTTTATATACCCATAATTTATAACCCATGTAACAAAATATTTTACAAATATTTTTACAAATTTTTTCAAAACATTTTCAAAACCTTTGCAACACTAGTTTTACAAACAATTTTACAAATCACTTTACAATTAGTTTTTCAAAAAGGTTTATGCAAACATTTTGCTTTCACACATTTTACAAATATTTATACCATACACATAATTTTGATACACATAATAATTTACAATCATTTCGTAAACAAAACATTTTTACAAATATTTTCCAAAAATTTGTACAAAAATAATTTTATAAAGGTTTTTACAAGAAATTTTGCAAAACCTTTTACAAAAATTTTACATGCATTTTTGCAAATATTTTTTAAAATATTTTTATTCCAGTTTTGTAAGTATTAGCCATATTATTAACCCCAAAGTATGAGTTATGGCTAAAGTATATATACATATATACGACACCCCCTACACTTAGCTCGATCTATGTCCTCATAGTGATCAAAAGAGCGATAAAGGAAGACATAAATCATGCTAAGTATAGAAAAGTGAAAAGAATCCTATACAACAATGACTCAAATAATGATGGAATGCATTGAATAGAAGTCGGTGCTCCCCACTATACTTAGGATCAAATAATCCTAAGTATAGAAGACTGTACAGGAGGGAAAAATAGAGGAAGAGAATGTATTCGAAATCAAAGACTTGTCTTGTCCCTCTCATACTTAGGGAAAGAGATGCCTAAGTATAATAAAGAATATCAACAGTTGATGGACAAGTGAGAGAATAATAAGCGAAAGGAAAAACAGATATTTCCTCCCCTATACTTAGGGTAAGATGTCCCTGAGTATAGGAAGCAAAACAGAGGTAATATAACAAAAATAAATATGAATGACACAGATTCAGCATCACCTTATACTTAGGATGAAGCACATCCTAAGTATAACAAGAATCCTAAGCGAGACCTCGAGTGTTAAGCAGAGCGGAAGAACGAAAGAATAAATTAGAAAACATGGATATACAAAGAGGCGGAAAGAAGTGTAACTCAGGTATGAGTTGCAAAAGATGAGAGCCAAAGAAAAAATCTCATACAAAGTGAATCAGGGCAACATCAATAGTCAACAGGGCGTGATCAAGAAAAGGCTTTAGGAGCTGACCGCTGACCCGAAAGATGGACTCAAAAGACAAATAAGATATATCAATATTATCGTTGTCGTGCACCTTTCTGATCAAATATGGACCTTTCCACTTGCTCCGTAATTTCCCTGGAAATAATCTCAATCTAGCATTAATAACCATACTCTCTAATTTGGCTAAAACATCTTACGGTTGATGTGTAAATCGTGCCATATCTTCGCTCTATCCTTATACTGTAGGCTACTCAAAAAGATTGTATCTCTAAACTCCTCCAAGGCTGCCAATTATGCTCTCCTCTAATCTCCTACACTCTCTAGATCCAATAATATCTTTGTAACTGCCCATAGTGACATGTGCTTAATCTCAACAGGTAAGTGGCATGTCTTCCCATAAACGAGTCGAAATGGAGATGTGCCCAAAGGTGTCTTGAAGGATGTACTATAGGCCCACAAGACTGAGTTCAAAAGCTGTGTCCAATCCATTCGGTATGGGTAGTCTACCTTATGTAATATCATCTTGATCTCCCGGTTCGATACCTCAGCAAGACCATTTGTCTATGGATGATATGTAGTGGAAACTCTATGGTCTATGATGCATTTGTTAGCAATAGACCTTACATTGTCCTTGATAAAATGAGTCCCCCCGTCAGAAATCAAAACTCTAGGAACCTCGAATCGTGATATAATATTCTTTCTCAAAAATATGCAAACAGTCATCGCATCAACATCTCGGGTGGGGTTGGCCTCAACCCAATGACTAACATAATCTACGGCAATAAAATGTACTCAAATCCCTGACTCTTAGGGAATGGGCCCATAAAATCGATGCCCCATGTATTAAAAACCTCATATAAGTGAATGGGCTGCATCAACATCATGTCTCTATGACCACAACTGCCCATCCTCTGACAGCCAGTATACCGCTTCACGTATTCATCTGAATCCATGAAGAGTGTTAGCTGCCAAAGGTTGGATTTGAGAACCTTTTGTGCTGTCCATCTCCCAAAGTGATGTCCTCCTGCCTCAAGCTTGTGGCAATAGCTGAGGATATTGTGGTGCTCCTCCTGAGGAATACACCGACGATAGACACTATCCCCCCCTTCGTGGTAAAGGGTGGGATCCTCCCAATCGTATGTCTTTTCCTTCACGAGGAAAGTCTTAAGTTGCTGCCTGGTCCAACCTTGTGGAACTTTCTTGGCAATAAGATATTTCACAATGTCAGCATACCATGGGAGAGAGGTGATAGCAAGAGTCGCCTCTCGTGGGAATGTCTTAGTGATAGGTGTGGTTGTCTCAGAATCCTCAAGATGCTCTAACCGGGAGAGGTGATCTGCCACCACATTCTTGACTCCAGGCTTATCCTTAATCTCAATATCAAACTCCTTTAGTAGAAGGATCCATCTAGTCAAGTGTGCCTTAGCATCCTTCTTATCCATTAAGTACCAGAAGTCAGTGTGATCAGTGTAAATAGTCACTCTAGATCTGAGAATATAAGATCGAAACTTATCCAAAGCAAAGACTATGGCTAGCATCTCCTTCTTTGTAATAGTATAATTCCACTGGGCAACATCCCAAGTCCTACTAGCATGGTGTATGGCAAAAGGCAATCCATCCCTCCTCTGTCCTAGCACAACCCCTATGGAAAGATCAGAAGCATCCATCATGTTGAATGGGAGGGACCAATCACGTGGCTGAAGGATAGGAGCCTGCAAAACCAAATCCTTGAGAGTCTCAAACGATGAAAGAAACTTGTCATCTACAAGGTAGTTGGTGTATTTCATTAGAAGATTAGTAAGCAATCAGGAAATACGACTGAAGTCCTGAATGAACCTTCTGTAGAAACCGATATGCCCCAGAAAAGATCGCAACTGCCTCAAATTGGATGGTGGAGTGAGATTCCTGATGATATCCACCTTGGCCGGATCGACCTCCATGCCCCTATTGGAGATGATATGACCAATGATCTTCCCTTGAGTCATCATGAAATAACTCTTCTTCCAAGATAGAGCAAGGTCGACCTCAATGCATCACTGAAGCACATGATCTAGGCAAGTAAGACAAGAACCAAACCCATCTCCGTAGATCGAAAAATCATTCACGAAGACCTCTAAACATTTACCCACCATGTCAAAAAAGATGGAAAGCATGAACCTTTGGAATGTAGCCGGGGCATTACATAATCCAAAGGGAATCCATCTAAAAGCATGCGTTCCAAATGGACATGTGAATGTCGTCTTGTCCTGATCTTCGGGCGCAAGGGTCCACCTGATTATACCTCGAGTACCTATCAAGAAAGCAGAAATGACTCTTTCTAGCTAATTTCTCAATAATATGATCAATGAATGGTAGAGGGAAGTGATCCTTCTTGGTGGCCTGATTCAATTGTCTGTAGTCTACACAAACACTCAAAGAAGTGGGTATATGGGTAGCAATATCCTCTCCAGACTCACTCACAACTGTGGTGATACCTGTCTTCTTGGGTACCACATGTAATGGACTAACTCACTTGGAGTCAGAGATGGGGCAGATAAAATCGGTGCTCTACCACTTAGATATTTCCTTCATGACCACTTCTCGACGATTTGGGTTCAACCTATGCTAGAACTCATGTGAAGGCTAAGTGTCATCCGCTAGATAGATGTGGTGTGTGAACAGGGCCATACTTATCCCCTGGAGATCTGCTACATACCAACCTATTACCTTGCATTTCCTCTGAAACTCAATCAAACGAGATTCTTGGTCATTAGTAAAGCCAGTGAGGTAATGATTGGAAACATATCTGGCTCGCCTACAAGGAATCTGTACTTCATGATGTGTGGTAAGCTCTTCAATTCTGGGCATGTGGGAGCTGGCAAATCTGGTCTCTAAAATGTGTGCCTGAAGGCTACCTGATCTGAATGGGAGAACTCTCGCTGCTCATCTGAACTCGATGAAGATGGCCCTACCAGTGTCTTTATCAACTACATTGGCTCTATATCTATCCTAGTTGTAGGCTCTATAGACATCAAACACGACAAATAGTCATCAAAATCGTGCCAATCAAAATCTGTGTCTGAGTCCGAGGGATTTGAATCCGAATGGCACAAAATGAAATCAACCTCATTACCAGAATCTACATTGTCAGCCTATAAGGTATCCCTCTCCACAAGTGTGCTCTCCGAACTCTCATTAGCTGGCATCTATGGATCTGTGAAATTTGAAGGTGTGACAAGGGCTCGTGAATCAGGTTCGCCCAAACTGCCTCATCATCTGTAATCACAAAATCACACTCATGGCGGATGTCTGGCTTTGAATTTGTTGTCTACTCCGATCCTTGATCTGAGCTAGCTGAATCTCCAGTTCTCATCTCCACAATGGTCTCTATTTGTATACTCTCATCCTCTACACGAAAGTATACCTTCCCTCTATCGTGATCGGACACAGCCTTTGTTGTCATCAGGATAGGTTGGCCTAATATGATGGCGGTATAGGTCACACACTCATGGATCTCCATGTCCAACACAACAAAGTCCACATAGAGTTTCATGCCCTAATTGGTGATGAAAACATGCTTTAGTAACCCCATCAACCTCTTGACAAATCTGTTTGCACATTGAAGTACTATCCTCCTTTGTTGAAGAGGGCCAAACTCAAAGCGGTCAAGTAAGGTTGCCGGAAGAAGTTTAATCAATGACCCATTGTTTAATAAAGTACGATCAAACCGCTGCTCATGAATGTGGCATATGACATATGGAGCCCGTGCGTATGGTCTCTTGGCTGGCAATCTGTTCTGAATAGTGAAGCATGTGGCAAGGGTAAGCACATGGATCTCTACACTATGGTTGTGCCTTTTCTTCCTGCGTACTGTGGTATTCACTCTAAGGTTCTTCTGGAAGAGATGGATGTGCTCTAATGTCTCTTGTAGAGTTAGTTGGATATGGAATAAGTCTATCATCTGCTCGCTGAACTCCAATTGTTGTCTCTTTTTGGGATTTTCTGTTTTTGGCCCTTCCCTATGCAGAGTACTTGAGGGAAGGGGATGGATGCACCCTGCTCAACAACTATAGGGGCTGGAATAGGAATAGGTCTCTGAACATGCAAATGGCTGGATTCCATATAAGCATCATCAATTACATCAGATGGACCAGGAGAAGATACAGAAACATTTCTTTTATTCCCATTTTTATTTTTTGAAATTTTTTCTGTTTTTTTATTTCTCTAAGAAAATCACATCCTCATGTACAAGAGTAAAAGTCAAAACAACAGGAGTATCATTACATGAACTCTTGGTGGCATCAGTACCACCAACAACATCTGAAGCAGCAGCCTCACTACCACACTCAGGCCCGTCATATGGTATTCTGGTGGCGTCAGCACCACCATCTACAACATTTAGAGAAAGGACGACATCAACACTACTGACAAGATCATCCTCAATGTGGGTGGCATCAGTACCACCATCAACATCAATATCAGCGGCATCAACACCACACTTCTTCTCATATGACGCTCTGGAGTCTGCATCTGCATGTTGCCTAGATGAGTCATTGCCGACTGGCTTCCTACCGCTCCTACGTTCCACAAAATCAGCATCAAATAAATATTGCATATCATCAAAAGCCTCAGTAGGAGTGTCGGACTCTGTAGACTGTACCTGCTCAGATTTTCCCTTCAGATCGTTCATATTTGGCTCGATCTGTGCAGGTATGGTAGCCTTTCCTCTGATGATCTCTCTTATCTCCTGCCTAAACTCATCCATCTCTCGCCTGAAAGTAGTCTGCTGCTCTAATATCATACTGATGAGATCCTCTAAATCTAGGTTCTCATACGAGGGTGCATGGGAATCAGATGGGTTGCCTCTCTAAAAGTTCTGAGGCTGGCTATGCTGCTATTGGTAAGAGTGAGGGGGAAGTTGGTGAAATTGGGAATGAGGCTGCTAATGCCTACACTGCTGACCTCGGTACTAGGGTTGAGGAATGGTGTAATGGGAGTACTGGAGCTGTGTCTGCTGCGTGCCCTACCCTGACTGTGCCGGAGGCTGCTGTTTGGACTCAGCACCTCTAGTGGACCATCTGAAGCCTGGGTGATCACGATGGATACAAAGCTGTTGCTGTTACTAGGAATAACAAATCTCGTTTACTTCCATCAACGGCTCTGTTTGCTCGTGCAAAGGTGGGGGAAGGGACGCTAATGGCAGATCAATCTAATAGACCACCATATATGTGTCTGGTGTAGGTGGTGGTGAAAACTTGTACTGGGGGGCTGGTTGAATGTGCTTCACTTGAATGTGGTGGACCTTTCTGTATGAGGAGGATGTCCACGAAGATCTTCTCCCCTGATCAGCATGTGACCAAGATTGTGGCATAGGAGTAATTTTCTTGAAGGCACATGATCCGCGTCTTCAGGTCACTCAAAGTCTAAGTCAGCTCATCAAACTTGTTGAGCTTTTATAGGACCTGACATGTCTTCTTCACTATAACCTCCATGTGGTCCAACTTCTGGCTAATGATGCCCATGCCTACACCTAATGACTCTACTAATGCTGCTACTGTAGAAAATGAAGATGGACCTGCCTCAATGCATGCAACACTTTGGTGAGACCTCTTGTGAGAGGAGGCTTCCCTTGAGTGTAAGCATGGGTCTGGGTCATCACTGTATCATTCTCAACCATGTCCTCAGAGATGACCCAGACCTGGTCCTTATCCTTGGAAAAATAGGACCCTCCACAAGAGGCATTGACTAGCCCTTGCAGCTCAGGTGTTAGCCCACAAAAGAAACTCTGGACTAAGTTGGGCTTGCTGATATCATGATGTGGACACCTGTCAATGACCTCTCTAAAATGATCCCAAACCTCATGGAACTGCTCATTTGGTATCATGATGAAATTGTTGATCATGGTTCGTGCTGCATTCATCCGACCGAGTGGATAGGACTTGTTTAGGTACTCAGTCCTCAACTGCTCCCAGGTAGTGCCAACCCTCCCCAAGTGTTTTGTCCAGTAGGCTACTCTGTCAACCAAGGAAAATGGGAAGGCTATCAGCTTGATCGTATCCTCGTCCACCAGCCTATCGTGGATTGTACTGCAAATCATCTCGAACTCCTGGAGATGTATATGGGGCTCCTCGTTGGCGTGTCTATGGAACTTGGGCAACAACTGAATCGTCTGTGGGTGGTGTTTGAAATCTTCTATAATGGATAGCAACTAAATTCACCTATGGGTGAGAGTTGCACCAGTGTTGTGCAACGCTCTAATGGTGCTCAAAGGTTTTTGTGGATCACAAGCCTCCTCCGATCATCTGTATCTGTCATCTTCTCGGTCCTCATGTATCTCTCCTCCTCCACCGGGTCTCTCAAATCTCACATCTGCTCTCCCATCTCGCATCTATGTCAACTCCTGCCTCACCTCTGTCATGAGCAACTCCTGGTCCCGGATCTGTCTCTGCATAGCCTTTATGGCTGTCAGGAGGGTATTGTTGATCATTGCCTAATCAAAAACATCGTGAATATCTGATTGCTCATCCTCTCTCCACTCTTGGGCCATCTCGTCGGACACTGAAAAGGAAAAAGAGCGCACCTTAGGTATAACCAAGTCAACAAATATCTACTCTGACTGCTCTGGCTGATGTACCTCAGGTGATGGGTGGGGAAGGTCATTGAAGAAGGAGGTGGAATACTCAGGTTCCGAGAGCGGGTTTGAGCTCTCAAGAACCACCCTAGATGAATGGACATGTGTGCTGTGAAGCGGTGCCACCAAAGGTAGCCTAAGAGACTGCCTTGCCATCATCGTAATGTGGGGAGTAATGAAGAGTAGATCTGGACTGAAAACAATGATGAGAAATCAAACCCCCAATTCACCAACTCAATGCGATGATGACCCTGAAAGATACCAACTCAATGCGATGATGACCCTGAAAGATCAGTCGTTAATATTTTCAATTTTAGAGTTTAGTGATAATGCAATTATTAAGCTGACTCATGGGTGAGGTCACCTAAGATAGAACTTGACCAAGCCAGCGGTGCACACCCAACTTGGACAAGACTACTTCTGCTAAGGGTTGAAGGAAAGTGCTTGCATCTCAACCATACATCAATGAGTAATGTACATGAACATAGGGAAAAAGTCGAGGGATTTGGGCCCTAATCCTTAGCGGCTATGTCCTCAACCACTCTCCTGGAGATAAGTACTTGCAAACAAGGAGGGGGTTACACTCCCCAAAACAATAAATGCTATCTTTACATTTATTTTAGGGTCGAGTTTGTTTAGTGGTCCTGATTTTATTGGGTTATCACTTTTTTGACATTTTTCAATTAAGACACATATGAAGAATTTTCCAATTTCCTTTTATTCCTAAGTCCAGGAAAACAAGGGGAGGAAGACGGAAAAGCCGATGGGCGATGAATTCAATGATGCATGCACGAGATAGAAGGCGTACCTTGCTCCAGCAGTCTATATGTAATATGATCCGTGCATAAATGTAAAGATAGAAAGTAAACTACCTATAAGATGCATGAAGAAACTGCCCTAAATTAACTTCTATTATGAGAAGAACACGGTGCTAACTATCCAGAAACAGGACCAAGGTCCATCTTTGATGCCGCTCGGTGCCCGTCACAATGGAACCTGCCAGTGCTGTATGCGACCTCTCTCAGCACGCGATCTTGAATCCAAATAGTTAACTATTTATTTATTTGACTAAGTTCGACCGAGTCTATATTGACATATATTTTATTAGATGTTTGGACCTAATCACTACCTAGCTCAACCAAATAAAAGCCTACATCTAGGACTCACACAAATAAAATAAAATAAAATAAAGTCGGAAAACTCAAATCCACAAGAAACAAAATAAAATAAAAGCGGTGAAAAATGACGATGAAAACCACGTGAGGTCCCCCAAGTGCACCAGCACTCGGCAAAACATACCCCGAATAATAGTGTCCAAAGTCTCTGAAAATTATTACAAGTTTATACAAATATGAAATAAAATGTATGAAAATAAATACAGTCTTATGCTCCTCCTAAGCTGCTCTCTCCAGCTTGTTGGGTGTAGAACGTCTGACCTCTACCATGCTTGGGTGCGTTGGCTCTCCTACGATAGCCTCCCCAGCTCCATGCCCCCCCACAACAAAGGTGAAACAAGAAGAGTCTCAATGACAGTTACGAGAAATATAAGAAAATAAAAGAAAAAGGTAATAAAGAGAAAATCAACTCAGAAAGAAGCAAACATGAAAAATAGAATCTGACAACGATGCCATTCTGATGACAGCCCGACTAACTAGGGTTAAGTTGATTAATTAATGTATCGTTGTCACCCAAGCTAACCGAGCTGAAATCGAGAAAATTATTTAACTACACAATGAATCAAGCGAGTACAACAAGTGGTCTAGCTACTTTTATTAACCTGGTATAGTCACCAAGGTCGAATGCAAGGAGCACAATTAAACCTAGGCAGTCAAAGCATAAAGATTCAAAGGATTTTTATTTTATTTTTAGTGGTTTTTAATTTTGCAAGTTTTTAGTTTTTGAAAATAAGGATAATAAAGACGAAGGATAAAAACAACACAAACACTCTTCTGTATTTTTCAAAAAAGGCTAAAAATGCACAGAAAATTCAAGTAAAAATATTTTTGTGTTTTTAACCATTTTTTAGATTTTTTAATTTTTGGAGATTTTTTTTGACTTTTCATGGGTTTTATAAAAAATCAAAAACTGAGAAAATAGTCAAACAATGCACAATAAGGAGTATTTTAAAAATAAAAATATTAGATAAACGTAAAACTCATGGAACCAATTTTATTAGAAACTATATAAAGTTGTCTACAAACAGAGACCAAGAACATAATTTTTGGATTTTTCTAGTTTTTTTTACAATTTTTATTATGTTTATAGAGTTTTACAATTTTTTAGGTCTTTAAAAAGCAAATGCAATGAAACTTGGAAAGAAATTCAAATACACCAAAATGAGGATACTCTATTTTTTTAAAAATTTTAAGGCATTTTTCTAATTTTTGAGCTTTTTCAAGGCAAACAGGGGAATTTATATAGTTTTTAAATTTTTAATAAAAGTAAATCAAAGAAATAAATCAAGAAAAAATGATCACGCAAATAAAATACTATAAGGAGCTAAACCTACTTTTTATGCAATTTTCAAAGTTATGTTGCTATTTATTTCAATTAATGAAAGAGAGTAAAAATTTAAAAGTGTCTAGAGGACCGAGATGCAAAGATTCTAAGTTTTAGGGTAAAATCATAACGAGCAGTAAAATACTAAGAGACGTAGTGTAAATAATCCAGTAAAAGCATGCGACACACGTGACTCAAGCATAAAGGGGCATATATGCAAATACTGAAAATATTTTCTATTTCATTAACCCATCAAAAGCATGGGAATAAGTTTAAAAAAAACCCAAAACACAGTGAACACACACTTGAGTGTGGCTTAGCCGGACTAAAGCACAAATAAAGAAAACATAAGGTCCTTACTATAAAAAGTGTATAACGTATTATTACAATTATTAAATTAAAGCAAAATAAAGTAAATAACAGGGTAAAAAGTGCAATATACCTTGTAGGATATGTGGGATGCACATGGAAGCTCTCTGATGTACGTTCCTAAAGACAGCTAGTGGCCAGATCTGACAACTTTGAAAAGGAAATGGATGTACGTGTTAGGTGCATCTAGAAAAGATCTGACGTCCTAGATGGCAACGTGGATGGATGGTCATGAACAAATCTGGAGGTGGAGTTCTCGATCCGACAATGCTGAGTGGCTCTAGATGAACTGAAAGAAGGAGGTGCAGGAGGAGCTTCGATCAAGTGTGTTGGGTGCTCCAAGTCTCTGATTGGCTCATTGAGAGGCTCAACACCAAGCTGAAGATGTTCTGCGTCGAATAAAGTACTCTAATGCAGCGAAGAACTATTGGATGAAGATATGGGGCTCAAGGTTCATGGAGCACCTTCCCCACTAGAGTTGCGGCTCGATTCGAGCCTCCTGTGCATCATGATACTGTAAGGAGTATCACAGCTCGAAGGCGAAGCATCGTCTAGGGTTATTTGCAACTAAAAAGGAAATAAGCAGGGGGGAGGGGGATGATGTTATATGCTCCGTGTAAATGGAGGAGGGACATCTGAGCCTAATCCTGCTCTGATGAGCGCGATTTAGGATGATCAGGTCAAGTGAGAGGGTGGTCTGTGATGTTAGGATCAGATCGATATAGATAAATGGTCGTGTGGAGCTCCAGACCTGATGGTCGAAGAAAAGATAGAGGACTGTGGCTGATGGACAGAATAGGAAATGATTGTGGAAGTGGTCGGCGAGGCACGGTGGAGGTAAAGGCAGGTCGTGGCCTCAACCCAGGTGCGGGAGGCAGGTGAGGCAGCGATGTCTGGCCACGAAGCGAGCTACACTCAACTCGACACTGATACAACCTCCGAGAATGCCCAAGAGGATCCTATCACTATCCTACAAGCACTGGTGGAGGAAAGGAGGCACGAGGAATGAGCTACCCTGCGTGGTAGGGAGAAAGAGAGGGTTTATAGGCAACCCAGGGTTCTAGAAAGATCGAGCGAGAGCATATAAGCCTGGGGTCATTCGAACCTGCCTAGGGATCCACGAGGATCGCGGATCATCAAGGTGTGTAGGATTCCGCAATACAAGGCAAATGGCGGTCAGAGTCGGGTGGGATAACGTAGAGAAATTGGGTCCGGTGAAGGCAAGACGGGTCAGATATGTTTGGAGGAAGGGTTGACCCTGGTCAACGGACTCGGGTTGACCAATCAATAATTAGGAATATACAAAATAAAAGAAAATTAAATTAAAAATAGCAAATGATTTTAAAATAAAAATAAATAAAATGAAAAATGTTTATTATTTACAACCTATTTTTATGTGATTTTTAATAATTTTAATAATATATATATATAGTACTATATACAGTAGATGGTATTATATATAGGTATAATATACCTATATATATTTTATACATGTATTTTTTATTTAATTATTTTTGCAAAAATACATTATATTTATATTTTTTATTTAGATAATAATGTAAATAATACAATAATAATTTTATTGGATTTTTATAAATTAATTACATGTGTTAATAAATTAAGTTTATGTACAATATATACAATATTCGTGTTATTATACAATGAAGAGTGGATCTTATTTTTATTTTATTTTGTATTTTATGCATTTTATTTTAATTTTATATCATGATTAGAAATATATACAAGTGTTTAAAAATACAATATACACAATATATATATAAGAAATAAATAAATAGATACATATATGTAAGTACAGGTGTTGTACAATGGTACACAAAATAATTTTGCAATTATTTTTATTATATACATCACCTTTTTATTTACATATTTTATTATGGAAATTAAATTATTTTGAGATTTTTTAATTATAAATAAAAATAGGTGTGATATATACATAATGAGTAGTGATGAATATATACAATGAATAAGGACCCTATCTCTCCCTTGTTTATTCCTTGTCGATCAGGCCAATGCTTGACCTTCTCTTGGGGTTCCGGTCAGTCAACATTTATTGCATAAATACATTCCTATCTTATTTTCATTCTTTTTATTTTCTTCTTTATTCTTTTATTTTGATTAAAAATAGTGTTAATTACACAATAATAATAAATGCATGCACAATGCTAATTTATTGTATTCGGTATATATTAACAGGTATTCTGCATAGGGAATTTGGCTAAATTAAAAGAGAAAAGGTTTTGAATCATGGATTCATCAAGCCTCACTGAGTTCAATCCTGTACGCTATACAGGTAAATAAATAGAAAAATTCTCTTACTCAATTGACTGCTTGATTGATTTTTGGCTTGAGAACTAAATATAGTTTTTGTTTGAAGATTCTTTAGGTTGTGATGACATTTTCACCTTTTGATTAATTCAATTAAATAAAAACCCAAAAATTAGTGTTCAAAAATTAATTTCATTAAATATCTTATTTTATTTTATGAACAATAAAGGTGAGTTTGGTCAATTTTGATACGGTATGCAAAAAATACGGGTCTGCAAAGTTTTTTTTTGTGGCTTTTTATTTTGTGTGTCCCGGGCACATGATGAAACTCAGTTTCATTGTAATAATTCACAGATATTAACCCCCTAGTTTTGACTAGTATCAATAAAAACCAGATAAAACATTGTATATATCTGAGTCTTAGAATAAATAAAAAATGCAAAAAAATAAAAAACTAAAAATTGTAGTGTTTTTATACCCTTAAAAATGCTTACAAAAATAATTCTCCCTTTGTTTGAACACTTTTCTGTTTTCTTGTCAATAAAACTTGTAGATATCATCGAGATCTACAACTTTTATGTTTTGAGTTTTTTCAAATTCAGCCTCCTTCCCACTCATTTTCCATATTCTTCATCTGAATAACCTGATTGGGCCACGTGGCTCTTTCTGGTTGAACCACATGTCTCGCTTCTCCTCGCACCATGCGCCCTCCATCCTCCATCGTTCGATTGTTCTATGGAGAGTCAATCCACGCCGCTCATTTCCTCCTCTGATTTACATCATCAGATCATCCCCTAGATCGCATCACAACCAGTCGCCCCTGCCTTTCTCTCGTCTCGCCACGTGTCGCTTTCCACCACCTCCCGATCGATCTAAAGCGCCTCACATCTTCACCGTTCATCTGCGCATTGATCCTAGCCCTCATATCCATCTCCAGATTGAATCTGGATCGCTGGTCTCCGCCAAAGTTTCCTTACGACACGTGGCGCTCTCTGTGGCATCGATCGTTCCTCCATTGATCTGATCGGGACTGCGCACTTGTGCCCATTTCTCAACCGTTGGATCGCGAGATCCAATAGTGAAGACCTTGTCTCCTACCTCCGGCCCCTCCTCTCTCCCACATCTCCCATCTCGTGCATCTGTCACACCCTTCCCATTTTCGCCACCTCCTCAGCTACCCTCGCCACTCTCCGACTACCCCACGACCAAAGCCCATTCTCCCCATGATCCCCCAAACCTTCGCTCCGTAATTCCCATGAAAACCACGACCACCACTTCTTGAACCTCCAACCACCCATCTTCAAATACGCCATCATCGCCACCAATACACCTTGTCCACTTGTACGCGAGGCTCCGCCCAGCCCCTCTCCACCTCCCCGTGATAGGGGGAGGCCGCATTGAAGGCGTGACGATAGCGGAGCCTCCGGTGAGACCTCTAGCCATTGTAGACCAGTACCTCGACACTCCGATGCCGATGAGCTGCCCCTAGTCGCCGCGGGGGTCCAGCGAAGACCAGGGCCTTGTCTAGATGCCTGCTCCCAGGCTCTCGACCCGCTATCGCTCCAGGTAAGTCCTTCGATCTTCCTTTGTATCTTCTTTTAATAACTCGTAATTTATTAGGTCTCTCCACACACTTTCACACTCCATTGCCCATCCCTTGAGATTCATCGCACTTCCATCGCTCACATGCTCACCTCTACGTACCTTATCGCTCCTCCGCAACCCCAGACCTCTCCGCCTCCCCTCTTCTCCAAGCTTGCCAGAGAAGACGACTGGGCCACCCAATTCTTCACCCCACACAACCCCCATCTCACTTCACTCCGTACATACTTTGCACGAGCACCATGATTTGGCTATTTGGACTAACACTGCAGGCATATTCATCAATGGCTAGAGCCTTCGTCGGAGCAAACTTCGTGAGCTCCATCTCTAGCTATGGTTCGACATCGGCTCCTTCTAGGTGGCCCAGAGGCTTGGCCTCACTTCGACGATTGCACATCACCTTCAGGGATTCCAACAAAGTAGGTCAATAGAATTGAGACAATGGCAGAGATTCTAGGGTGTCGTCGGAGCTCGAAATGCTCTGCCACCCCAGTGGTAGAGGGAGAAGGGCCAGAACGTACAGGTGCTGTTGGATGGCACCCTTCTGGTGTCCATCCAACGGCCCATAGTTCGCCACGTCACCTACACCATGCAAATTACAGGTACCGTCTGACAATAAAGATCAGATGGTTCTAATGATGCCACATGTCCTCACCGAATCGTCTTCCCGAGCTTCCAGGCTTGGATACCTCTGAGCCACAGCCGAGCCTCCCCCGAACCACCTGAGCCACACTCTGAGTCTGAACCGGTGCCCGAGCCTAGTCTGATCCTCGTTCCAAGCCTCCATCGACTACCAAGCCTCGCCCCACGTGCCCCAATACGTGAGGTTAGGGTAATTTTCATAGACCCCCCGTAACTTCTTCAAATGAAAGACATGTCATGATTCCATATGTAACCACGTGCGCCTGGGGTAAATTTCAACTTACCCCTTGCGGTTTTAATAACTGCAATTTTACCCTCATGCGTGTGAGTAATTTACAAGAACCTGTTTGTAATATTTTCCCTATTTATTTCCATGTTTTTTTTACGTTTATGCCATGTGCTCCAAGTATGGAGATTATGAAATGAAGATTGCTTCCTTCCAAAATATGGGATTTGGTGGCAATCTCATGTAATCTCATGATATCTCATGAGATTACATTATTCCATGGAAATCTCCAAGATTTACAACGACACTTGTTGTAAATTATCCAACAAAAATAATTCATAATTATTTTGTGAATTGAACAAGTAAATGAATTAAGTTATAATTATGATAATTATCAAATTAATTATATATATATATATTTCTTATTCTTATATATAATTATATATTAATTATTTTATTTGACTGAGATTGAATATTTTTTTATTATTTTTTTATTTGATTTATTAATTGTCCAATGAGAATCCAATACATAATAACATTTAATTAACAAATGTAAAGTACAAATAGCTCTCTCTTATATATTATAAATCACATTTATAATATATATGATTAATAGAAATAGTTCTATCCACATTATTCAATATCCATGAAAATTTAATCACATTTAATCATCTTGGATCTCTATTCTCATGTGCTCAAATAATATGAATCACATTCACATTATTTATATCTTTTATAATCAAACCTCATTTAATTATCTAAGATAACTCTCTTTATAATATGAATCAAATTCATATTATTCATGATAATTAAATCACATTTAATTATCCATTTTCTCAATGTTCGGATACTTATATCAACAATGAAATTATCCTGAACTCTTTCAAGGATAATGTGCTTTCTGCGTGGATACTGGGAGATAAGGACAGGACGATTGTATTGTTCCACGTATAGTGACTTGGATATTGAGATCACATCTCAAATCCAGATCTCAGGCCTCCCAAAGATGCTTGATTAAATGAATACCGTAAAACAAATCTTCTCATTGCATCTGAATCACATTCAGATCAATGTCTAATATTTGGACCAAGATCAGATTACTTCTCTAATGAGAGGAGTCACTAAAATCCAGACCTGTTTCATCACTCCCTAGGAATGGAAGTGTCATGGTTATACAATCATTTATGATCACATCACCATCAGGTACTCCCAATACCTGTACATCCTGCATACTGGAAGACCCGGAACAATCCCGAAGTATAAGATCAATTTTGCACTGTCTACTTCAAGGATTTATCATTACGTTTCTCATTTGACTATTGGGAGTTGGTATCGATCATATACTTTCCAAAAACATATATCATACCCAGGTGTTGATCATATACTTTCCAAAAGTATATATCAATCCTACAAATTCAGTCAAGCTTCCAAAGCGAGATGATCATGCTCGGAATTTGATTCTTCCCCATATCTCATGAGTGAACTCATGTCTTACGATTCAGTAATGAACCTGTATGATCCCTTTGAGAGATCGTATTACTCATATGCCCTTATATGCACACCAGCGTGCCGGTGTATAGACCTTGATTAGGTCATCAACCTATTGGTCTGCCAAATGTACATACTCAGACATATAGTAACACATCTGTCTTCGGTTAGAGGATGCGTGCCTATATCATGACAGCATACGACATAGGACTGCACCTTATTAAATGTTGAGCATGTTCACATAGTGGTTTTAAAAAAAGTTAAAAGTTTGAAAACACCAAAAAGATCTGCTTCACTTTATTTGTTAATAAAAATAAAAAAGAGAAATTTTGAAAATGGTAATTATGGGATATTTGAATTTGTACATCGAATTTGTGTTGTGAATTAATCTTCGAAATTTACCCGTGTCTTTGTGGATCGACCTTGTGCTTACCATCGTACAAGTAAAAAATATCATTTGAAATTAATGCTTTAATTGATTGAATTGCGGTTTCAATGACACTCAAATCACCTAATTTTACCTTCTAAAACTGCTAAGAAACTCGTTAATCATTTGGCGTTGTTGTCGAGGACACGGATTGTAATTTTGATTGATTTACTTTTTCTATGCACAATTGTTATTGTCACATGTTGGCATCTTGTTTTGGTTGACTTTCTTGCTCTTTTCACAGGTGACCGCATACATTCTGTTGTGCGGGATGAAGGATATGGGACAATCCTTAAGCGCATCACGGAAGCGTGAGCGTCTTATCAAATACGACGAGGAACGACTAGTCACACTAGTTGTTCTACTGAAAATCAGGAAGTCTATTTATCCAATAGGGGTTGTTGCAACAATTGCATTAACATCCATGTGGATGACTATTGAACCTTAAGATCAAATTTTCTAGTCTTCTAAAACATAAGCAACTAATTGCAAGTGTTATTAGAAGAATGAGATACAATTATTAGACTTTTATATTATCAAATAAGAAAGCCATTTTCAATGATTAAATGTAGATTATTCTGATGCACTATCCGGGTCCTTCTCTAAGGATCCTAGATAGACTAGATAGTCATACTATCAATACGTCGGCTTATTGTAGTATTGACATTCATCCAACTATTTGGATGTCATATAGAAGTCACAGAAGTACAATCAACTCTTTGACTTTCCTTCTTACTTGGGTCCAACCCATGCTTCTACTGCACCCCATTTATCTATAAACAACCATTGCTTAAGACGAAGGATCTCTTGTGTTGAATTAAAAAGATTTCAATATAAGAGTATTTCAAGATTTATACATACTTCAATCATATGAATATTCCGAAGCTTCATGAATGACTAGAGTATAGATAGTAGAATGATGACACTCATCGTATCTACATCCATCTAAATTCTTAAAACATTGGTTCAGGTAGGTATTCAAACATTTTGAATACATCATCTCTTATAAAGCCACCATTTCATTAATGATTAAATGTCGAGAGCACATATGTATGCCAGAACATCTTCTTAGATTTTATAAGGATTAATTGACAATTGTGATCATCATCGACATGTCACTTCCAAAGTACATTCGATGAGAGATCATGACTATAGAGACATACAAACCCTAGGGTTGAAGTCCTATTGTCTATTATAATTGTCATTCCTCATTATTATGAGGAAACTTGCACATTGCAACCACAAACATTATGTGTTGAACTGCAAGTACAATGTCTTGACCATGGATCCAGTCCATGATATTTTACTGGTTATTATTGAGTATATTATTGAGTGGGTTTAATGAAGGATTATCTGAAATAAGAAATTTGTATATATATATATATATATATCCATTTTTACTTTGATTTAGGAATTTTATATCAAAGTTGTCTTGCCTTGTCAACACTGAAAGTTCATTCCCATAATCGCTTTCAATGTAAGAGATATACTTACCATCATATCTCAGCAAGATCTGGAATCTCCTTCCTTATCTTTGTTACATTCCAATAATATGAGAATATGTAACTCGGATAAAAAGAAGCGGGAACACATTCCGCCTTGCAAGTCCAACTTGCATTCCCAGTTCGATCTTTAACACCCATGCCCACTACCCCTAAGGTGATGTTGACCCGTCGTTAATTGAACCAACCGTCAATAGGAATAGTACTCGCTATGCGCAATCCAATATCGCCCCAATAATATGAGGATCCGATATTGGGATCACTACGCATATGGCCTTACTCTTTCGAGAAGCAAAGAGCCCGATCCAGATGCGTTTGCATACAAGAGCTGTCACTTCGGACAGGCATCTCCTATATGCAGTCCCTGGCGACGGAAACCCTTCGCCTTGATGGGAGACCATGGATGTCACTTATGTGATCCTCCACCTCATATTCAAATTTTAATTAATTGTCATGAATCATATTCATATAATTAATTCTTACAAGGGAAATACACATCTATTCATAATAGAGTGTTTTAATTGGATATAATTAATTCAATCTAATTAAATCAATTATCATTCCAATTCAATCAACAAACTTGATTGGTTTTACTTGAATATACATATGGTATTATCTAAAAGTACATATTAATTTGAATTTTAATAATTATAAAATTACACCTTGATTTCTCCAGCATTATCGAATCCCTACCCGCTGTCATGGCCAGTATCGACGGGAGTGGGACGGACTGCAACCGGTGCGACCCGCTACCCCAACGCTCCCCGACTAGACACCATATCCACCTCAGGAAAGGATAATGCCAAATAGATCAATGTGTACTTGAGATGAATCATCGGTTCTTCAACCGAAATTATACCATATAGTAATAATTAAAGCATTTTTATTATAAGGAAATTTGCTAGACAAATTCCCAATCTTATTCAAGCAAGTTGTTTGTTGATTGTGTTTCCAATCATGATCTAGGTCAAATCTAATCAATTTATTGGATGAGGCAAAGTCAATTAAAGAAATAATCATCATTAAATATTTCTCAAATATTTTCCATAATTATTTCATGAAATTAACAATTAATTTCACTAATTGATAATCACATGGTTCTTGATTAGGAATGTAATTTTAGCAGTGACCCCTACTTACTAAAATTAACATATCTCAATCAATTCGAATCCAAATTAGACAAAATCAGTTTCCAAAGATTGCTAATTTGATTTATAACAGAACCTAAGTCATATTTTACATATTTATAGGCGGATCAAAATAGTAATGAACTCATTAATCATGTTAAGATTCACAGTTCCTGCAACAGTGAATACATGTTCATTAAAACGACCATATCTCGAGAAAACGGAATTCAAATTACGTAAACTCAGATCCTATGGTTTCCTTATTTAATGGGGAACAAAATCCAATAAATTTGTGTTTAAACATTTTAAATAGGGCCGAGTTTATTCACTAAACAGATGTGCGAAAATGAAATGCGACAACAACTTTCGCAACCTTAACGAACCCAAGTCGTCCTAGGATTACGGATCGTATCCAAAACCTTCAGCCTAAGGATCTGATACCCCTTGAAGGATATGGGATAATACTCAAGAGCATCACAGAAGCTTGAGCGTCGTATCGAATACGACATGGAACGACTAGTCGCACTAGTTGTTCCATGCAGCGGAAATTAAAAAATTTTCATGCGATGAAACCACATGATCCAAGAACACTTCTCGGATCATTTCATCTAAACCACAAACAAGTACTAAGGTTACCTCTTGAAGCGTGTCTGCGATCGAGTCCCTAAACGAAGAGACCTCCTGTTTCAAGTCTGATCTGACAGAGGAGACGCTTGCGAGCGTGTTGATGAAACACGTGCTTCTCGCAATCCATGTTGATGATCCAAGCGGCGGATCTCCTGATCTTAACACACGAGATCCGACGTCTTCTTTACCAGCGAGACGCACCGAAGGAGACAGAGACCCACGAGCAAACGATTGGGCAGCATAACGACGATGTTGCGGCGATGGAGATTCTCTCTAGTGCATCCATGGTGGACGACCACATGAAAGAGGGAGAGAGGGTGTGTAGAGAGAAAGAGAGAGAGACTTATGTTCTCATTAGCATTTGAAGAAAAAGGGGTGCCCTTCCATTTATAATATTTTGAGATCCATGGATCTCAATCCATGGACAACACCAATCCATTGGCTCACATTGATTTGTGTTTCTTTTAATGGCTAAGATTTGTGTTGGTAAAAACCAACAATAATTAATTTAATTTAGATTAAATGTATATTGATAAATCAATATGATTTAATCCCAAATTAAATCAATCAAGCATGGAGATTATGGAATGAAGATTGCCTCCTTCCATAATATGGGATTTGGTGGCAATCTCATGTAATCTCATGATATCTCATGAGATTACATTATTCCGTGGAAATCTCCAAGATTTACAACAACACTTGTTGTAAATTATTCAATAAAAATAATTCATAAATATTTTGTGAATATTGCAATCTTACCATTGTAAAATTGTGAATCACATTCACAACCCAAAATAAAAAGTAAATTACATTTTTCAATTAATTGTCTAATGTGAATCCAATTCACAATAACATTTAATTAACAAATGTAAATTACAAATAGCTCTCTCTCATATATTATAAATCACATTTATAATATACGTGACTCATATGGATAGTTCTATCCACATTATTCAATATCCATGATAATTAAATCATATTTAATCATCTTGGATCTCTATTCTAATGTACCCAAATAATATGAATCACATTCACATTATTTATATATTTGATAATCAAATCTCATTTAATTATCAAAGATAACTCTTTTTATAATATGAATCAAATTCATATTATTCATGATAATTAAATCACATTTAATTATCCATTTTCTCAATGCTCGGATACTTATATCAACAATGAAATTATCCTGAACTCTTTCAAGGATAGTGTGCTTTCTCTGCGGATACTTGGAAATAAGGACATGGCGATTGTATTGTTCCACGTATAGTGACTTGGATATTGAGATCGCATCTGAAATCCAGATCTCGGGACTCCCATAGATGCTTGATTAAATCAAGACCGTAAAACAAATCTTCTCATTGCATATGAATCACATTCAGATCAATGTCCAATATTTGGACCAAGATCAGATTACTTCTCTACTGAGAGGAGTCACTAAAATCCAGACTCGTTTCATCACTCCCTAGGAATGGAAGCGTCATGGTTATACAATCGTTTGTGATCACATCACCCTCAAGTATTCCCAGTACCTATACATCCTGCATACTGGAAGACCCGGAATAATCCCGAAGTATAAGATCAATTTTACACTGTCTACTTCAGGGATTTATCATTAAGTTTCTCATTTGACTATTGGGATTTGGTATCGATCATATACTTTCGAATAGCATATATCATACCCAGGTGTTGATCATATACTTTCCAAAAGTACATATCAAACCTACAAATTCAGTCAAGCTTCCAAAGCGAGACGACCGTGCACGGAATTTGATTCTTCCCAATATCTCATGACTGAGCTCATGTCTTCCGATTCAGTAATGAACCTGTATGATCCCTTTGAGAGATCGTATTAGTCATATGCCCTTATATGCACACCAGTGCACCGGTGTATAGACCTTGATTAGGTCATCAACCTATTGGACTGCCAAATGTACATAATCAAACATATAGTAACACATTTGTCTCCGGTTAGAGGATGTGTGCCTATATCATGACAGCATACGACATAGGACTTTGGTTATCTAGATCTCGTTAAATCAACTATTTGACCTAACTAAGAAGACACCTCCCAATCTCTATTCCCAAGCAGAGGACCTGCATCAAGAGGTCGGTCAGATATCAGCCAAGTGAGAAAGGATTGCCATCTCCTACTCAGGCTGGAGATCCTCTCTTAACAATCATTTTACGTTACTTGATGAGTCCTCAATCCAAATCTTTAGATGTTCATCCAAGCACCATCCTCTATGATTCAATAATTGAATCAACAGCTATATGATTATCAAGATGGCCATGGTACATAACCCTAATTGTACAATGGGACCTATTATGAAAATTATTTATTCTTCATTTCAGATCAGGGAATGATATTCACAATAAAATTTATTGCATAATAGCTCGCCGTGGGCTCGCATGTCCAACACGAGAAGCTCGGGAGATTCTTCTCTCAACTCGAATCTCGAGCCAATGAGGCGAAGGAGGAGGCAAACACGTGGACTAGGAGCTCATCTATTTCCCATCTGAGATATTTTTTGTTTTATATTCATTTTGGGACGGGTTGTGGCCTAGAGACTGGACTCTCATTATTGTAATAATTTTACTAAGGTTTCTGCATTGCATTAGAGTTGCATTTAGGTTTTATTTCTTTAGTGTAATTTGTTTGTGCTCGGTTTTCAAAAATAAAAAATTTGCAAAAAATAAAATCACAAAAAGAAAAAGAGTTCTTTAGAAGTTGCTTTCTAGGAGCATTTAGAATAGGTTTACATTTTTACGTTGCATTCTTGCATGTAGAATGCTGGCGAAAGGTACGTGATTCTAACCTTCTTGCATGCATCATTCTCTATGGTCTTCTCCCCCTTGAGAACATTAAAAAAAACGAAATTCACCTCACTCAATTTGATTGATTACCACTCAAAGCAATTGGACGTAGATTTTAAAATCAAATTTTCTTAATCAAGTCGTCACATAAGGTTAAAATTGATTAATCTCACCATTATCTAAGATAATTACTTGTATTTGCACTTGTGGGATTACACACTTGGTTGTTTATTGCACGATGCACCCTAAGGTCACTAGAGCCAAAATCCCCATCGGTGTGCCTTGTGACTCTCTCAAGGTACATTGGATGACCTGAGGGAAGGACGAGTGTAAACGTTGGAGGTTCAACTTTATGTTTTTGAAACTAAAATGGAAAAGATAAAACTATAAGGGGCTTCACCAATGTGCGTATCAACGTGACCCTGCTTAGTGTTTGATTGCATAGAATAGGAGGTGCATGCAAGGGAGACGATCACTCAACCCTTCTCTTGTTGTTCCTTTAAATTCAAATTTTTTTCTCGATAAGAAGACCCAACTCTTCTTATCCCCTTCTTCTCTCGATATCCCTCCTCTTGCCACGTCACCACCTTCTTCACCTCCCTCTTCTCCAACCTCACTTAGATCATTCTCCTCCATTTCCTTATCTTCTTCATCTTCTATCATGGTTGAACAAGGTGACAAACCAGACCCTTTAGCGATCATCATGCCCCAACTTGAAAGAATTAATGATCGCAAAATTTTAATTGAATCTTAAATGGGCATTGCTGAGGATGAAGAGGAAAACCCCCAACCTATGGGGGAAAGACACAATTCTGTCCAATAGATCTTAGTTCCGTGGATTCAGTTGCCTGCGGCAGCACGCCAAATCAATATAAAGTTATCTATAGTATCTCTGCTCCCCAAGTTTCATGGGGAGAGTGCCGAGGACCCTTACCAACACATTCAGGACTTTCCTGTGGTGTGTGACACCATTCATATTGAAAATAATAATCCAGACCTTGTGTATCTTACGCCATTCCCGTTCTCCTTGAAGGACAAGGTGAGAAATTGGCTCCGGAGCTACAGGAAACCGATCACCACATGGGCTGCATTGAATTCAGCCTTCCTTAAGAAGTACTTCCAGATTGGAAAAGCAAATGCACTTCGCTACGTAATCTCCTCCTTTTCAATGCGCCCAAATGAGTTTTTTCATGATGTTTGAGATTGGTTCCAGAAGCTCTTGCGTAAATGCCCAAACAATGACATGGATATATGGAAATTGGTCCAGATTTTTTACGAGGGAATGCATGAGAATTTTAAGGTGGCTGTGGATAGCACTTGCGGAGGAGGTTTCCTCCTCAAATCAGAAACGTTTGTATGGAAGCTGTATGAGGAGATGGTAGAGACTTCATTGAATATGGCATCCCTTGATCAATATAGTCGCCATAAGAAACCTGTTGAGCAAATCGAAGATACCCAAACCCGATTTAAAAGTATGACGATTGACATCCAACTCATTGCTCAAAAGTTGGATAACTTGGAAATCCTTACTAAGAAGGTTGATGACATGTGTAGGAATATGACCAAAGAGGTGACACAGAATGTCAGTAGGATGTTTGCCATTCCTACACATTTGGACCAAGTTCAGGAACTAGAGCAAATATTTTGGGTCATAGAACCTACTCCTGATGTCAATGCGGTTGTCATGGGATCGAGGAGTTTAGGAAGCACAATGCACCCACTTACAATCCTGGATGGAATAACCATCCAAATTTTGCATGGCAAACTTCAAACCTGTAATAACTTGTCCAGGTCAATCAATAAGGTCGGTACATTACTGCACCATCGCAACCACCACCACAAGCACAACCGTTGTACTTGCCACAGGCTCCAGCCTCATCTAGCACACAACAACTTCTCGAATGACATTGGTGCTCTATTGAAAATGATGCAATAGTTGAAGAATAATATGGAGAGAAATAATCAGGAGAATGTCAGGCAATTTGTAGATATCTGATCTTATTTGCCTATGATATCACACAAGCCCTTCAGAATCCCAATTCTGTAGCAGGCACTTCCCAAGGGACCTTACATCACCCACAAAAAGGTCCCATGACATTCAAGACCCCTGGTAGTGTCAGTAACGAGTCTGCCCATGCAGTCTTGACCAAGCGAGGGAAAATGTGGTTAACTCATCTCCATCCAAGCCTACACCCACCATTCAACCTTTGTGATTTAGAGACAAGTGATGAAGAGAAACCTGATGAAGAGAATGACTTTCACTCCTTATCTGGCACAACCACTTCCACCCTCCCTCAAGTAGTCTCAACTTCTCCCCAATCTCCTCCACCCACTATCATCTCCATCCCCTTTCCGGAGGCACTTCGCTTATGGAAAGCTCCCAAATCATCCACCACTGACCTAGAATTGGAGAGACTGTTCTCCAATATTGTGATTGATATCCCTCTTCTGAAGGCGCTTGAGCAGGTTCCCGCCTACTCAAAATTTTTGAAAGAAAAATGCACGCGTCGGAGGCGATCTAAGAAGAAGAAAAATAATGAGCAAGAAGAGGAACGACATGTGTTTCCCTGAGCTACATCCAATGCTATCTCCTCACTCCTCCCCCATAAGATGAAGGACCCTGGGCACCTTTAGTACGATGTACGATTGGTGATATGACTGTTGAGAGCACCCTCCTTGATAATGGTGCCTCAATCAACCTCCTCCCTGCTGCCATTTTGCAGCAGTTTGATTTTGGGAAGCTAAAGTCGATCTCAATGATTTTACAGATGGCAGATCGATCTGTTAAGAGATAACAAGGACTTTTGGAGGATGTTATAGTGATGGTCCAAGGAAGCAGTTCCCTGTTGATTTCGTAGTTATGGAGATGGACCCCACTAAGACCTTGGCCCAAACACCCATAATTTTGGGTCGTCCCTTTCTCTCTACGACCAAAGCCCACTTCGACTTTGAGGTGGGAAAAGTTGAATTCAAGGTCAATGGTGAGATCTTTCCTGTAGATCTTGTTGTCCCCACTGGTCATGAGACTGAAGATGATGAATGCGGATTGATAGAGGAGTGTTCCTATTTGGACACCGAGATTGTTCTTGCTCATGTGACATCTGACCCATTCGATGCCACCATTTCTCTGGCTGACGCAATTGGACATGCAGAAAACATACAGTACTGGTCTTAGTGTTTGGACTCAACTCCCATCTCTCACGATGAGATTTTCTTCAAATTAGATATGGCTTGGGATAAGTTGGATGCAGAGTTGTGTGCTTTATCGTCTATGGCCATGCCCATGATAAGTCCACTCTTTGAGATAACAAGACCTTCTGGGGGGTATTCATTATCTCAATTCCTTTCTGATAGTGACCTTTCTCACATTGCAAGGAAGGTAGCTGATATGTTTACTTTGATGGAGTATTACATACAGAATCAATTATCTTCACAATCATGTCACCATGAGCCTCTACCATTGGCTTCATCAGTCCAGGTTGACCCTTCATTAGCCTCACTATTTATTACTCAGAAACTTGATATGGACCTAGTGAAGCATTGCATAGAGATCATGGCTGATGAGATTCGAGAACTGCAGTGCCTGATCCCTAATGCCTCTCCCCTTGTTTCCCATGTAACTCTCATAGAGGTTGTTTATTCTAATCAACCCATTGCTGAAAAGTTGGATTTCTCGGACTTGTTTGATAAGCCCAGCACTAGTCCTCAAGTTGAACTGAAACCTCTCCCAAAGGACCTCAAGTATGTTTTTCTTGGCTCAGATCAGATGCTTCCTGTGATAATCAATGCCCATTTAGATGATACACATGAATCTAGGCTTATTGGGGTTCTTAAAAGAAGTTCAAGGGCTATTGGATGAACTATCTCTAATCTAAGAGGAATTAGACCTTCTTACTATACACACAAATTTTCTTGGAAGATGATATCAAAACTTCATGGGAGCCTTAGAGGCAATTGAATCCCAATTTGCGAGAAGTTGTTAATGCAAAATCTATAAATGGATGAGCGCATGGATCATTTTCCCCATCTCTAATTAGTAAGTGGGTTAGCCCCTTCATGTGGCTCCCAAGAAGGTTGGCCTCACTGTGGTTCAAAATGACCGACAGGAGGATATCTCCACCCGTGTTGCCACATCTTAGTGAAGGATATGGTTAGATCCTCAAGCGCATCACGGAAGCGTGAGCATCGTATCGAATACGACGAGGAGCAACTAGTCGCACTAGTAGCTCGATGCAGCGGAATTTAAAAAATATTCTTACGACGAAACCACATGATCCAAGAACACTTCTCGGATCGTTTCGTCTAAACCGCAAACATGTAATAGGATTACCTCTTGAAGCGTGGTTGCGATCGAGTCTCTAAACGAAGAGACCTCCTGTTTCAAGTCCGATCCGACAGAGGAGACGCTTGCGAGCGTGGGGATGAACCGCGTGCTTCTCGCAATCCATGTTGATGATCCAAGCGGCGGATCTCCTGATCTCGACACACGAGATCCGACGTCTTCTTCACGAGCGAGACGCATCGAAGGAGACGGAGATCCACGAGCAGACGAACGGGCAGCATAACGACGATGCCGCGGCGATGGAGAACCTCTCCATGGCATCCATGGTGGACGGCCATGAGAGGGAGAGAGGGCTGACCTCTAGAGAGAAAGAGAGAGAGAGAGAGAGAAGTGTTGTGTGTAAAATAGAGAGCATGGTATGCCTCTCTATTTATAGGGTTTTGGGATCCATGGATCTCAATCCATGTGACATATAAAATCAATGGATGAGATTGATTTATGTCAATCCAATGGTCAAGATTGTTGTTGGTAAAAGCCAACAACTTTTGATTTAAATTTGATGAAATATATCAAATATATATTAACACCAAATTAAATCAATCAAATAAGGAGAGAGAGAGAGAGAGAGAATAAAGGAGATCAACCTTCCCCTTTGGAGGGAGGGCAATCTCATGGATTCCCATGAGATTGCACATCTCCTTGATTTTCTCTCTACTTATTTTCCAACAACTTTTTGTTGGGATTTTTATTCACCAAAATAATTCTCAATTATTTTTGGGAATATTGCAATCTTGACATTGGAATATTGTGAATCATATTCACAACCCAAAACAAAATGTAATTTACATTTTCAATTAATTAGACAATGTGTATCCAATACACATTAATAATTAATTATATTTAACTCTCTCTAATACATTATAAATCACATTTATAATATTTTATGAATAATTGGATATTACTATCCACATTATTTTTATCCATAATAATTAAATCACATTTAATTATATTGGATAACTTATTCTCTTGTGCTCAAATAATATGAATCACATTCACATTATTTATATCTCTGATAATCAAATCATATTTAATTATCTAAGATAACTCTCCTTATAATTTGAATCAAATTCATATTATTCATGATAACTAAATCACATTTAATTATCCATTTTCTCAATGCTCGGATACATATATCAACAATAGAATTATCCATGAACTCTTTCAAGGATAATGCGCTTTCTCTGCAAATACTTGGAGATAAGGACAGGGCGAGTTCCACTTATAGTGACATGGATATTGAGATCACATCTCAAATCCAGATCTTGGGCCTCCCATAGATGCTTGATTAAATTAAGACCGTAAATCTAATCTTCTCATTGAATCTGAATCACATTCAGATCAATGTCCAACATTTGGACTAAGATGAGATTACTTCTCTACTGAGAGGAGTCACTAAAATCCAGACCCGTTTCATCACTCCCTAGGAATGGAAGCGTCATGGTTATACAATCGTTTATGATCACATCACCCTCAGGTATTCCTAATACCTGTACATCCTGCATACTGGAAGACTCAGAATAAACCCGAAGTATTAGATCAACTTTACACTGTCTACATTAGGGCTTTATCAGTAAGTTTCTCATTCGATCATTGGAAGTCGGTATCGATCATATACTTTCCAAAAGTATATATCATACCTAGGTCTTGATCATATACTTTCCAAAAGTATATATCAAACCTACAAATTCAGCCAAGCTTCTAAAGCGAGACGACCATGCGCATGGAATTTGATTCTTCCAAATATCTCATGAGTGAGCTCATGTCTTCCGGTTCAGTAACTGAACCTGTATGATCCCTTTGAGAGATCATATTACTCATATGCCCTTATATGCACACCAGCGCGCCGGTGTATAGACCTTGATTAGGTCATCAACTTATTGGTCTGCCAAATGTACATACTCAAACATATAGTAACACATCTGTCTCTGGTCAGAGGATGCGTGCCTGTATCGTGACAGCATACGATATAGGACTTTGGTTATCTCGATCTCGTTAAGTCAACTCTTTGACCTAACTAATCTGACACCTCCGAATCTCTATTCCTATGCAGAGGACCTGCATCAAGAGGTCGGTCAGATATCAGCCTAACTAGGATAGGATTGCCATCTCCTACTCTGGCTGGAGATCATCTCTTAATAATCATTTGACGGTGCTTGACGAGTCCCCAATCTAACTTATTAGATATTCATCTAAGCACCAGCCTCTATGATTCAATAATTGAATCAACAGCTGTATGATCATTAAGATGGCCATGGTACATAACCCTAATTGTACTAAGGGACCTATTATGCAAATTATATACTCTTTATTTCAGATCAAGGAGTGAATTGCAATAACATTTATTGCATAATGGCTCGCCGTGGGCTTGCATGTCCAACAATCTCCCACTAGCCCAAAGAGTCATTAATGGGCTAATCATTTAAACACACTCATGTGACAATCATAGGATATTTAGAAAATAGCTAGGTAAGCTGATCAGTCACTCTGTTCTCAAGAGACTACGCCAAGTCCTTTTACGGCACTTGCATATCCCCTAGTAACAGTGCTCGCATCCAATGCGAATATTGCATCTTATGCAACCAATACTCAATTTTGTTATAGTGTCCTTGACATTATACCTCGATTATTACAACCAATATTTCCATAATCCCTATCAGAATACCTTTATCCCTGGAGATCACTATCTCTAAAGGTATCCAAAGTTAAGACCTTTTAGATCACTATCTATAAAGTCTTAAGTATTTGAAGATAAGACTTTGAGATCACTATCTCAAAGATCTTATCATCTATGAAGATTTTGTTATTACTGCAATCAAGTGTTTTATCTCCATAGTAGGATTAGTAACATTTTACTACTCCCACTGCATGGCAGACATCCGGTATTCGTACACATCCAGCATACACTCAGCTTCTCATAACTGATGCACAAGTGCAAGCAGTTCTAGCATTCACTTCCTCAACCTTTTGAGGTGCTATCCCTTTAGATAGGTCAGTACCACATCTTAAGGGATGGAAGCCTTTCTTGGAATATCTAAGAATAGAATATGTCCAAGGTGTACTACAAATGTGACAGTCCCAATATCCTCTTCTCTTTGCTTCTGAACAATTTCAGAACTAAGATCGAAGAGGTATTCTTGAGATCATATCTCGAGGTATGGGATTACCAGATTATAAAACACTTATTATTATCATCCTTAGATCATTCCAAATGATTAGGATATTATCTACATTTAGCATGATGAACACAATGGGACTCCTACTAAGCTTCACATGGTTCATCAAGATTCTTACTGAAATCATAACATTTACAATTTCATCAGATCTTATGATCCAGCTACAAGAAGCTTATTTGAGTCCAAAGATGGAGTTCTTTAGCTTGCACACCTTGCTTTCCTTAACCACGAAGCCCTGGGGCTAGTTCATATGAATATCCTCAGAGAGGTATTCATAGAGGAATGCAATCTTGACTCACATCATGAAGATGTCATAGTCAAGTTGTGTAGCTATAGTTAGCAATATTCTGATGGGTTAAAGCTAGGTCACTGCAGAGCAAGTCTCATCGCTAGCGATGTCTTCTCTTCGGTGTGTAGCTCATGGCTACGAATCGTTCTTTGAAGGTCTCTACCTTCTCATTAGGTTCCCTCTTTCTTTTGAAGATTCAATTACATCTTAATGGGTCTTACCCATATAGGTGGATCCTCGAGGGTCCATATACAACACTTGTATATGAAGTCTACATTAGACTTTTATTGCTAACATCCATCTATCCATGTCATGATCCTCAGGAGCTTCATCACATGAAGTCCAATCATTTTCACATGGAATACATCCTCAAACTTATTTGAAGAAGTATTAGTGTTTCATCTTCAATTATTCTTTTAGTTTCCGATTTCAGGAGCCTCATTATCTTCTCAAGATTAAATGAGTTCCTTTACTTCATTCTATCTTGATTCTTAAGAGAGTCATCCTCTAAGAATCACATTCTCAGAGACGAGATCCTTTAAGAATCTCAAGGTCATAAAGTAGGTATACAATACCATCCTTTATTTTCCTAATGAAGTAGCACTCTCTAGTGCCAGATTCCCGCTTACATGCATGGAACCTTATTAAGTATATAATGTAGTCTCTACTACATATATACCTCTTGAAACTAAGAGATAATTATGCTAGGATTAATCATTGATTAAATCATGTCATACATGATCAATTGTATCTCCCTACAACTTCATTGAGTTCGGGTTCATTAGGAGGATTGAGATAGGAATGATATTCATAAGGTATTTCTTGAATTCATCTAATAGGTACATGCTACCTTGGTTAGATCAAATTCATTTCATCTTCCTTCAAACTTTGGTTCTAAACCAAAATTGTGAAATCTTTGAACATTTCAAAGTTTTCTAAGTGAAGAGAAGAAATCTCATATCACAAATAATCACTAATAGATATCGCATATCCATAATGTTTATTCTGATATAGATGATTTACATACATCAATATGTATGAGATCTTGAATACCTTAACATCTTACACCTATCACAAAGAAGGGTGTATTGGACATTTTTACTTTTGAATACAATATTCACAAGTATGTGAGATTTGAATCTTTAGACAATCTAAAGTTTCATGTCTTACTAGTCCATTGATCTCATCAACAGACATATGTCCAAAACATGATACCAGATCATTGTCAAATGATCTTTATCCTCCTATTGATCTTTAAAGGTTTAATTTTCAGTATCAGAAATCTTAATGAACCATTCATTAATTTTCTAATTTAATAGAGTCCACTAGATTTTAGATTACTATCTGAAATATCTCCATCATAACTCTTTATGATAGATTTATTACAGAATTCATGTTTATATCCAACAATTAGAATAAACAATGAGTGTATTCTAATATCTAGGTCATAGAGACATTCTCTAAGACTAAGGGCTCCCACTGAAAATATGAAGTCTATTGATCTCATGGAAATTGTTGCAACACTTGCATCACTTTCAACATGGATGACCAATAAACCTTAAGATCAAATTTCAAATATTCTAATACATATGCAACCAATTGCAAGTGTCATCAGAAGATTGAGATACAATTATTAGACTTTATCTTATCAAATAAGTAAGTTAATAACAATGATTATATGTAGATTAATCTGATGTACTATCTAATTCCTTCTCTAAGGATTCTAGATAGATTTGATAGTCATACTATCAACACGTCAACATATTGCAATATTGGCATTCATCCAACTCTTTGGATGTTATATGGAAGTCACAGAAGTACAGTCAACTCTTTGATTATACTTTTGGCTTAGGTCCAACCCATGCTTCCACTGCGCTCCCTTTATCTATAAGCAACCATTGCTTAAGACTAAGGATCTCTTATGTTAAATTCAAAAGAATTTAATGTAAGAGCATTTTGACATTTATACATGCTTCACCCAATTCATATAATATGAATATTATGAAGCTTCATGAATGACTAGAGTATAGACAGTAGAATGATGACACTCATCATCTACATCCATTTAAACTCTTAAAACATAGGTTCAGGTAGGTACTCAAACAATTTGAATACATCATCTCTTATAGAGCTACCATTCTACATGATGCGGAGAACCACATCATTCATGATTAAATGTCAAGAGCACATATGTATGCCAGAAAATCTTTATTGATTTTATAAGGATTATTTGATAATTATGATCATCATCGACATGTCACTTCCAAAGTACATTCAATGAGATCAAGACTTATAGAGACATACAAACCCTAGGGTTTTAGTCCTATTGTCTTATTATCACTTCTCATTATTATGAGGAAACTTGCACATTGCAGCTACATACATTATGTGTCCAATTGCAAGTATAATATCTGGATCAAAGGGTCCAATCCATGATATTCTACTGGTTATTATTGAGTATAACATTGAGTGGGTTTAATGAAGGATTATCTGAAATAAGAAATTTGCATAAACTTATATAAATATATAATTTACTTTGATTTAGGAATTTTTATATCAAAGTTGTCTTGCCATGTCAACAATGAAAGTTCATTCCCTTAATCACTTTCAATGTAAGAGATATACTTACCATTATATCTCAAGCAAGATCTGGGATCTCCTTCCTTATCTTTGTTGCATCCCAATAATATGAAAACCTACAACTCTGATAAAAAGAAGCGGGAACACATTCCGCCTTGCAAGTCCAACTTGCATCTCCCAATTCGGTCTTTAACACCCGGGCCCATCACCCCTAAGGTGATGTTGACCCGTCATTAATTGAACCAACCGTCAACAGGAATACAACTCGCTATGCGCAATCCAATATCGCCCCAATAATATGAGGACCCGATATTGGGGTCACTACGCATACGTCCTTACTCTTTCGAGAAGCGACGAGCCCGATCCAAATAGATCATATGCAGAAGCTGTCACTTCGGACAGGCGTCTCCCACATATAATATCTGGCGACGAAACCCTTCGCCTTGACGGGAGACCATGGATGTCACTTATGTGATCCTCCATATCTTATTCAAATTTAATTAATTACTATGAATCATATTCATATAATCAATTCTTCCAAGGGAATTATCAACTCTAATCATATTAGAGTATAATTGGACATAATCAATTCAATCATATTAAATTAATTATCAATCCAATTCAATCAATCAAACTTGATTGTCTTACTTGGATATATATGGTATTATTCTTAAAGTACGTATTAATTCGTATTTTAATAATTAGAAAAATACATCTTAATCCCTCGGACATTATCCCGGCCCTACCCGCTGTCATGGCCAGTACCGGCGGGAGTGGGACGGACCGCATACGTTGCAACCCGCTACCTCAGCGATCCCCGACTAGACACCATATCCACCTCGGGAAAGGATAATGCCAAATTGATTAATTTGTACTTGAGATGATCATCGGTTTTTCAACCGAAATTATACCATATAGTAATCAAAACAATTTTGATTATAAGGAAATTTGCTAGACAAATTCCCAATCCTATTCAAGCAAGAGTTTGATGATTGTGATTTCAATTATGATTTAGATCAAATCTAATCAACTAATTGATTGGGGCCAAGTAAATTAAGGAAATAATCATTCTCTAATATTTCACAAATATTTTCCATAATTATTTCTCGAAATTAACAATTAATTTCATTAATTGACAATCACATGGTTCTTGATTAGGAAAGTAATTTCAGCAGTGACCCCTACTTACTAAAATTAGCATATCTCAATTAATTTAAATCCAAATTAAGCAAAGTCAATTCTAAAGTTTGCTAATTTGATTTAGAACAGAAACCAATTGATTTTTCACGCATTTCGAGGCGTCTCTAATCAGTAATTAACTCTTTAATTACGTTAAGATTCGCAGTTCCCATAACAGTGCATACATGTTCATTAAAATGATCATATCTAGAGCATACGAAATCCGATTTACGCAAACTCAGATCCTATGGTTTCCTTATTTAATGGGGAACAAAATTCAAGTGCTATTTTCGTGTTTAAACAATTTAAACAGGGCCGAAAAATTACACTAAACAGATCTGTGAAAATGAAATGCGATAAAACTTTTGCAACCTTAACGAACCCAAATCGTCCTCGGTTAGCGAATCATATTCGAAACCGTCGACCTAAGGCTCTGATACCACTTGAAGGATATGGTTAGATCCTCAAGCGCATCACGGAAGCGTGAGCGTCGTATCGAATACGACGAGGAGCGACTAGTCGCACTAGTTGCTCGATGCAGCGGAATTTAAAAAATTTTCTTACGACGAAACCACATGATCCAAGAACACTTCTCGGATCGTTTCATCTAAACCACAAACATGTAATAGGATTACCTCTTGAAGCGTGGTTGCGATCGAGTCTCTAAACGAAGAGACCTCCTGTCTCAAGTCCGATCCGACGGAGGAGACGCTTGCGAGCGCGGGGATGAACCGCGTGCTTCTCGCAATCCATGTTGATGATCCAAGCGGCGGATCTCCTGATCTCGACACACGAGATCCGATGTCTTCTTCACGAGCGAGACGCACCGAAGGAGACGGAGATCCACGAGCAGACGAACGGGCAGCATAACGACGATGCTGCGGCGATGGAGAACCTCTCCATGGCATCCATGGTGGACGGCCATGAGAGGGAGAGAGGGCTGACCTCTAGAGAGAAAGAGAGAGAGAGAGAGAGAGAGAGAGAGAGAAGTGTTGTGTGTAAAATAGAGAGCATGGTATGCCTCTCTATTTATAGGGTTTTGGGATCCATGGATCTCAATCCATGTGACATATAAAATCAATGGATGAGATTGATTTATGTCAATCCAATGGTCAAGATTGTTGTTGGTAAAAGCCAACAACTTTTGATTTAAATTTGATGAAATATATCAAATATATATTAACACCAAATTAAATCAATCAAATAAGGAGAGAGAGAGAGAGAGACAATAAAGGAGATCAACCTTCCCCTTTGGAGGGAGGGCAATCTCATGGATTCCCATGAGATTGCACATCTCCTTGATTTTCTCTCTACTTATTTTCCAACAACTTTTTGTTGGGATTTTTATTCACCAAAATAATTCTCAATTAATTTTGGGAATATTGCAATCTTGACATTGGAATATTGTGAATCATATTCACAACCCAAAACAAAATGTAATTTACATTTTCAATTAATTAGACAATGTGTATCCAATACACATTAATAATTAATTATATTTAACTCTCTCTAATACATTATAAATCACATTTATAATATTTTATGAATAATTGGATATTACTATCCACATTATTCTTATCCATAATAAATAAATCACATTTAATTTTATTGGATAACTTATTCTCTTATGCTCAAATAATATGAATCACATTCACATTATTTACATCTCTGATAATCAAATCATATTTAATTATCTAAGATAACTCTCCTTATAATATGAATCAAATTCATATTATTCATGATAACTAAATCACATTTAATTATCCATTTTCTCAATGCTCGGATACATATATCAACAATAGAATTATCCATGAACTCTTTCAAGGATAATGCGCTTTCTCCGCGAATACTTGGAGATAAGGACAGGGCGATTGTACTGTTCCACATATAGTGACATGGATATTGAGATCACATCTCAAATCCAGATCTCGGGCCTCCCATAGATGCTTGATTAAATCAAGACCGTAAATCTAATCTTCTCATTGAATCTGAATCACATTCAGATCAATGTCCAACATTTGGACTAAGATGAGATTACTTCTCTACTGAGAGGAGTCACTAAAATCAAGACCCGTTTCATCACTCCCTAGGAATGGAAGCGTCATGGTTATACAATCGTTTATGATCACATCACCCTCAGGTATTCCTAATACCTGTACATCCTGCATACTGGAAGACTCAGAATAAACCCGAAGTATTAGATCAACTTTACACTGTCTACTTCAGGGCTTTATCAGTAAGTTTCTCATTCGATCATTGGAAGTCGGTATCGATCATATACTTTCCAAAAGTATATATCATACCTAGGTCTTGATCATATACTTTCCAAAAGTATATATCAAACCTACAAATTCAGCAAAGCTTCTAAAGCGAGATGACCATGCGCATGGAATTTGATTCTTCCAAATATCTCATGAGTGAGCTCATGTCTTCCGGTTCAGTAACTGAACCTGTATGATCCCTTTGAGAGATCGTATTACTCATATGCCCTTATATGCACACCAGCGCGCCGGTGTATAGACCTTGATTAGGTCATCAACCTATTGGTCTGCCAAATGTACATACTCAAACATATAGTAACACATATGTCTCTGGTCAGAGGATGCGTGCCTGTATCGTGACAGCATACGATATAGGACTTTGGTTATCTCGATCTCGTTAAGTCAACTCTTTGACCTAACTAATCTGACACCTCCGAATCTCTATTCCTATGTAGAGGACCTGCATCAAGAGGTCGGTCAGATATCAGCCTAACTGGGATAGGATTGCCATCTCCTACTCTGGCTGGAGATCATCTCTTAATAATCATTTGACGGTGCTTGACGAGTCCCCAATCTAACTTATTAGATATTCATCTAAGCACCAGCCTCTATGATTCAATAATTGAATCAACAGCTGTATGATCATTAAGATGGCCATGGTACATAACCCTAATTGTACTAAGGGACCTATTATGCAAATTATATACTCTTTATTTCAGATCAAGGAGTGAATTGCAATAACATTTATTGCATAATGGCTCGCCGTGGGCTCGCATGTCCAACAATCTCCCACTAGCCCAAAGAGCCATTAATGGGCTAATCATTTAAACACACTCATGTGACAATCATAGGCTATTTAGAAAATAGCTAGGTAAGCCGATCAGTCACTCTGTTCTCAAGAGACTACGCCAAGTCCTTTTACGGCACTTGCATATCCCCTAGTAACAGTGCTCGCATCCAATGCGAATGTTGCATCTTATGCAACCAATACTCAATTTTGTTATAGTGTCCTTGACATTATACCTCGATTATTACAACCAGTATTTCCATAATCCTTATCAGAATACCTTTATCCCTGGAGATCACTATCTCTAAAGGTATCCAAAGTTAAGACCTTTTAGATCACTATCTATAAAGTCTTAAGTATTTGAAGATAAGACTTTGAGATCACTATCTCAAAGATCTTATCATCTATGAAGATCTTGTTATTACTGCAATCAAGTGTTTTATCTCCATAGTAGGATTAGTAACATTTTACTACTCCCACTGCATGGCAGACATCCGGTATTCGTACACATCCAGCATACACTCATCTTCTCATAACTGATGCACAAGTGCAAGCAGTTCTAGCATTCACTTCCTCAACCTTTTGAGGTGCTATCCCTTTAGATAGGTCAGTACCACATCTTAAGGGATGGAAGCCTTTCTTGGAATATCTAAGAATAGAATATGTCCAAGGTGTACTCAGAGATTCCAGTACATCTTACTGGCTGTAGACTACGTCTCCCGCTGGGTAGAGGCAATTCCCGCCTACGCTGCTGACAACATGATTGTCACTAAGTTCCTCAATGACCTATTCTCATGCTTTGGTTTGCCCAATGTGGTCATTTGTGACGACGGTACTCACTTTCTGAATGCCTCGGTGCGACGACTCTTGTATAATAATGGTGTCGAACATAGAGTCGCAACACCATACCATCCCCAGTTGAATGGCATGGCTGGGCTTTACAATAGAGAAATAAAAACCGTTTGATGAAGATTGTCCGGTATGATCGGAAAGATTGGCCTCGACATCTTCCTACCATACTAATGGCATACTGTACAACTTTTCATACACCTCTTTGTATGAGCCCATTTCGTATAGTGTATGGGAAACCATGCCATCTTTCATTAGAGATTGACCACAAGTCTGAATGGGCTATTTGAAAATGTAACTTGGATCATGACGAAGCTAGCAAGAAGAGGCTTTTTGGATTTGAATGAGCTTGAAGAGTTGCGAGCAAAGGCATATTCCAATTATTTGATTTATAAAGCCAAAATCAAACAATGGCACGACACTCGCATCTCACGGAAATCTTTTAATGTCAACCAAAAGTTTTGGCTATGTGATTCTAAGCTCAAACTCTTCCCCAGAAAACTCTGTTCCAAGTGGAAAGGTCCCTACACCATCTTGAATATCTATAATAACGGATCTGTTGATATCTTTGACCCGTCCACTTCATCTTCTTTTCAGGTCATTGGTTAGAGACTCAAGCCTGTCATTGAACTCGGCAGCCCCCTTCTTGCGGCCGAATCCTTAGTTCTTCAAGAGCTCTAACCTGAATGCTAATCTGAGGCGTAAAACAAGCGCTTATGTCAGGAACCCATCTCTATTTTTCTTGTATATATTGTATATTCTCTTTTCTATTTTTCTTTACTTCAACGCTAACTACATTCTCTTGTGACTCAGTATCAGATTAGCAAGGGGGAATTCCTCTTTCCACTTCTCCTTATAAATCATACATATTAAATAAAATAAAAAACACAAAAAAGAAACAAAAAAACACAAAAAAAGTTTTTTTCTTCTCTCTTTCTACCTTCTTGTTTAAGGAGGTCGTGTTTTCTACCATGAGGACATGGTTTTATTTAAGCATGGGGGGAGGTCTTCTATCTTTCTATATATCCTAAGCGTTTTATAATCTCGTTATTGTATATATTTATGTATGTATCACTATGTTTATATATATCTCCTAAAATTTGAAAATGTTTTCAAAAAAAACTTTAAAATCGAAAATATGTATATATTAAAAAAGTGATGCATATAAAAAATCACTAAAAAGGGGGGATATACACAAAAATTTAAATAAATGAAAAAGAGAAAAATCCAAAAAGAGATGCATAAATCCAAAAAAACATATTTTCAAAAATTAAAAAAAATCTTTGTACATGCCTCCTCTTCCTTGTGAGAGTTTGGACCTAGATTTGAGTCAAAGCTTAAAGAGATTGAGTTTGATCTTGTCTTTAATCTACCTAATTTCTAGAGAGACTCAATAGGTTTGAAAATTCAGATCCTTCAGGTCTTCTTGACTTAATTCTCCAAGTCCGCAATCTTTACGCAGATTTTGACTCCCCATGTCTAAGTTGCTCATTTTTTAGAAGAATCACAATACTCTTTGATGATTGATCTACTTAAACTTAATTCACATGCACGTGGCTCAACTCAAATAGGATGTGTGAAAGCTATTGCGATTATGAATGATATCTATATGGATCCCTATCTGGCAGCATGGACGTCTAAAGACCGGAGAGTGTGGGTTGAAATAAAGCCTCAGATGAGGAACGATCAGTTGGCAAAATCTTCATCTCCTCCACCAAATAGAGCACAATGCTCATATCTTGTCCACATAAAAAAGTTCAAAAAGTGCGGAAAAAAGATTTCATACCCGTTTGAAGATGTGCAAAAAAAAGAGAAAAAGAGAAAAAAAATCAAGCAAAAGCCGGTATTTCTTTTCTGTGAGACTTGGTTACACCGGCCAAGCTCAAATTGAGATATGTGGCTACACTGGTCACACTCTGAATAGCTACTTCTTCCTATCTTCTTCTTTGGCCAACTAACCTGAACTTAGAAGAGAATACCTTGCTCTGCGAGGAAAGAGTAGCTAGAAAGGGAATCCAAGGGTGCTAGGCATGGTTGTATAAGTTTTTGTCTTTCTAAGAGGGAAGAGCTACCTCTTCACACTAACAAGTTCAAGTCCGACTCATAACATTAAAGGATGTGATTATTGATCGAATGAGCTAAATTGACTAAGGAATCAAACCTACATAAAGGTTCGTGGAACTTGGAGACTGTTGTATCTGAAATCTTGAAACTATGTGAATCTCACACACATTATGAATACAAAGGTTAAATCAAGCTTGTCTCTTATTTTTTGTACAAAACTTGGTCCCAGCTCCCACGTAGGATTCTTCTTTAATGGTCTTGCTAGGGACTAGCAAAGTTTAAGTATGGGGGTATGATGAGACTAAATCTCATCATGATATTATAAGCCAGTTTGACCCCTATTAGTCCTAAAAATACGTTAATTTGCTATGAAAAGCTGTGCTAATTTCCTAGTTTAGATGTGTTTTGAGTGTACATATTTTAATAGATTTTTGTTATAAACTTATTTAACCCCTGTTTAAAATGAGAGATATATTTTATTTAAATAGAATAATAAACAAATTCCCATGCATGAATTCACGTGCATGGATTTGCCATGCATCTTCTCCAACTCATAAAAAATTCCCATGCATACACTCACGTGCATTGCAATCAAGTGGACCCCCCTTATGGAATTTCATTTCATTCGAAGTCGACCCCCCTTTCTTCCATTCTCTCAAACGCAATAGGCATTCATTCCCTTCACTGTTGGATATCATCCATTGGTCAAGCCTTTCTCTCCCAATCCAATTGAGAGCATACACCCCACATTTCCTTTTCTTACGCACAGGCACGCCGACCCATCTCCATATCGTGCATCAACATTCACCACGTACAACCAGCAACGTGCAACTTTCCCCACTTCTCCCAACCAACAATAGCAGCAACCACCGCTTTCTATTCCTTCACCATCAACGAGGGCGCGACAACCATGATCGACATCGTAGTTGTGCACAAGCCTCGCATCCCAGTTGCTTCTTAAATTGTCTTCCCTCTCGCACATTTGCAGCAGTTGCTGCAATAGTTTCCTTCCACTTCATACTCGCCCTCCAATAAATAAATATTATTGCTTCTTCTTCATTTAAAGGGCACATTCCCTGTCTTCTCTCCCCCACTTTCACAGGAATTCGGGCGACGCAATATCGTACCCGGATAGGAGGATTGATCGAGGTTGAGGTAGAGGGGACCAAGCCGTGAGCGAGCTCTTCGCATGTAAAGGAGTAGAAAATCCTCAAGTTCTTCTCTTGGAGCTGCGATATAGCCACACATTCAGCTATTGCACGTCGGCGACAACTTTTTACTACTCGTTGCAACACCTCTCATGTCACCATGGTGACAGCACTGTCTATTCTGGCGAGCGTCATGGTGGTGAATCAATAGTAACCGCCGACATCGAGCATGTTCAAGAAGGCAGTAAGCATGTCATGGTGAAACATCTCACTCAGTTCTTTGTTTTCTTCTTATTTTACAGCTTGATTTATATTCAGTTTATGTTTATAAAAACCCTTTGCACGTTTGTTTGATTCCCTATAGTTTAAGAGTTTGCATGTTGTTGGACCTTGATGTTCATTTAATGCCATGCAAGTATCATATTTTGTTAAAAAAAAGTAAAAGAATTTCCGTCTAAAAAAGGTCATCATCTTGTGCACCTTATAAAATGTTGAGCATGTTCAGATAGTGGTTTAAAATAAGTTAAAAGTTTGAAAACACCAAAAAGATCTGCTTCACTTTATTTGTTAATAAAAAAGTAAAAAAAGAGAAATTATTGAAAATTGCAATAATGGGATATTTGAATTTGTGCATCGAATTCGTGTTGTGAATTAATCTTTGAAATTTACCCGTGTCTATGTGGATCGACCTTGTGCTTACCATCGTACAAGTAAAAAATATCACTTGAAATTAATGCTTTAATTAGTTGAATTGCGGTTGCAACGACACTTAAATCACCTAAATTTATCTTCTAAAACCGCTAAGAAACTCGTTAATCAGGTCCTTAGGAGAATTTCTTGGACCGGAACCTTGGGTGACGTTGTGACTCTACTCTTGTGATCGCAGTCAACACTTAATGTCATATCCTTAGTTTATATGTAAACAAGCGAGAGTCTGTACAATTAGAGAAATTGGATACCTCTCGCTTAAGGCTGGGATGAGCTTTGAAATTTTGGATATTTAAAATTGGGAGTTTTTGAACGGATCAGATCCTGTATTCACATGCACAATCGGGGGTTAATCCAACTCATTCATTTTTGATGCTCGAGGACGAGCATAGTTTAAGTGTAGGGGGGTGATGAAACTCAGTTTCATTGTAATAATTCGCAGATATTAACCCCCTAGCTTAGACTAGTGTCAATAAAAACCAGACAAAACATTGTATATATCTGAGCCTTAGAATAAATTAAAATACAAAAAATACTAAAACTAAAAATCGTAGTGTTTTTATACTCTTAAAAACACTCACAAAAATATTTCTATCTTTGTTTGACCTTGTTTCCATTTTTGGTCAACATGAAACTTGTAGATCTCATCGAAATCTACAACTTTCATGTTTGAGTTTTTTCGGATTCCCTCTCATTTTTCATATTCTTCATCTGAATATCCTGATTGGGCCACGTGGCTCTTTCTGGTTGAACCACGTGGCCCGCTTCTCCTCGCACCATGCACCCTCCATTCGATCGTCCTCTGGAGAGTCAATCCACGCCGCTCATTCCCTCATCTGATTTCCACCATAAGATCATCCCTTAGATCGCATCACACCCATTCGCCCCCGCCTTTATCTTATCTTGACACGTGTCGCTTTCTACCACCGCTCGATTGATATAAAGCACCTCACATCTTCACCATTCATCCACGCTTTGATCCTAGCCCTATGATCCATCTCCAAATAAAATATGGATCGCTCGTCTCTGCCAACGTTTCCTCACAACATGTGGCGCTCTCTGTGGCCCTCGATCGTTCCTCCATCGATCTGATTGGGACCACCCACTCGTACCCATTTCACAACTATTGGATCGCCACTACTTGAACCTCCAACCACCCTTCTTCAAATACGCCCTCGTTGCCGCCAGTTAATCTTGTCAACTTGTATGCGAGGCTCCACCCAGCCCCTCTCCGCCTCCCCGTGACAGGGGGAGGTCGGATTAAAGGCGCAACGATGGCGGAGCCTCTAGTGATACCCCTGGCCATTGTAGGCCAAGACCTGGGCTCTCCGATGCTGACGAGCTACCCCCACTCACCGCAGGGGTCCAACGAAGACCAGGGCCTCGTCTAGATGCTGCTTCCAGTGTCTCGACCCTCCATCGCTCCTGGCAAGTCCTATGATCTTCCTTTGTATTTTCTTTATATTTCTTAGAATTTATTGGGTGTCTCCACGCACTTTCACACTCCATTGCTCATCCCTCGAGCTTTATCGTACTTCCATCGTTCACGCGCTCACCTTCACGTACCTTCTCGTTCCTCCGCAACCCCAGACCTCCCCGCCTCCCCTCTTCTCCAAACTCATTGTAGAAGATGACCGGGCCACCTAATTCTTCGCCCCCACACGACCCCCATCTTACTTCACTCCGTACACATTTTGCACAAGCACCGTGCTTTGGCTATTTGGACTAACACTGCAGGTGTATTCATCAATGGCCGGAGCCTTCGTCGGTGCAAACTTCGTACGCTCCATCTCTGGCTATGGTTCGAAGTCAGCTCCTTACAAGTGGCCTAGAGGCTTTGCCTCGCTTCGACGATTGCACCAGCACCTTCAGGGATTCCAACGGAGCATATAGACAGGATACGATGGCGGAGATCCTAGGGTGTCGCCAGAGCTCGAAATGCTCCGCCACCCCTATGACAGAGGGAGAAGAGACAAAACGTACAGGTGTCGTTGGATGGTACCCTCTCAGTGTCCATCCAACGACCCATAGTCTGTCACATCACCTATAATGTGCAAATTATAGGCACCGTCCCATCGCAAAGATCAGATGGTTCTAATGATGCCACGTGTCTTCACTGAAGCGTCTGCCTGAACTTCTAGGCTTGGATACCTCTGAGCCACAACCGAGCCTCCCCCAAACCTCCCGAGCCACGCTCTGAGTCTGAACCGGTGCCTGAGCCTAGTCCAATCCTTGTTCTAAGCCTCCATCGACTGCCGAGCCTTGCCCCATGTACCCCATCATGTGAGGTTGGAGTAATTTGCATAGAGGCCCCCGTAACTTCTTCAAATGACAGACATGTCCTAATTCCGCGTGTTAACCATGCGCGCCTGGGGTAAATTGTAACTAACCCCCTAAGTGTTTTAATAATTGCAATTCTGGGTAATTTACAGGGATATCCTAGCACCTTATTTTATTTTCATTTAGGTCCTCACAGGGATCTATTTGTAATATTTTCCCTATTTATTTTCATGTTTTTCTTATGTTTATGCCCTTGAGCTCTTTTGTGAATATCTTGAGCATCTGAGCTCCTTTTTAGTCGATTTTAGGGGTGTTTCAAAGCTTGTTTCATTGTCTTCCTAATTACGTAGTATCACATGCTTAATGATTTCTATGCCATCAATCATCTAGTCAATGAAAATTGCTCTGTAAATGGATCCTGAAAATTATTATCTTTTATTGCTCATTTGTTTTATTTGATTCGAGCATTTTTGCAATCATTGTAACATTGCATCTCTTTGCATATTAAAAATCAAACAAAAAGTGTCTACTCCATGTTTCTTTACGCATGTGTCTGCATTGATTATCTTTGTGTGCATATTGACCTATGAGTTTTTAGTTTCATACTTAATCTGAATGATGAGAGTCTAGATATATACTTAAGAGGCTCGTGTCCCTGAGTTCAACCTTGGGCTTTCTCAAATAAAATAAAATCGACCGCTTTTGTTTTAATTGATGAATTTTCAAGCTGTCTTCGATCGATCCTATTTCCCCCGACTACAATGAGCACATTTATTTTAATCGTTAATTCAGTTGAATTAAGAGGGTTAAATACGGGCCTGTCAACACATTGTGTATTATTTTTCAATGAAATTAGTTTGTATTTTCTTTGTATTTTTGTGTACAATATTCATATTGAAGGTTTTATTATTTAAGGTGTAAAGATAATAAAATAAAATAGGTCCTGAAATGAAATTTCTCAGAAAAATAAATTAGGGTTTTATTTGTATTTTTTTATAGTTTCTCTGTCCTATCTTCCCCTGCTGCATTCCTAGTCGACAAAGTCATCATGATGACTGGGTCTCAAGGTTTAGGGTCACTCATTATCTTTGACACTTCATTATTTTTCTTTTCTTCCTTTATATTTTATTTTGAAATTAAATACAATATTCATACAGTATTTTATCTAATTTATTGAGTGCCTATTTCTATAAAATAATGAGATATACATGCATTTCTCTAGGGATTTAAGGCTAAAATGAAAGAATAAAGGTGATGAAATGAGGATTCATTAGATACCATCATGTTAACCACCATGTGGGATATTGACGTAGGTAGAGGATGTTTCTGAAATGCACGGGAAGAAGATAGAGGGGATGAGCTCTCTGTCATTCCTCAAAAAATTGCCAAAGTGCATCCTCCATTTTCTGAACTTGGATTTCTCTGTTGAAGTGGGAACCCCATAAGCAGCATCAACCAATCTCTCATTTTATGAACTCAAACCCATAAAGAAATTTTGCACGAGGCTAGTCTTTGGTATATCATGATGGAGGCACTTCTAGTTCAAATCCTCGAAGCATTCCCATGCCTTGTGAATCGGTTCATGGGACATCTAGGAAAAGTTAGCTATGAGTGACCGTATTTGATTCAATCGTCCGAGAGGGTAGTAGTTTCTAAGAAATGATGATCTCAATTCCTCCCAGGATGTAACAACTCTTCCTAAGTGATTCATCCAATAAAGTGCCTTGTCCATAAGGCTAAATAGGAAGGTTGTCATCTTCACTACCTCTAATTAAATGTTAGGGTAGTGCATCGTGCCACAAGTATGGTCAAACTACTGGAGGTGTATATATATTTCCTTATAGATGTGACCAAGGAATATGGGGAGTAAAGGTAAAAGATGGGGCTTCAACTCGAAATGCCCATGAACCGCATGTATCTAAATCCATGTGATTGAGTGTCCTATGCCTGGGTTATAAGCATCTCTAATAGTAAGCTTAGACACTACTCTCTCTGGCTCAAAGGGATCTACTCGCTGCTGCTTATGTCCCCCATTCCCGCCTCCTTTCATCTACTCATGCTTCTCTCCTCTCTCTCTCTCTCTCCTATGTTATTCCTCATCCCTAAGATCGTATCTCTAAGTCTAGCCTGGATGTTGGCATGCTCAGTCAACTGAGCTTACCGGGCCTAAATAGAAGCCAACATCATACTGTTGATATCACTCTAGTCTGTCATGGTATTCTTTCCCTTCGGCGAAATCATGTCCTTTTTAACCAGCTATGTATCTAGAAATGTGAAAGGAACTTGATCAGAAATGATGGAGTCTCAAACGAATGTTCGAGAAGAGGGTCAATCTCGAACAATGGATTTATTGGTGACAAATCAGGTGTGAATGAGAATGAAGAAATCTCAGGAAGAGAGTCATCTCGAGTGCAAGAAAATGAAGATGAACAAATTGGAAAGGAATTGATGAGTTCGTAAAGTCCGAACATAAATCACTTCAATCTGCCATCCTCGAAACAAGGAGGAAAGATGGAAGAATGTGAAGTCAAGACAAGAAGAAAAAAGTGAAGGAAAGGTGAGAAGTGTGCATATGGACGTTTAAACTAAGCAAACAAACACAAAACAAACCTCTGATTCACTCGTAAGGGTTCGGTCTTTTATCTTTTCAATTTTAGCTTAGTGAATCATAAGAAGTTACTTTAAAACCAAACACATAGGGTGTTGTTGCCCTATTTCCCATTCTACATCCTCAAAATTCCCCAAATAGTAGTACCATCTGCCCGGGATGTAGGGTAATATCAGGCCCAAATGGAGATAAGAGGCATGTCACGCAAAATGTTTTTTTAATGTCTAAGGCAAGTGCTTGCAGTTGAGACCATGTATCGAAGGATGATACATAGGTGCTTAGGGAACAAGTCCAGGGATTTGGGCAATATCCTTAGGGGGCTACATCCTCACCACTTTGTTTTGAGGTAAGTACCTACAACAGTGAGGGGGTTCCTCTCCCGAAAATAATGATTTGAATCCTTACGTTTATTTTTAGCTCAAGTTAATTTAGCAGTACCAATTTTATTTGGTTCACTTTTTTGAGTATTTTTAAATAAATCGATCTAAAATATTTTCCAATTCCTTTTTTCATCCTAAGGAATATAAAATAGGGAAGGAAGTTGGAAATGCTAATGCGGAGTAAATTAATGATGCATGCAGGGTATAGAATGAGTTATTATTGCCACGAATCTACATGCAATATGATCCTTGCATAAAATTAAAAATAAAGATAAATTTAACCTAAATGAATGAGTGAGAACCGTCCCAGAAGTAACTTCTATTATCGGGAAAGAACCCATTATTTATCTAAGTCCAAACTACGCACTAGTATATAGAAGTGTGAATTTTATTGGGGACTTTGGACTTATTATCTACCCAACTCAACCAAGATAATAAAATATACTACTAATGGGCTCAAGAAAAAAAATCTGTGAGAAATAAATAAAAATAAAAACTAAGAAAACAAAAATCCGGTGAGGTCCCCTAAGTGCGCTGACACTTGGTGAAATAGAACCTCCAATCACAAGATATATACTAGCCTAGAAAATAAAAAAGAGGAAAGTGCCAAGAAGAATTATTACAAATTAATTACAAAAATAAAATGGAAATAAAATGACTAAAAGAAAACAAATAATGTGATGCTCCAAAAAACGACTCTTCCAAATCTTCTGCTCCTCTTGCTCTACACTCTCTTACCGGTCATGAAGAAATGTACAACCTCCACTTCGCTCGGGTGCATCAACGCTCCTAGAAACTCCACCCTCGCTTGTTGGTCCCTCATAGAAAAGTTGAAATAAAAGAATATGTTAGAAACAATTTATAAAAAAATAAAAGAAATAAAATGAAGCAAAAAATGTGAAAATAAAAGATAAATAAAAAGAAATATAGTATATATACAAAAACCAAGAGTAGATGCAAGAAGAAAACCTAACTACCCTCATCGTGCCTCCCCAACAACGATAGTCGAGGTCTCTGAAGCAAGTTGTTGTCCTCCCACATCGAGTCGATATAGCTGTGAGGTCTAATACTCGCTGATTGAGGATCTGGAGCTACAAGAGTATTGTGGCTGAAGCTTTATCTCCACTCGATCCAGGTCCCAAAATTGATCATATGCCCTAAAGAAAGTTATTTCCTTGGAGATAGATCCTACGACTAGCCTTATTAGCTTAAAACATACGTAAATGGGGGGTGAACGGAGGCCTCCGGCGGATGTGGTCAAAATGAAGTCTAAAATCCATATCAATGATGGATTTGGGTGGTTAGAGTTGCTGAGTAGATGAAGAATTGGATAGCTAATGAGTAGAGATGGTAGAGAGAGATGGATAATAGTCGAATGACCTCTGATCACGAAGATCAGAGGCTAGTCAGGACAGATCTGATCTAAATAATTTCAAATGAAATTGTGGAAAATGAAAGACAAAAATTAAAGGAAATCACCCTAATATTATCCTACGGTGTGATCGAAGGATCACAACCTCAATTCACAATGTAAGGAAAAGAGACTGGACTCAGCCGGCGAGATCCTGCGAGTAGCAGATCACGCTCTCCATGACCAAATCACGCTCCTAGTTGTAGAGGATGATGCTCTGTAACAATCCCTTCTTTCCAAGATAAACCTCGAGCGATGTTAGCGAAGAAAACAGATCAGGGCGTGCTAGAGGATCTGGACTGATATTTATAGAGGAGAGGTGATAGTGAAAATTCAAAAGCATACATTGCACAAATCGAGGTCACTTAGGCAAAAATCATAATCAGGCATGAAGGATTGTTAAACATGGGAGCAAATTTATGAAGGAGTCTTGGAAATAATGGCTTGATCGATTGGGAAAAATCAAAGAAAGATGGCTGGTGGACCAGCTATTCTGGTAGAGCTGGGAAGGCTGAAAGTTGACAGAGGTCAACATACCCGGGTCCAACTAATAGGGAGCTCCGATCCACTAAAGGACAACTAGAAAATGATAAAACCGTGAACTTTGATTTCTATGCGTAATATGTCATTTTGAAGCTATTTTGATGATCTTTCAATTTATCTATCTTGTGAACAGATCTAAAGCTATTTATTGATTATTATTATTTGAAGATCTATTTTGACATGTGTAGGCTGAATTATTTGTGCCATATTTTTATGGAGAAATTCTGACTTTATCTATAGGGATTCAATTGCTAGGGCCTGAATTTGATTAATTCTCCTATATTAATATGGATAATCTTTGACAAATTAATCTCTGTTGGGGATGCCATCAAGAAGGATTTAATTTAATTCTCAACATTTTATGTAATTATATTCTATTTACTTGACGATTGAATTAGATAGATTTATGAAATCACCATCATTATTTGCGGATTATTTTTTATCTCCTTAGTTGTAGAATTATTCAGAGGTCTATTTGCATTTTTTCCTGCATCTGGAATTTGAATCTTGAGTTCAATTCTTCTTGATCTGTGAACTTATTTTGAGGATACTGATCATTTTAGTTGAGGATTTAAATCTTATAAGCACAGATCATATGTTTATTTGCCTTCCATGTTTATCTTCCCTTGCATTTTCATCCTCACATTTTATGTTATTCTCACTTTATTTCTTGACACATAAATTAACCTAGTGATAAATTATTTATTGAAATCAATTCGAAACCACGCAACAAAAAAATCACTGTTCCATGTGTTTGACCTTGGTAGACTTGCCAAGTAAAATTCTCCACAATATCAAAGATTGTGGTTTTTATCGATTGCTTTTCATCTCCTAAAATACATTAATCGATTATTAAAGAGGTGGATTTCACGGTTAATAAAATGAGAGGTGGATTATTGAAGATCTAGTTATTGATCGATGACATTAGTATCAGCGCCAGGGCTAGTAAGGCCAGTACAGACAGTACCAGCAGCCTCAGGAGAAGCATGGTGGAGCCCAGAATTTTAGGATCACTTATGTTATGGGTCTTTGATGAATTAAGACTTGAAAATTCACATGCATTGTTAGGAATTAATCTGACTCCTTCATTCTACAGATGCTCGAGGACGAGCATAGTTTAGGTATAGGGGTGTGATGAATCTCTGATTGATCATTACTATTCCCCCTTTTTTATCCTTGAAGAATAAGAACTTCATTCCAAGTCTTCACTAATTCCACATCTATAGCAATAATCCTTCTCCTTGTAAGTAATCTTAACCCTTATTATTGTATATTTATCACTAACATTTTCTTTGTTATCTTTTTTTATTAAAATACCAAAAAAAGATAAATATTTTACATATTTATTGAAAAGAAATAAAAAATAATAAACTCATTAATGCAGGTGTTTTTAATTCCTTAAAAACGCTTTCAAAAATCTTTCTTTGTGTTTTTTTATCTCTTTTGGCTTTTTATTCAACATGAAACTTGTAGATCTCATAGAGAGATACAACTTTCATATTTTGAGTTTTTATTAATTCGATCCCCTTATAATTCTTTTTTATTTTTATTTTATTTTGCTATTTACAAATAAATTAGGCCACATGGCACTCTCTGGAGTTGCCACGTGGTCAACCTCTTTACCCTCCACCCGACCTCCTTCTTGGCCCTTGGATCACCCCTCCCCTGCCTCTATCTCCATTGTCCATCTCCAGATCTCCCTCAGCCCATGATCTGCCCTCCAGATTTTGATATCCACCTCTCCTTTCTGCCATCATCTAAACCATTATATGACATCTCATCCAATGGCTCTAGTCCCTTCACGTCACCAGCTTCCTCTCCACCGTAGGATGAAACCCATCAAAGCATCCAAGTAGCATGCATCCGCTCGCCTCTCCGCCAATGGATTAAATCCGATGATCCGACCATGATCACTCTCCCATGCCTCTACATGAACCCTTAGATCACTAGATCCAACAACCCACAGCCATCGTCCTCATCTTGTAATGCACAATGCCTCGTCTCGACCTCACCCCCTTCCATTTTTAGCCTCTAGCCCAGACCACTTGCTGACAATCCAACTTCAATCTACCATAGCCCCAACTACCTCATTCTTTGCATACACCATTAAGGCCTCAACCACCACCTCCACCTTCCCCTCCCGGCCATTAAAAAACACCCCTCACCCGAAACGGCTGGAGATCCTCCTCCTATAAATTACCCTCCTCTACCATTGTTCTTCAACATCCACCATTACCAGGGTGAAGGCCCAACTAACCTCCATCTCTCTGTGACAAAGAGAAACGGAGCATGGAGGCAATGAAGGCTCTCCTACCCTCGGTGAGAGCCATGGCTTAGGCTATGTTGCAGCGCCACCCCGATTATTGTCCAAGCTCTGAGACTTAGCTGTCCTCGTCGAGCGATGACCGGAGGTCCCAATTGATCCTTAGACTAAGCTCCCACTTTGCTGCAACATATGCTCCAATCAGGTAATCTCTCACACCTTTGTTTCTTTATTTTTCTCTTTATTTCTCCGATGCACAAAACGCCTATAACTGCCACCTGACCATACACCAAGCTCCGCCACAGGTCCACCATCCTCGCATCACCCTTCGTACATCGCCTTTATTTCTCTAGAGCCCTGACCACCTCTCCTCATTTCATCTCCGATCCGCTGGAGATGAACCATCGTTCCCCCGCTTCTCCGCCTCCTTGGGACCCTCATTCCACTCACAATGCCTCCACCTCGCTGCTTCGGCTATTTCCGATGATTGTAGGTACCCATCTTCTTCAATGGTCGAAGCCTCACAACCATCTCATTCAAGATCCTCTCCCCTAGAGATGCTTCATCGAAATACATCCTTAGCCATCTCCTAGGCTTCATCCTGCAACCAGCTCCCTTGCAAGCATCCTAGCATTCTTCCTCGACCATCAGGCAAGCGACTGGAGGCCCGAGGAGGAGGAGAGCCACTCACTGGAGCCTGAAATCACTGCCACCTTTACAACTGAGACTGAAGAGCAGTTGATGTTGGATGGCCCTCCCTTGGGGGCCATCAAATGACCCAGATTGTGCCACGTCGCCCTGCCCCGTACCAGAATGTTCAATTGACCATAGTTAGGAACGAAGCAAGGAGTCTCACCCCACGTGGAATCTGAACCTAAAGCTTGCGAAGCCACTGTCTGTGCCTCTCCTATGCGTGTGCCACACACATGAGGGCGGGGTAAAGTATAGATCACCCCCGCCAACTTTCGACATTTACAAGGAGGTCCCTCCCAAGCGTGTGTGCCTCACATGCCACGCTTGGGAATTTCGCAAGAAGTCCCAGTTGGTTTAACTAAATTACACATATGCCCCTACAGGGACCTATTTGCAATAGTTATCTTTTTATTTCCATAGTGTTTACTACATTTATTCCCCTAGCACCGTTTCCTCCATAACTTGAGCATTTGAACTCCAAACCAGATGATTTCAGTTTCATTGGATTGGGAATCTAATTCTCTATCTAATGACATCTTTAATTTGATGATTTAACACTTAAATACAAATGCTATATTTGATTTCCATTGTGTAAATTACTCTGCATTCCTTGATGTTATTAATCCATTTTATTCCTCAATTTGTCTCTAAAGTTAACCTTTATTTGATTGCTCATTTATGTAATTATTCTAAGTCATATTTGTACACTATTGTCTACATATTCATCTACTGCATATCTTACACCGTGTATCTTATGTAATTGCATTTAAAACCAAATAAAAATGCGTGTATCATATTGTTTTGTCTTTGCATAAGTCTCCACATTCTTTATTCTCTACATATTATTTATGCATTCTGTATTGTGCATCGCATTTGCATATGAAGACCTAGATCAGAGAATTCAATCACTTAGATTAAATCAATATCTTCGAGAAATATATGAGGAGGCTCGTGTCACTATGTTCGACCTTGGTATCTTGCCAATTAAAACTATTTCCACAAAATTCAATGACTATGGTTTTTTATAGCTCAATTTTCATCTCCTATACTACAATTTTCAAATATTAAAGAGGTGGATTTCACATCATCACCCCTGATAACAAATTTCTGATTTCATTTCATTGAGGATACCTTCAAGAAAATAAAATCAACATACAAAAACTTGATGTCATGATGTTGTTAGCCATGTGATCCGAGGCAAACCATTTCTATGATGAAACTCGATTTCATCATTTTTATTTCTCATTATTAACCCCTTGCTTAAAATTGTGTCAATAAAACCCAGTTAAAGTCCTTGTAATTATCAGAGTCTCTAGTAAATTAAAAATCACAAAAAAATAACAAAACAAAAATTCGTGGAATTTTTAGACTTAAAAATACACTCAAAAATATTTCGAGGCTACAGTTGATCTGATCTCTAGTTTTGGTCAACATGAAACTTGTAGATCTCATCAAGATCTACAACTTTCATGTTTTGAGTTTTCTCAAATTTGACCATTTGTTCCTTCAAAAATCAACTGGAAGTTCCTAATAATCTGATTGGGCCGCGTGGCCCGTTCTGGTTGAGCCACGTGGCCCGGTCTGCTTTGTCTTATCCGCCCTCTTCTGGGACCGTTGGATCTTCTCCTGATCCAACGGTCCAGTCCTCTCCACGACCCGCTTATTTTCCCTGCCGTCCGATCATCTCCCGCCTTCAATCCGCACTGCACGTGAGCGCTCTCACCAGAGCGTGCCACGTGGCGTAACTAGTGCTTTCCGATCACGCCTTCGATTCTCTGATCTGAGCCGCTCAATCCGCTCTCGGTTCCTAACCGCTCGATTAGCCCTAACTTCCCATCCAAGCCGCTCGCCAGCGCCGCGGCCAGAGCTCAACAGGTGGCAGCCCATCTGCATTCGATCACTTCGCCATCGATCTAATCACATCCGCTCGTTCGCGCCAAAATATCCGCCGTTGGATCTCCAGATCCTACGGCCCCCGCGTCATCGTCAACCTCCAGACCCCCCTCTCTTTCCACTTTCTCCAGCTCGCGCACACCTCTCCCCCTTCATATTTTCTTCGCCACTCCAGCCATCATCTCAACTCTCCAACCGTCCCACGGTCTTCGCCACTCAACCATCTCCCTCGCGCATCACTCCACGACCCACAACTTCATCTCAGTCACCCCATCTTCGCCTCAAAACAAACGTCGACCACCACCATGACCAGCCACTCACCCTTCAAATATCTCGCATCCTCCACCGAGTTCCGGTTGTCCACCTTTACATGGGGGCTCGCCCAGCCCTCCGCCGCCTCCCAGTGATAGGGGAGGTGGCCGGGATTGAAAAGATGACGAGCTCCCTGGTGAGACCCTCCGCCGAACAAGGCGGAGCTGCGGCGCCCTAACGACCGCTCAAGCTGCACGGACCGGCTGCCCGTGTCCAGCGACGACCCGGGGCTCGATTCGAGCCCCAACCCAAGCCCTCCGCTCCGCTTCCGACCAGGTAAGTCCCTCCGATCTTCCTTTGTCTTTTTATTCGATTTCTTAGAGTTAATAGGCCTCTCCGGCCGTCCTCTCGCTCCATTGAACCTCTTCCTAGCTTCGTTGCACATCCCCCATTTTCGCGCACCTTTCCGATCATATTCTCCCTTCCTCCATACCTCAGACCACCCTCGACCCATCTCCTCCACCACCCACGGCGGAGGAGCACTAAGCTCTCGTGTTCTCACCCCACAAGAGCTTCCATTCCACCTCACTACGCACAGTCACCTCGCATCTCTGCTTCGGCTATCATTCTAACGTTGCAGGTCGCTAATCTGATCAATGGCCGGAGTCTGGTCAGAGCTGACTTCATCGACACCGCAGCTGTCATCCAAGCTCCTGTGAACAATGCCAGCGTCTCGTGGACATTCCCCGAGTTCCCCGCTTCATCGACGACGTGTCTTTGAGCTCGAGGGAAGTCCACCGAAGCCGGGAGCGAGCGGCGGAGCCAGAGCTACCTCGCCGAAGATCCAAACCCGCCGCCAGCTGATGAGGAAGGAAGACGCAGTAGCAACTGTTGGATGTTCCCTCCTGGGGTACATCCAATGGCGTGGATATAGACACGTAGCCCGGAGTCCTATCGCTAGAGACCATTGGATCCTCATGATCCAATGGCTGACATTCGGCCACGTGGCATTCCCTGAGGTCCCTCCGAGCCTTTGTATCCGACACTCGAGGTTTGGAGTTACCGAACAACATCCGAGCCTGCAGCGAGCCCGAGCCTACGTCCAAGCCTAGCCGAAGCAGTCGAGCCTCCCCAAGCCTAAGATCGATCCGAGCCTGGAGATAGCACCGTGCACAGCACGTGCCTTCTGGGCAGATTGCAGGGAGCCCCCGCTGTCTTCTTCAATTTGCAGATAGGTCCCTGGATCACGTGCAGTGTGCGTGAACAGTGGGAATTTTACAAGGAAGGTCCCGTTCTTTTACGTATTTATATTTTAGTCCCTCCCAGGACCTATTTGTAGTTATCTTTTTTATGTTTTATTGCACTTATGCCCCTGGCTTCTTTTATGCATATCTTGAGCTACGTTTATCCGATTGAGATGATTTCAGTTTCGTTTTAAAGCTGGTTTGATGATCTTTCTAATGGCATGCTGAGTTGTTGTTTTGGACACAATGAATTTTTATGTATTATGCCAGTAGCATTGTGTCTATTCGAGCTTGAACTGATGCCTTGCTTAAAAGTGTTCATCATATCTGCCTCTTCAATTAAACTTGAAATTAACTCTTGATTAATTTTGCTAATTATTTTTCCTAGGGCATATTTTCATTGCATTACATAGCATTTATTTGCATGATAAAATTTTTAAAAAATGCATGTTTATTTTCAATGCATTATTGTATTGTCTTGCATGCTTTGACCTATAGGTGCCTTTAACTCAACACTTAGTTAAATAAATGGAAATCCGATTAATAGGAGAGAGGCTCGTGTCCCTGAGTTTGACCTTGGTATCTTACCAAGTAAAATAAAAAATTGATCATCTCGTTTTGATCTATTATTGACATATATTTAAATGGGATGATCTTTTGATGACCCAACTCGGCCCGACTACGATGATGATTCCAAGTGCTAAAAACACATTATTAAAGGGCCGATTTTGCGGTTCATCAAATGGCACCGTTGCTGGGGACACGGCTCATTTCTCTTATTATTTGGAATTTTGTTTATTTTATTAAGTGTTCATTTTATAGGTCAAAGTGTTCATCTAATTTGCATTATAAAATCTTCTTTCTTTTTTATTTGATCTCTAACCATTGTCTTTGTGGCAGGGCCCTTGATGGTTCAAGGAGGCGAAGAGCAGGATGCTTCCCCGCTGCGAGGAGCCGCAAAACATACATGGAGCAAATAAAGGAAGAAAGAAAAAAATGTGTCCGCATTTTATTTTTGCATGACTTGTAATAATTCGTCTTTTACAACGGTCTTCGATTGAAGACTCGCGAGTGTAATCGAATGAATGTGGTTGTGTGGGGATCGTCCCCACTTGAGTGTCGACCTAGGACTAGGCACGCGGCTCTTTGAGCGGTTTTCATTTTTATCTTTTACGTGTTTGCTCGTAGGTAGGTCACACTTTAAATTTAGACGCACATAATCTCGCATCACTTAGCTAAAATTAATGAAAATCAATCATCGCTAATAGATGCATGATTAGGTGCAACTTTTTCGACTTGCATACATGTTGAATTTTGGTTTTCAAACGGCCCCAGTTTTTCACGGATTTATCGTCAAATCACTGCATGACTTATCGCTTAGCTTAGATCGCGGTTTTTATCGAATACATGTTTTTCTCGGCTTTCTTTTCCTATCTTGATCACCTAGGATTAATGGAAAATGGAAATGAACGGTAGACGGTGATTGCTTGATTTTGAGCTAACCATAATTCAGTGATAACCTAAAATAAAATTGGGACTGTTAATTGCAAGTCAACCTAAAATGGAGTAAAACTTCGGTTTTGGGAGAGCAATATCCTCGCTTACACAATGGTTTTCACTTCACATCTTTTCTTTGCATAAAAATCTAATATTTTATCCCCAATAAAACTGACAAGATAATAAACCAACCTCAGTTGGTTTCATGTGTGAGTTGGTGAAACTAAGGGTTTTGCTTGCTTGAATTGAGCCATGTTTGCTACGATACACACCCCAAAACCTTAGTCAATCCATTCATCTCCGCAGATTCAAACCACTCACTTGTAGATTCATTCCTCTTCTTCGTTCACCTTGGGTCCCTCCCAACATCAATTTCTATCTTTGTACTTAGGCTAATCTTAGCCTAAGTATAGGGGGGACCCGAGTCCCCGTGATTTTTCTCTACTCATCTTTCCTTGCCTTTATACTTAGGTTATTTCTAACCTAAGTATAGGGGGAGCCCCTCTTAGCTCCCGTATATTCCTATATACTTAAATGGACCTATGTACTTGTAACATCTAGTGCTATGAGGACATAGCAAAGTTTAAGTATAGGGGGGTATACCGTATATACCGTATATTTACTTTAGCTATAACCTGAAAATTTTGAAAAATTTAAAACTTTTTGGCTAAGGTAAAATTTGTTGGACTAAGATAACTCAAATGATTTCACGGCTTTTCGATATTATGTTACGTTATTTTTATAAAAATATTTTCGAAAATGATTTTTCCTTGTCTTAAAAAATTCTTTTGAAAGTGTTTTGAAAACTTTTTTATTTGCGTGACATGGTTTTGAAAGTCTTTTCAAGGAAAGTTGAGTCTAACTTGTGTTTTAACCTTTATTAAAATCCATAAAAATCAGAAAAAATCCAAAATCCTTTAGGAGTCGTTAGTGACTACTAAGCCCAATTAAGTTAGCCGCATTCAGTGAGGGTTCGCCCTTAGCAGATTGGATGGTTTAGAGGACATCGCATAAGGCCCCGTCCTCAAGCAACGGGCTTCGGCCTGTACTTACATCCATACTGGCTGAATTGCAGATGCTCAATTGAGTTTAGGCAGCTCTAATATCTCTTGAAGTTCAAAAAAAATCTTGTTTTTGAATGAAGAAGTTTGATTAATCCTCTATACTTACACTCTCACCCAGGATCTGAAATGGTCAAGGAGACTTAGCTTGATGAGGTCTTTGAGATTTTTAGGTTAACTAGCCTTAGCCATCAGGGTCATAGACTTAATCGTCCACATTCCCCTAGGTTTCTAGATTTGCATGCTATATTCCATGCTTAGTCTCAGACATAAAGAATATGATCAGCACATCACATGCACGACTGCGGTTTTTGATGAGATGAGTTGATTTTTCACTTGAGGAATTGGGATGAGGAAGTCAAGTTTGGATTTGATCTAATGATGCTCGAAGATGGGATAAAATCTTTGGAGGCTTCATGAAACCTGAGTGTCAGCAATATTAGCCAGTATGAGAACTTGGTTCTTATACTAATCTCTTGAAATTGATCTAAGTGCCAGGGTGTGAAATAAATAAAAAAATGTTGATTAGTATGCGCCAACTCTTGGTAAAAGCAGTAGAGCTAGCCAAAAATTATACAAGTCAATGAAATTCAAAGAAAAGCTCTCATACCACCAATTCAAATATCAAAGAGCTTCCACCAAAGGCGAGCGCTCCCAAACTTTTCAAAGTGTCCACTTGGACCACCGCTATTAGGACCAGGAGTCGGGCTTGCACCAAAAAAGGGCTCTGCATCGTAAATGCTACAAGTCTGGGTGTCGAAGGTATGATAGGTACTCAAAAGAGACACACCCCGGTGTACTCCCAGGAAAACAAGTGCAGACGGCTCCAACTTCTCTTGACGGACACACTGATCAACACCAAAAAAAATTGTGTTGCGTAAAAGGCACTAGAGAGAATCCTTGTTCCAATGAGAGGGAGAGAAGAAATGACACAAACCCATATCCTCCATTACTGGCCTATCATCTACATTTTTCTAAGTCTGACAACTAAAGAGACGGTGGACTGAATGCAAGATTTGATTTATTCCCCAGTGTTGAGGATTGGTTCCTTAGGAGATTTTCTCGGACCAAGACTTTTGGGTGACGAATTGACTCTACTCTCAGAATCGCAGTCAACACTAAACTTCATATCCTTTAGTTTATATGTACATCAGAGAGAGTCTAGAGAAGTAGAGGAATTGGATGCCTCTTTATTAAGGCTAGGTTGAACTCTAGAATTTTGGATCTCTAAAGTTGAGTTAACTTGATCAGATTGGATCCTGTATTCACATGCACAAGGGGGTTAATCCAACTTAGTCATTCTTTTTGATGCTCGAGGACGAGCATAGTTTAAGTATAGGGGGGTGATGAAACTCTATTTCATGATCTTTATTTCTCATTATTATCCCCCTTGCTTAAAATTGTGTCAATAAAACCCAGTTAAAGTCTTGTAATTATCAGAGTCTCTAATAAATTAAAAATCACAAAAAAATAACAAAACAAAAATTCGTGGTATTTTTAGACTTAAAAATACCCTCAAAAATATTTCGAGGCTACAGTTGATCTCATCTCTAGTTTTGGTCAACATGAAACTTGTAGATCTCATCAAGATCTACAACTTTCATGTTTTGAGTTTTCTCAAATTTGACCATTTGTTCCTTCAAAAATCAACTGGAAGTTCCTAATAATCTGATTGGGCCACGTGGCCCGTTCTTGGTGAGTCACGTGGCCCGGTCTGCTTTGTCTTATCCGCCCTCTTCTGGGACCGTTGGATCTTCTTCTGATCCAATGGTCCAGTCCTCTCCACGACCCGCTTATTTTCCCTGTCGTCCGATCATCTCCCGCCTTCAATCCGCACCGCACGGGAGCGCTCTCACCAGAGCATGCCACGTGGCGTAACTAGTGCTTTCCAATCACGCCTTCGATTCTCTGATCTGAGCCGCTCAATCCGCTCTCGGTTCCTAACCGCTCGATTAGCCCTAACTTCCCATCCAAGCCGCTCGCCAGCGTCGCGTCCAGAGCTCAACACGTGGCAGCCCATCTGCCTTCGATCGCTTCGCCATCGATCTAATCACATCCACTTGTTCGCGCCTAAATGTCCACCGTTGGATCTCCAGATCCTACGGCCCCCGCGTCATCGTCAACCTCCATACCCCCCTCTCTTCCCACTTTCTCTAGCTCGCGCACACCTCTCCCCCTTCCTATTTTCTTCGCCACTCCAGCCATCATCTCAACTCTCCAACCGTCCCACGATCTTCGCCACTCAACCATCTCCCTCGCGCATCACTCCACGACCCACGACTTCATCTCAGTCGCCCCATCTTCGCCTCAAAACCCACGTCGACCACCACCATGACCGGCCACTCACCCTTCAAATATCTCGCATCCTCCACCGAGTTCCGGTTGTCCACCTTCACACGGGGGCTCGCCCAGCCCTCCACCACCTCCCAGTGACAGGGGGAGGTGGCCGGATTGAGCGAAGATGACGAGCTCCCTGGTGAGACCCTCCGCCGAACAAGGCGGAGCTGCGACGCCCTAGAGACCGCTCGAGCTACACGGACCGGCTGCCCGTGTCCAGCGATGACCCGGGGCTCGATTCGAGCCCCAGCCCAAGCCCTCCGCTCCGATTCCGACCAGTAAGTCCCTCCGATCTTCCTTTGTCTCTTTATTTGATTTCTTAGAGTTAATTAGGCCTCTCCGTCCGTCCTCTCGCTCCATTGAACCTCTTGCTAGCTTCGTTGCACATCCCCCATTTTCGCGCACCTTTCCGATCATATTCTCCCTTCCTCCATACCTCAGACCACCCTCGACCCATCTCCTCCTCCACCTACGGCGGAGGAGCACTAAGCTCCCGCGTTCTCACCCCACAAGAGCTTCCATTCCACCTCACCATGCACAGTCACCTCGCATCTCTGCTTCGGCTATCATTCTAACGTTGCAGGTCGCTAATCTGATCAATGGCTGGAATGGTTGGAGCTGACTTCATCGACACCGCAGCTGTCATCCGAGCTCCTGTGAACAATTCCAGCATCTCGTGGACATTCCCTGAGTTCCCCGCTTCATCGACGACGTGTCTTTGAGCTCGAGGGAAGTCCACCGAAGCCGGGAGCGAGCGGAGGAGCCAGAGCTACCTCGCCGGAGATCCAAACCCGCCGCCAGCTGATGAGGAAGGAAGATGCAGCAGCAGCCGTTGGATGTTCCCTCCTGGGGTACATCCAATGGCGTGGATATAGCCACGTAGCCCGGAGTCCTATCTCCAGAGGCCATTGGATCCTCATGATCCAATGGCTGACATTCGGCCACGTGGCGTTCCCTGAGGTCCCTCCGAGCCTTTGTATCCGACCCTCGAGGTTTGGGATTTGCTGAACCACATCCAAGCCTGCAGCGAGCCCGAGCGTACGTCCAAGCCTAGCCGAAGCAGCCGAGCCTCCCCCGAGCCTAAGATCGATCCGAGCTTGGAGATAATACGTGCACAGCATGTGCCTTCTGGGCAAATTGCAGGGAGCCCTCGCCGTCTTCTTCAATTTGCAGATAGGTCCCTTGATCACGTGCAGCGTGCGTGAACAGTGGGAATTTTACAGGGAAGGTCCCGTTCTTTTACGTATTTATAATTTAGTCCCTCCCATGACCTATTTGTAGTTATCTTTTTGTGTTTTATTGCACTTATGCCCATGGCTTCTTTTATGCATATCTTGAGCTACGTTTATCCGATTGAGATGATTTCAATTTCGTTTTAAGATGGTTTGATGATCTTTCTAATGGCATGCTGAGTTGTTGTTTTGGACACAATGAATTTTTATGTATTATGCAGTAGCATTGTGTCTATTCGAGCTTGAACTGATGCCTTGCTTAAAAGTGTTCATCATATCTGCCTCTTCAATTAAACATGAAATTAACTCTTGATTAATTTTGCTCATTATTTTTACCTAGGGCATATTTTCATTGCATTACATAGCATTTATTTGCATGATAAAAATTTATAAAAAATGCATGTTTATTTTCAATGCATTGTTGTATTGTCTTGCATGCTTTGACCTATAGGTGCCTTTAACTCAACACTTAGTTAAATAAATGTAAATCCGATTAATAGGAGAGAGGTTCGTGTCCCTAAGTTCGACCTTGGAATCTTACCAAGTAAAATAAAAAATTGATCATCTCATTTTGATCTATTATTGACATACATTTAAATGAGATGATCTTTTGATGACCCAACTCGGCCCGACTACGATGATGATTCCAAGTGCTAAAAACACATTATTAAAGGGCCGATTTTGCGGTTCATCATTCTACAATAAATGTTATTGATATTTTTGATATGTCAATGCATGTTATTGATTTATTTTTACTCCTTGTCTGAGATTAAATGGATAAATGCACTTATGTGGTCCCATAGTACAATTAGAGTTATGTACCATGACCATCTTAATAATCATATAATTGTTGATTCAATGGTTGGATCATAGAGGTTGGTCTTTGGATGATATCTAAAGAGTTAGATTTAGGACTCATCAAGCACTGTCAAAATTATTGTTAAGAAAGGATCTCCATCCTGAGAAGGAGATGACAAACCCTCTCTAAAGGTTGATATTTGATAGACCTCTTGATGCATGTCCTTTGCTAAGAAATAGAGATTCAGAGGTGTTAGATAAGTTAGGTCAAAGATTTAACTTAACGAGATCGTGATAGCCACGATCTATTGATGAATCTCATATTCATAATCTTAATGCATTTATTTTAGCTTAAAATCCCTTATAAAATACCTATAAATATCAAAAAATCTATTCTTTTATAAACTCTCATTACTCTATATATATTGTATATTTATCAATATTTTTAACCTAAAATAAATAAAGGAATAGAGGGAAAATAAAGAAAACAAAAGACTGTATTTGTGAAATAAATAAAGGCTAACTCTAACCTCGAGATGAGGTCAAGACTTGACCTAATAGACAAGGAATAAAGTAGGTCATAATAAAGCCTCATAACTAGAAAAATCAAGAAAAAAATAATCTTCAAATATATAGTCATCATTGTACAAATTGTACATAATGTATATATTTTTCTTCTTCTAATTTATTTACCACCAATATCATAACAAATAAAAATGTTTTCTTCTTGGATCTTGTACATAATGGGGCCTCGATGTAAATTACCCAGACCGCACGTAAAGACCACGTGATGTCTAGGCTCGGATGGCGACGGAGGCTCGGATGAGGCTCGGGTCTTTTGCAGGCTCGGACTTGCTTCGAGGTAGCTTCGGATGAGGCTTGGATGCTCTGAGCCTAAAGGTCTGGAAAGAGGCTCGGATGTTGAGACATGGAGCAAGATAGACCATTCGATCAAGATGATCAAACAGTGGCTGGAGCGGGCGACATGGCCTCCTGAGATCCGTCAGATCACAAACGATCCAACGGAGGCCGTGACTCCTGGAGAGGTTGACGTGGATCGCTGATGGTCGTCCGATCACAATCGATCTGATGGTATCTGGAGTTCCTGGCAATAGCAACGTGGACGAACGATGGCCATTGGATGATCACCGGGGGGTGAATCCAACGACAATTGTAGGCTGAGTTCCTCCTCTTCTGCCGCTGCGGTGGCGGCGACTTCAAAGCTCCGACGAAAGGTTCGCAGCTCCGCCACCCTGGTTCTTGCTCGGTGCTGATCCTCAGAGGCTCCTGAGTGGCTAGACGTGATTGTGGAAGCTTTAAGGAGTAGCCGGAGGTTTTGGAAGAGGCTGAGGAGGTCTGTAGGCCGGAGACGATGGAGCTCGAAGCAGCTCCGGTGACGTTCCGACCAATGGAGAAAATGGTACCTGCAGTGTTAGTGAATGTAGCCGAGGTGTGCAGGTGCTCGCGTAGAGTGTAGTGAGTTCTTAAGTCCTTAATGAGTGAAGTGGTGAATGGGTGGTGGTGTTCCTCTACCGTGATCGGCGGAGCGGTGAACGGAAGTACTTCTATGAGTCGTGAAGAGGAATGAAGTGGTGCACGAAGATGACATCTCCAAGGAAGAGCTTAGGTGATGGTCAACGGAAGGTGATGTCGCGCAGAGAACTCGGTAAAAAAAAGTGAAAATCGAAGGGGAAAATATGAAGAATGGAGAAGGAGATGGAGGGTGCTACCTTGGAATGGAGGATCGAGGTGGAGTCTCCGGTCATCGCTCGAGGGTCGGTAGAAATCCGAGCTCTAGCAGCTTGTCGGTGAAGCCGCATACACGGCAAAGCTTGTCGTGGATCTCGCTGGAGAAGGACCACTGTCTTTGCTCAATTTCACGCATGATCTCTGTCACAGATAGGTGTAGAAGATCTCTAGGGTATCTCGTGCAAGGGTGGGTGCCGGTGACAGTGGCCGGAGGCGGAGTATTTAAAGGGGGAAGGTGGTGGTCCATTGTTGGTGGGAGTGGTTTACGTGGGAGTTGTGGAGCGAATAGAGAGTGATACATGGCGTGCATGGTTGCCAACAAGGATAAGGGGAGTATGGATTCCATCGTGGGATAGTTGGCGAGTGGGGAGAGTGGCGGAGACGACGGAGAAAATAGGAAGGGGGGTAGAGACGACGCGAGGTGGATGACGTGGGAGAGGGAACATCGGCAGGAAGAAGACGGTCTCTCGACCGTTGGATCTAGTGATCCAACAGCTCAGAGCAGGGCGTTTAAGGAGCGCATAGGATTAAATCGCAACAGCTCCATCGAAGGGCGATGGATGCGCCACGTGGCGCACGGCGGAAACGACGCTGGCGAATGGCCACGATGAGATCTGGAAGTGGGATCAGAAGACTGGAATCAAAGCGGAGATGAACGACCGGGATCTATGGACATAGAGGATGATCGGGAGGCTATGGGTGTGATGCGTGGCCGGCTGAGGGTTAAGCTCTAATGGGTGGCGGAGATTATATCTGGGATAAGATCGAAGGGTTATGATCTCACAAGAACCGATGATAGGGATTCAATCGATGGATGGAGGATCGATGGCGCGGAGAGTGCCATATGGAGCGCTGAGGTTAGGTGAGAATAATGGTGGAGATGAAATCTAGGCATAGATCGGATGGTTATGGATGGAGCGGGAATGGATGGTGTCGATCTGGACAGAAGGTGAGCAATCAAATGGTGATGGAGCGCACCACGTGGCACAAGGAGGTGAAGGTGTTGGTGAGCGGTCCAGATGCAATCTGGAGTCAATTAGATGGCTGCAAGATGATGCGGCATTGGCGACTGAGACGTAGGCCGATTGAACTCCATCCAACGGCAAAAAGAAGAGGGTGCGTGGCAGGTGAATGAGTGGTTCGCGTGACGCAACCAGAGGGTTGCCACGTGGCCCAATTAGATGATTACAAAGAAGGTGAAATAAGAGGGGGAAAATGGACAAATAGAAAACTCAAAATATGAAAATTGTAGATCTCGATGACATCTAAAAGTTTCATGTTGACGAAAAACGAAAACGATGTCAAATGAAGTGATAAAATACAAGGGTACAAATACATAAACATATAGTATACAATGGGGGCCCAAAACCCAAGTTTTGCAAACAAACTCCGAATTTAATGAAATTGGTCACATTTTGAAGGTCTCTGGATGTATATTATTTTAAAAGTGAGTAGACCTAGATTGGAGGTTGTATGAGAGAGATATGTGTATTTTAAGGTCCATGGTCTCAAACTTGGATTGGAGTTTTATTGGTCAATTTTATAGATTAGCATTTTTTGTATTTTTCTTGTATCAGTGTTAGTCATATATACACTATAGAGTTGATTTTATGGAGTTCGGAGTTAGTATGAAATACATTTAAATAGGCGATTTCTACAAGTGGATTTGGTTTCTTATTTAATGTAGATGTGAATGCTAAAATACAGATGTTATTTGTGCACGCATGAATGCTAATTATGCAGTATAGGTGGAAATATGCCTCTAATTATTCGGGAATAAGGCTCTATTTTCAACTTTTAGAGTGATGAATCAAAGATTCATCAACTCCCTATACTTAAACCTTGCTCGTCCCCAAGCAACTAAAATGAAATGCAAAGGTGAAATGATTTTGGGTTCCATACCAAGGTCATGAAAAAAAGTTGAAAATTGAGCTTAACTCGACCTTTGGATTAATTGTGTGGCGGAACCTTATTGGGATCTGAACTTAAGACCTAATAGACTTCAAGTTCCGCAAGCCTTCTATTCAAGATGCCTCAATAGTCAGGTCAGAACAAATCCTCATACGCAAATTTCTGATGACTATGAAACTTACTTGTACCGTGTATGTGAAATATAGCTCTCCACATCAGAAATGGCTAAGAACCAACCTCCTCTAACAAGGTAACTCTAATTCCCTGGTCTAGTAACTCTTTCCTCGAGGAGCGGGGTATTCCCTTCTAAGTTCAAGTGCGACCAGCTCAAGAAGAGGTAGTGGAGAGAAGAATGGACGGTAGCCAGTATAGCTACCTATCCCAGTATGCTCGACCAGTGTAGTCAAGTCATCCAGCTGCAAGCTTCTATGTATGAGGCTTTGAAGCATATGCCTTGCAAATATACAGACTCCGACAGACATTTTTTTTTCAATCAAGCCTGTCCATATTTCTGGAGCTCTCTTTTTTCTTCTTCTTCTTTTTATTTTCTTTTCTTTTTTTGAACTATATATAAGGTGCAGCATGTACATCAAGAGTTTTTTCTCTTGAGCCAGTAGACTATCCCTCTTTTGAAGCATTATTGAACCCACAGCATCCCGTCCTTAGATGTCAACACCACCAGACTAGATTGAGATGCACTACCCTACCTAGAGGAGGACGGATGTTCCCACCCGTGGGCTACTCCAAGCCAAAGGATTCTACCTCCTCATCACCTCATCAATGAAGATCTACGTGCATGGTGCTTGTCTTAGGTCACTGTCTAAAAGAATCGTGCGTGTGTACGAAATATTTTACGGATTCAAAGAATTAAGTCACTCGACCTGAAAAATCTTAACTCCAGTTCCTATAAGGTTCCTCTGAAATTAGGTAGATTAAGGTCAAATCAAATCCATTCTCGGCATCTATTCATAACTTGGTTCATAACTCGTTAACGTTTCACTTTGCATATGCTAGATATGTAGATAAGATGCAGATGACGTGCTACATAGATGAATGAAAGACTCTCTTTCTTTCTTTCTTTTTTGAATGCAAGGATGATATGCAATAGTAAATAAGAAGCCTATTTTTTTGTTTTCGTATTGTTTTTGTTTTTGTTTTGTTTTGTTTTTTTTCAAAAAATCGGTATACCTCCTTTTTCACGACAATTTTTCAAGAGTTTTATGTGTTATACAAATTATACATTTGTTATAATTATTTTTTTCAATTTTTACCCACCCATAATTTTTGCATAATATATACAAATATACGCGAAAATACGCAAAAGTACGAGCTATGGCTAAAGTATATATGTAATATATACACACCCCCTATACTTAGCGTGTGCTATGTCTTCAGAGCACGAAAAGTGAGGAAAAAGACATAGCTCGTGCTAAGCACAAGAGAGATAAAATAACGAAATGTATAGAGTCACTCCGCCCCCCTATACTTAGGCTCTGGTAGCCTAAGTGTAGAAGAAGATAAAAATGGGGCAGGCGAAGTTATGAGGGGAAATGGATGAGTATACATATAGGGCGGGCATCAGTCACCCCTATACTTAGGCTTTGATCAGCCTAAGTATAGGACATGAGTGAGTGTAGGTACCGATGAGATCTAGAGAATGTACAGAGAATGATGAAAAGACTCGGGTCACTCTCCCCCTATACTTAGGATCTGGTCATCCTAAGTATAACCATAAAATGAAATGATATGGAGCTGGGGCGAGTGATTCGAATCACTGAGGAGGGAGGGAAAATTTATATAAGGAGGAGTGAGAATATACAAAGATCAAGAAGGTTTGTGATGAACCTTCATGCGGAAGCGAGGAGGTGGGTAATATACATATGCGTCGCTGTCGGAATCATCCTCAGATGAATAATAATGAGGTGTATGAATCATCCAACGAGGGTCGACACATGGTTGCTTGCTCAAGTAGGGCTTAAGAATTGCCGAATAGAGTTCACTCATATAAATCACCTCATCCGGACCTGATGAGGATTCCTCCGAAAATTCCTTCTCCAGTATGTTGAAGGAAACTTTCTTAGTCAGTTTTCTACAACCTGAATCATTGAGAGGGGGATGAGAGCGATGCGCCTTGAGGGGTTCGGGGAAACTCCTCGAGGAATCATTTCTCGACTTCCTCTCACTAGATAGCTGACTAGAAGAGGGAGCAACCATGTTTTTATGTGGAGTCAATTTAGTCTTAGTTGTTTCCTTTGAAGGTCCGGGATGTGGTGCAGTGCTGACCATGGGTTCCTCATCAGACGAGTCAACATGTAGGTTGTAATATTCCTGAAGGGTCAGCACGCATCTCGAGAAGCTGCTAGTGATCTCAGTTCGCTTGGCATTATTGGGATCTTGTGTCGGATCATCAAAATGGTCAAGGCAATCAACAAAGGTTGTGTCCGACTCAATGATAGCTTCTGGTCGTGAATCCTCCTTAGAAGCTGTCATGGTGGTGGTGCAAGCAGTTGGTGAAGTGGAGGTGTGGGGAGTCTCAGAACCAATGGTCGTCCGGACAATCGGTCTCTCAAGTGTAGTAGAGAGGTGGGATTCATCTACCTTTCAATGGTCATGACTGTCAGCGGATATGAGGGTCATCTTAGAGAAAAGTGTATCAAAGAATGGGTGAGGTTGAAGCGCTCCCAATGCTGTAAAATCGATTTCCCGAGTCTCGTAATTTATAGTCACCTTAGCTGAGGCTAAGAACGGCTTCCCCAGAATACACAGAGACTGGGTGAACTCTCCTCGGTACTCAATGTCAATGAATGTAAAGTCTAACCTGAAGTAGAGCACCTTGGAAAGTAATGATGACTGAAATGTTTCCTCTCGGCTGTTTGATAGATCGATCAACCAACTGAATGATCTCTCTCGACTTTCTGATTGGACTGAGTTTGAGCTTGTCAAACACAGAGGTCGGAAGGATATTTATCGGTGAGTCATCATCGACTCTTGCATGGGTAAAGGTAATGTCTTTGATTTCACATTCAATCCTACGCAACCGCTTCACTCTACATCTCTTGGTCTTTCTCCCCATCACCAAGGAGGTGGCTATAGACACTATGTGTCTCTCAGTCCTTGTTCTCTTATTGCTCGACCTCTTAGGCATCGATTTACTTCTCACAAATCGTTTTAGATCGAGGAAGTGATCTATGGCCTTTATTAAGGGAAGATTAAAAATCAATTCCTTATCGAGTGCTTCCCTTAGGGTAGGATCCAATTGTTTTAGGTCATTTTCATTTTTTATTTTTATGAGATTTTCTGATATTTCCAATTTTTTGGTCTTCTTGAGATTTTCAATTTTTTGGTGTTTTTGATGGACGGATGGTCAGACTCTAGATTGGAAGGCAAGGGGTTAGTAGAAAAGGAAGGTAGAAGTGACTCCAGCTGTACAGAGTGTGTGTTTCTCCTTGTATTTGATCGGTCTTCAACATCAAATCTACTTATTTCCTTTTCCACTTTCATACCCAGGCTGGTAGAAAATGAGTGAAATATGTCGATGACATCTCATAACTTGGCACCAAATGATTCATTCTTCTCAGTAAATATAGAAATGTCATCCTCCAAAAAACTCATGACAACTCATAGGAGAGTTCTGCTCAATTGGAGGATACTGCTGAGATGTTGGGGTCTCATACTAAACATACCTAGACTCTGGCATGTAATTTTGTGTTGAGTATAGACCATCCGAATGACAGATATTGGTTGGATCCTTATAAGATGGAGTCAATAAAGAGGAGGCTCGTAGATTGAATTCATGAGTCCAATCCCCTATAGGCTCTCCGAATGTGTGATATGAAGGCTGGTCAATGCATGCTTGATTACTAGGGTCAATAAAGTCAGGAAGGTCATAAGGTGCATGCCTCTCCATTTGGTATGTTCTATTAGCCATGTTTTGCCTTAAGGTCCAGTCGGAATGTATATATGTGAATTGTTGTTCGGTCCCTACTTGAGGTGAGAATGAGGTATGTGGGGGTGAGTAATTCTGCCAGTCATAGGTCTCAACAGTGGCTTGCTCTTCGTATGGATCATTGATTCCAGCAAACTCTCGAGAATAAGGATAGTCAACCCAAGATGGAAGTGGATCATGTATGTTAGAATATGGAGTAGGTGAGAAATGCTAAGAAGTGGAGAAGTCAGTTGAAATTCTGACTTCATAATTAGGTCAAGGTGGAACCGCCCACGGGCAAGGGTCTCCCACGGATGGCGGAGGATACATGAAAGAAGGAGAAGACGAAGATGAACGGTATATGGTCGAGGAGGAATGACCAAAGGTCTCAGGGTATGGGGACCAATATCCCGACATCTTGAGGAGGAAAGGATGAATGTAAGCAGATCGAGGTAGAAAACGTGAAATTACACAGGATAAAGCACACAGACAGACTCAAAGATAAACGCAAGAGCAAACCCTGAGTTCACACTCAACACGGTGAAGGACCCAAAGACGAGTCTGATTAATCTGGTTAAGTGTGATTTTTCTGGCAAATAGCAAGGATTACGCGGCATATAGGGTAGTCGGCTCAAAGCTGGATGTGTCTCCCCTGTTTAACCTGTCACCCAAGATACCAACGCCCTTCCTTTCTTTGCTCCTATCTCTAGCTTGAGAGTTCAAGGACCTACCCCTATCTACCTACCGAAGTAGGCAGAGGCTGACAAGGCTCTAACTTCGCCCCTACCTACCGGAGTAGGCAGAGGCTACTTGGCGCTAGTCAGTTGAACCCATAGCTCAGCCTATGATATTTGCTCGGATCGGTGTACGTGATATGGAAGGTAGGGATTTTGGCTTTGCCTTGGGGTGTGCACACACACTCTTTTACCCTCACTCTCCCTGAAATAAAATTCGAGGTTAATCTCCCGTAAATAAAATTTCTGATTAGTCCACACTTAAGGCATGCCTATCGTCCAGATTTTTTGGTCAATTTGTTTAGCAGTCCAGATTTTAAGTTAGGTGACCACTTGATTAGTCCACACATAAGCCACGCCTATCGTCCAGTCTCAATTTCCTTCAGTCCTAAGTTTGAAAAACCAAGGGAGAAAGATTCGAGAAAAGTCAATGCACAATAAAACAATGATGTATGCCAAGTTTAGAAGACTTACAGTGATACTAATACTTTATATGCGGGATGCAAAACATAATCGAAATTTATCTATATGAAATGCAAACGAAAAAGCCGCTCCTAGACAAGCAGTTCTATTAGCGGGTGAAGAACCAGTTAGATTTGGCTAAGTCATACGGTCTAAGTGTGTCTTTCAAGTGTGAAGTGTGATCCTAGGATTTACGAGCACAAACAGTCCTAAGAGAGCTCTGAGAGCCGCAAATGCAGGTCCTATCCTACGTTATGCAATAACACATCACACGGGGACACGTTTATTATGACTTACACGCGCGAGAACCCAAAAGGGAACCGCTGGAAAGTGCAAAAATAAAAAGAAAATTTTTACAAGTCCTCTCAACAACACTAAATTATTTTAATACAGGTTCCTTGACTCGCTTGGTGAAGCACCTTCGACTCCTTTTATTCCTCGCACGAAAACAGTTGATGGTCAGAGAAAGGACGACACAAAATAAACAAATAAAAATTGAACATAAAATATTCACAAGAAAAGCCGGGAATCAGACTACCGGTATGGAAAATCTAAAACCTAAATTTCCTAAAAATTAACATAAGTTGTGCTTCCCCGACAACGTCGCCATTTGATTGATCTAGATTTTATCATTTTAATAGTGTTGAATTAACGATTTTGTTGCACTCAGATAAATTTGAATTGACCAAAAAATAATCATATGAATCGATGAATCTTCGAATTAATTAATGTATGGTTTGATGTCTTTTTAACTGGGCAAGCCCCAGGATCGACTCAAGGTGGCAAAGTAACAACTTCGGACTAGATTAAGCGAATTAGATTACGATTTTTCAAGCGGTATATTTTTTTGTTTTTTAATGCGATAAAAATGCCAAATGCAGAATGCAGACGAGTTAAGTTAATATGAAAACACATAACTTTGCTAAATTAATTTTAACGTGAAATTAATCCAAATTCAGCCAATTTTAGTTTTCTTATAAACCTAATCCCACGACAAATGCAAAATGTATTTTTTTTTTTGAATTTTTGTATTTTTGAAATGCACAAATGAAAAATACAAAATTTTTTGGGGTTTTATGTAATTTTTCATGTAAATGATATGCAAAAATCATGAAAAATTTAGTGAAAGTTAAACGTGATGAAATGAAGCTATATTTTTTTGGAATTTTCTGACATTTTATGATTTTTTTATGTATTTTTTTAATGAAAACAGAGTGATTGTTAGTATTTAATTCTTAATAAATCTAGAAATCAAATTATCCAGAGAAAAATTATCTTAAATAGATATTTTAATCAAGAATCCAAGAGAATTGAAATTTCACAAAAATGGTTATCATGGAGTTAATTAAAAATCATTTACCTAAGTCACTAAGGAATTTATTTTATACATAAGACAACTCCAATTTAGATAAAATTTGGAAAGAAATTAAATATAACTTACGTGCATCAACCACAATTTTCGTACAATTTTTGAAGTAGTATCTAATTAAATATGAATTACAGACCACGAGATGGGTAAAATATGCAATTTTCCTCCAAACTAATTTCAATTAATTACCCAATGCTCTTAAAAATTTAATTAAATATACACGAGATAAAGAATTAAATACCCTACAAAATACAAATTTTTGATAAAAAAATTGATGCAAAACTAATGTCCAAATTAATGCTCAAAGCCAGGGGTGTCTTTGTAATTATAGAAATGTAGTAAACAAACTAAAGATGTGCACAGGGGCACGTTTGCAAATAAAGAAACTTAGAGGCCAGCCTATGCAATTTTTACAAAAAAAATGAAATAAAAAAAAGAACCTGACGTGGGTTCCAAGAAAGGAACCCACTTCCTCCACACGCAAGGGCAGACGCGAGGGGCGCAAGGCGGCGCGGCGGCGACCGATGCGCGGGATGACAAGCTCGCTGGGGTGGCGGAGGATCACAGATTGATGGGTCGTGGGCGCGACGTCACGCACTGGACCGCGTGCTGGAGATGGCGGTCGTGCAACGGCCGCAGGCATGCGGCTGTGCAGATGGGCGATGGCTGCTCGCACGCGTGGACGGTGGGAGGTGCAAACCTGCGGGGCTAGACGATAGGGAGGTGGCAGCAAGGGGGCGTGCGACCGTGCTGGCGTTGGCGGAGGGTCTCACGACGGCGCATGACTGGACGGAGGGGTGGCAGCCGCGGAGTTGCGGCTCGCTAGAGCGGGCACGCGGAGGCTAGTTGCCGTAGCTGAAGGAGGGCTGCTCGCACACGTGGATGGTAGGAGGTGCAGACCTGCGGGGCTGGATGGGAGGGAGATGGTGGCCGCGGAGCTACGGCTAGGCGGTCAGGGGGCGGTGCAGCCTGGATAGCAGGGGCTGCGCGCGGGGTTGCACATGAGTCGGTGAGCGGCAAGGCGGTCTGGGGGCGCGTGACCGCGCTGGCATTGGTGATGGCCGGTGGCAACCTGGAAATGCAGGGATGGCGGCGCTCCTGCTTTTTTTTGTTTTTGTATTTTTTTATTTTTTTGTAAAAAAGGTAAAAAAATGTGAATAAATAAATGAAAAGGTGGTGATGATGATAGTGGTGTGCAATGATATAAAATAACAACAAAAAAATGGTTAGATAAAAAATTAAGGAAAATGATAAGGATAGAGAATTTACCAGTAGTTTGTCGGTTATCGTGTAGCTGCGGTGTGCGGCTTCTGGTTGTCACCTCAAGACGGATGGTGGAGTCCTTCGAAGCTGAAGCAGCTTCCTGTGAGTGATGGTTGCTACGAAGTGGTTGGGACCACCTCGGATCTCACCGTAGTCGGAGGTCGTCGCTCGACGATGATTCTCGGTAGTTGTCACCTACAGATAGCCGGATCTCTCTCTCTCTTTTCTATCGAAATTGCAGATGGAGAAAAATGAAGGAGGAGATGGGAATAAAAAGGAGAGGGGAAGTTAAAAAAAGTGGTGGAGAATGTGGAGAAGTTGGAGGAGTGGTGAGTTGATGGCTTGGAGTGGAGGGCAAGTAAAGGGAGAAGAGGTAAAAGGAAAAAAGTAATAAAATAATAGAATAATATAAGTAGGCTACTAAAAATAAAAGAGAAAAAATAAAGGTAAAAGAACATATTAAAATAAATTAAAATAAATAAATAAATGTAAATAAATAATTAATTGAAATAAATAATAATAAAATAAAATAAAATAAAATCCAATAATAATAATAAAATGGGATAACACGTGCTAGCTCCAAGAGCTGCCACATGTCGCTCTCAGAAAATTCGAAAATTAAATGCAAAGAAAAATAAAAAAAGAAATAACAAAAGGGTCAAATCAAAAAGTAGTCAACACAAACGTTGCTTGTCTCGACGAGATCTACAACATTTTTAGAGGATCAAAAATCAAAAGAAGTCATATATACAAATTGTATTTTTGGGTGGTACCTTATAGATATAAAATATTGCATTTTTATCTTTTACAATTTTTTTGTTATTTTTAAATAAGAGGAAAAATTAAAATAAAAATAGAAAAAATATGAAATGAATATTTACAAATTAATTTATTTTTTTAGGATTTTAATAATTAAGAAAATAAAAGAATAAAATATAAGGGCAAAAAGATCAATATGTACAATCTACAATAGGGGCCCAAAACCCAAGTTTTGCATACGATCTCCGAGTTTAATGAAATTGGTCTCATTTTGAAGTTCTTTGAATATATATTACTTTAAAAGTGAGTAGCCCTAAATCAGACACTTTATTAGAGAGATATACACATTTTAAGGTTCTTATTTTCAAACATGGATTTGGATTTTATTGATCAATTTTACAAGTTAGTATTTTTTATATTTTTCCTTTATTAGTGTTAGTAAGATATATACAATAGAGTTGAATTTATTGGATTTGGAGTTAGTATAAAATATATATACAAAAATGGTATTTACAGGTGATTTTTACACGTGAATTTGACTTCTTATTTAATGAAAATATGAATGCTAAAATGCACATATTATTTATGCATGTATGAATGCTAATTATGCAATATAAGTAGAAATATGAAGCTAATCACTCGTGAACAAAGATTTTTTTTCAACTTTGAGTGATGAATCACAGATTCATCAGAGAGCTGCTGGAGACGTGTAGGCGCAAGGGCCTACTTCAGGTGCTTCGAGTGCCCAAGGTAGAGGAGTGAAGTGGTCGAGGATGAAGGCGACTCACTTGGAAGCTCCTTGCTCGTCGACACATGATAGAGCAGGGGGAGGCCAATGCATTAGTGGGGCGGAGTGCGACGATGTGGCAGCTCCGTGGAGGTACTACGTGATAAGACGAGGCTACACATGCAAGGGTTAGTAGGACCTAGGAAGGAAAGGGAGCGGGGCTCCATGAGTAGGCGAGGGATCAGAGTTATTCCCAGACCTGTGCAAGGTTGGAGGTGAGGGAGGATGTGAAGGATAGAGGGGAAGACAACGAGAGAGGAGGTGAGCTGGTTGTGTCGAGTCGATGGTTGTCGAGGGAGGGGGATGTTTCACGTAGAGATGGTTGGATCCAAGCTCCCTGGCTGGTCATCACTCAAAGGGTGCTCCAGCAAAAGGAGACCCGAGGCTCTGCAGCTGCCCGAAGCCGTGACGCGACCCGGAAGATAGTCGTAGATCTCACCAAGATCCTCGCCTCGTCACCGCCGATGATGATCTCCTACACCTGCTATCATAGAAGGAGGGTCGGCTGGAGGGTTGTGGCTGGAGGGTTGGTGTTTGGTGAGGGAAGGAGGCAAGACAAGGGTTTTATTGGTGGCGTAGGTGGGGGTTACGCGAGAGAGGGAAGGTAGAGCGATGATGAGAGGAGGAGGTGGTCAGAAGAGGAGCATGCAGATCGATTCCAGGGAGGAAGGGGAGGAGGTAGGCAGGGCATGGAGCACGTGTGTGGCACGTGCGCACAAATGAGGATGGCAACACGTGTTGGGCACATGCTGGCAGAGGGAGAGGGGAAGAACTGGGGTAACGTGCAGAGCACGTGACCTGGGTAGGGTAGAGAAAGAGAAAAGCGAATATGTTGGAGGAAAGAGAAAAATAGAAAAGAAGAGAGAGGAAAAGAGAAAAAGAGAGAGAAGATAGAAAATAAAATTAAAAACTTAAATGAAAATTAAAATTTAAAAATAAATAAAAATATAAAAATAAAATTAATAGAAAAGTAAAATTTAAAATTAAATAAGGATAAAAAATAAAAAGAATTAAATTATATGTTATTCGAACCGTTTCCTTTTTATCCATATCAGCATTTCTTATCGAGGTTATTAAATTAAAAGGAAAAATGAAAAGTAATAGCAAATGAAGTCAAATAAAAAGTGGTAAAGATGAAAGTTGTTCATCTCGACGAGATCTACAACTTTTAGGAAGGACCCAAAAGCAAAAGTGGCCAATTGCAAAAAATCGGTTTTTCATGGTACTCTATATATAATAAAATACCACATTTTTGCAATTTGTGATTTTTGTATTTTGTATTTGATTTGAATTAGTAGATTAATCTATTTTTTATGGATTTTTATAGGTTAGAAAAAGTGAAAACAAAAACCACAAAGATGAAGTATGTACAAATAATACAATGTCGGATATTTTTTATTTCTTTCAATTTTTCTCTTTTTGTGGATTTTAATTTTTGATGTAATGTTATTTAATTAATCCAAGAATAATTTGGAGAACGAATTAGGTTAAAATATGGATTATTTACACATAAAATAATAAGCTCAATCTGCAAAAAGAAGGGTTATTTATTTACAGATTTTAGCCCTAATTTCAACATACTTAGTTAACGTTAATTAATTGATTTTAAGGGGTTTAATTAGTGAATTATTAAGGGGATTTTGCTAAGATGTCCATATAAAGTAGATGAATCGTGGATTCATGATACCCTTATACTTAGCTCTTTGCTTGCCCCAAGCAAAAATTAGTGAGTAAATTGGTTGAATCCCTGACTATGCATGTGCGAATTTCAAGACTTGTCTCCTTAAGAATCTTTGATTTTAATGGTCCTTAAATTCCAAGCTCAACCCACCTTTAGTTAAAAGGAATCCAAGTTCTCTAATTATCAGACTTTCTTTGTTTACATATAATATAGATCTGACATTTAGTGTGTACTGCAATCATGAGAGTTGAGTTGAAACGTCACTCAAAGTCCTAATCCATTAGACTCTACTCAAGACCTAGTCTACAGTACTAAAGAATAAATAAGTTCTTGCATTCAGTCTATCGTCTTAGCAGTTCTTTAGACTTGAAGGTGTAAACGGCGGGCCATATGATGGATGACATAGGTTTCTGTAATTTATTCTCTTCCTCTCATTGGAACAAGGATCCTCTCGAATGCCTTATTACTCAACATGTGTATTTTTTGGTGTTGACTAGTTTGTCCGTCAAGAGAGATTGAGTTGTTTGTACTTGTTTTTCTGTGAATACACCAGGGTGTGTCTTCTTTTAAGTTTCTAATATACTTACAACCGGACTTGTATCGCTTATGATGCAGAGCCCTTTTTGAGGTACTAACCTGACTCATTGGTCCTAATTAGTTTTTGTCCAATTGGACACTTTCAAAATGGTTAGGAGCGCTAGCCTTTGATAAAAGCTCTTTGCAATATGTCTTTATGCTTGATAGCTATTTTCTTTCAATATTTCTTTCTTTTCTTTTCTTTTTGGCAAGCTCCACTGCTTTTAACAAGAGTTGGTGCACACTGATAAACATGTATTTAGTTTCAACACACCATGGCACATAGGTCAATATCAAGAGATAACATGCAAACTTGTTCACATACTGGCTATGGTTTGTTAACACTCAAGTTTCTTGAAGCTTTCATCAACTTTATCCCATCTGCGGGTATCATAAAATCATGCTAGACTCAAATATCAAGTCACCATCCCTCAAGTGAAATCTCAACTAATCTCATCATTCATTCAGTTGTGCAAATGATGTGATGATCATATTCTTAAAGGTAGAGATTAAGAGCGCAATATAGCACTCACATCTTTCAAACTAGGGAAGTGTGGATTATTAAGTCTAAAACCCTAATGACTAAGGTCAATTAATTCTGAATAAAAGGACCTTAAAAATTCGAGTTTCTTTCCTTCCTCAAGTCTTGAGTGGTAGTGAAAATGTTAGAGATAAAACCACAAGGTTGCTTTTTGTTTTTTTGTAAAAGGTTTTTGATTGATTTTTTTATACCCACTAATTTTTTTTAAAAAAATAGGTATCATTTACACAAAGAATTTAGTATACATAATATAAACAACTTGTACCCATACCTAATTTTTGATAAAAAACAATTAAAGTACGAGCTATGGATAATATATATATATATAGAATATATACAAACACACCCCCTATACTTATCTTGTGCTATGTACTCATGGAAAAAAGTGAAATGTAGACATAACTCGAAAAAAGCATAGTCGAGTGAAAAGAAAAGCAAGTCGACTTGCCCCCCTATACTTAGGCTTTTGAGGGCTCAAGCATAGCAGAAGAGAAAGGAATGGGGCGATCGAGGACTATGCACAATGATATCAATCCCCCTATACTTAGGCATAGATTAGCCTCAGTATGATCGAGCAATCACAGGTGGAGGATCGAGTGGTTCAAGGAGTGGATACACAAGTGATCGGTCGAATCTTCTAGTTGCAATGAAGAGAATGGTTTTATTCATCAAGATTTCAGATGGGCTACGGGTGTCTTTCCTATGATTCCGTGCCATATTTGAAGAAGATATGCTCTACCTGTACCAACTCCTTATGTGATTCGACGAAGTGCTTAAGCATTTGTCCATTGACTAGGAAAGTTTGCGTATTGTCTATTTTCTCAGAGATTGTGATACTACCATTATCGTGTACCTCCCTAACAATGGAAGGTCTTGTCCATTTTGATTTCAGCTTACCTTGAAAAATCTTCAAACTTTCTTTAAACAACCATACTTTCTACCCGGGGATGAAGTTCTTTATTCTAATGTTTTTACATGCCATTTCTTTACTCTGTCCTTATAGATTATGATGTTTTCATATGCATGGATTCAGATTTTTGAAAGCTCATTTAAATCAATATCTTTGTTCTGCTTTCCTTGATGACAGTTTTAGTTGATCTTATTGATTGCCCATTCTTATTTATACACTAAATTTGTGGGAAAAGGGCATGGTTTTCCAAATACCATTCTAAATGGGGAGGTGCCCATTGGGGTTTTGTAAGCCGTCTTGTAAGCCCATAGAACTCGATCTTGGAGTTGGAATCAGTTCTTCATGTTAGGGCGGACTAACTTCTGTAAAATTCTATTGACCACCCTATATGACACCTCTGCCATGCCATTAGATTGTGGGTGGTAAGGACTAGAGACATGGTGCTCGATGCCATATTCTGTAGTTAACTTCTTCACCTCCTGGTTGACAAAGTGGCTATCCCCATCAGATATCAGAACCTTGGGAATTACAAACCACGAAATAATATGTTCTTTCAAAAATTTACAGACGATTTTGCTGTCTAAAGCTCGAGTAGGGATAGCCTCCATCCACCTTGATAAATAGTCCACCACGAGAAGAATATATTCAAATCCATGGTTGTTAGGGAATGGACCCAAAAAGTCAATGCCCCATACATCGAATACATCATAAATGATTATTGGTTGCATAAGCATGGCATCTTTGGGACTGATGGTCCCTCCCATTCTCTGACAGACCGAGCATGAGCTGACAAAATTTTGACATCCTTAAACAAGGTCGGCTAGTAAAATCCACGTTGCAATATCTTCTCAGTGGTCCTCTTACCGGAGTGGTGTCTTCATGCCTCCAAGGTTTGGCATAGATGGAGATCACTTTGGTACTTTTCTTGAGGAATACATCTTCTCCATATACAATCCGAGCCTTCAAAAAGGAATGGATCCTCCCAATGGTAGTGTCTGGATTCTGACTTTAGTCGGTCAATTCTGCTCCTGGGCCAACCTCGGGGAACTTTCTTAGAGACAAGATAGTTAACCATGTCGGCATACCATGGAAGGGAGTCAATAATAGAAATTGACTCATTTGGGAAGGAGATCGACTCTGAATAAAGTGTTTTGTCTTGTTCGATCTGAAATAGATGGTTAGCGACCACGTTTTTTACTTCAGGTTTATCCTTAATCTCCAAATCAAATTCCTGAAGTAATAGTATCCATCTGAGAAGACGCGCCTTTGCATCTTTCTTTGCCATAAGTATTGAACGACTGAATGATCTGTGTAGAATGTCACCTTAGATCCTAAGTAGAGATCTAAATATTTCTAAGGAAAAGACTATAGCAAGCATTTCCTTTTCTATCATAGTATACTTTTTCTAAGATCGATCCAAAACTTTGCTCATGTAGTGAATAACATAAGGGATTTCATCTCTCTTCTGCCCTAACACAACCTTACTGCAAAATCAGAGGCATCGGTCATGATCTTGTAGGGAAGAGACCAATAAGTGGTTTGTAGGATGGGACATTCCATGATCTTCATTTTGAGTAACTTGAAGGCCTCAAGACACTTATGATCTACAAGGAACTCAGTGTCTTTCCCTAAGAGCTCAGTCAACGGTCGAGCAATTTTTAAAATATCTTTGATAAATCTTCGATAAAAAATGGCATGCCCAAGAAAAGTTCGTGCTTGCTTAACATTGGTTGGTGGCTCGAGTTTCTTGATACATCCACCTTTGCAGGTTCAGCCTACATTCCCTTCTTGGAGATGACGTGCCCCAACATGATGCTCTCCTTTACCATGAAATGACTTTTCTCCAAGGAGAGCACCGGATTCACTTCCCTACATCTCTTGAGGACTCGATCCAGGTGTGCAATATAACCATCGAATGAATCACCATGGATAGATAAGTCATCCATAAAAACTTCCAGAAAATCCCTAACCATTTCAGCAAATAACCGCTAAAAAGTGCCCAGGAAATTACACAACCCAAAAGGCATGCTCTTGAATGCGTAAGTATCAAAGGGACACGTGAACATCATCTTTTCCTGGTTCTCAAGGGTGATGGATACTTAGTTGTAGCCCGAGTACACATCTAAAAACTAAGAATATTCTCTTTCTGCTAATCTCTCCAAAATTTGATCAATAAATGGAAATGGAAAGTGATCCTTCTTCGTCGCAGCATTCACGCGCCTGTAATCCACACAGGTACTCCATGACATGGGTACTTGTGTCGTGATCTCCTCTCCCTCTTCATTGGTGATGATCTGGAATCCCAACTTCTTTGGAACTATGTGTAATGGTACCACCCATTTGGAGTCCGAGATGGAATAAATGAACCCTGCTCCATACCATTTCTCTATCTCAATCTTAACAACTTCCCGTAAATTCAGATTCAGCCTATGCTAGAATTTACAGGAGGGTCTAGCAATGTCCTCAAGGAATATATGATGTGAATAGAGAGCTGGGTTAATCCCTTGGAGATCAGACAATCTCCAACCTAATACCTTGAGGTTTCTCTCTAAAACTTCCAGCAAGCAGGTTTCCTGCTCTTCGGTCAAATGTGAGCTGACGATGACCGGAAACTTTCCCTTGGGTCCTGCAAGAAAGGCACATTTGAGCGTAGGGGGGAATGTTTTGACTCGGGTATATCAATATTGTTCTAGAAATCTTGCTCTATCACTACTGAATCTGGTAGTGATGTGGATGGATCCTGTATAACTTCATCTACCACCAATTGGATGGCTTCGGGGGTTGGATCGCTAAATATGTGTCGTCTTTTGATATAATCTACGTCCGACCCATCTTCCTCACTCTGAGATTGTCCTAAAAGAGATGGGACTGACAAGTCTGCATGGACCTCTGAGTCTCTAGGAGTGTAGGAGGATGCATAGACAGTGTCATTTTCTGGAATGAGCTGGCAGACTAACCGATCTACAATGTCCTCTCCGGATGAGAGTGATTCTGTGGTTGGCTTCTATTTCCATGGCCCAGCTATCGTAAATATGCTACATTCTACCTCTGACTCAGAAGAAACTGACTCTGTACTGGATTCTGTGTCAGGTCTCTGGAATCTAGTTTGCTTCATTTCCATCTCAACTTCTCCAAACTGAATTCTCCCAAATGTGTAATCAAATAGGGCTCCTGCGGTCCTGAGGAAGGGCTGGCCTACTATCACCTGAGAATCTTTCCAATTTTTAGGGACATCCATGTCAAAAACTATGAAATCTATTGGATAATTCTATCCCTCTATGTTGATGACAATGTTTCCAATCTCTCCCTTAGGTCTCTTGGTTGATGAATCTGTGAATTGGAGTATGACTCTAGACTTCCTAAGAGGACCTAGATTTAGATGTTCATATAAAGTGGTGAGCATGAGATTGATGGAGGAGCATTGTCTAATAGTGTTCTAGCAAATTTGATTTCATTGATCTCGCTTGTCACAAAGTGTTCACCCTTGTCCCTTTTCTTCCACGGTAGCTCATTTTTTATCAGATGAGATGTGGCAATAAAGAGTATGTGCTTCTTTGTTCGGCTTGGGTTCTTTTCTCTAGTCCTTGTTGGTGTGCATCTCACATTAAGGTATTTTTCGAAAAGCCAGGTCTCTCTGAATCATCTCATCCAATGAAAATGTAACCCTGATGTTTTCTTTGCATATGCATGCCATCTCTTCATCATTTTTATGATTTTTATGTTTTCTTCTTTCCAGCCGTAAGAGCACGAGGGAAAGGAATTGAATGACCGTGATAAAAAATATAACTTTTATTGAACAAATAATCAAATGTTTGAACATGACTAGGACTGATTGGACTTGGACTCAAAACAAGAAAATGAACAGATGACTGTGGTTGTTGCTGCTGCTTTGGTGGTTCTTCTTCTGGTTGAGATTCTGACTCTTGTAAGTCCTCAATGTTTTGGTGCTCCACGGGTGGGTTCTCCTTTTCCTCTTCTTCATGGCTCTCTTCTTCTTCTTCCCTAAATTTATGTAAGTGTGTAGACACTGGGGCTATGTTACCATGTTATTTAGATTCATCATGCATGGTTATGGCCTTTCTGCTCCTAAGAGAAATATGATATGTGTCATCATGCAAAAAGATCTCGTATTCAGGTAATGAACATTCGAAGGATAATACATGATTCTGTCTGAAGCTATTTGGATTAGCCTGGACTTGAGTTGGAAACATGGTTTAGGGTGTAGTGCACTCATCTCTCAAATGGGAGAATCGATTGATGTCAACTCTCATGTCATATAACTCATCTAGCACTCATTGAAGTTCGGGAGAGATCAAAGAAGAGAAAGACACTGGGCCTTACTTGGCCTAATGCTTCTAGTACTATCTGTACTGGCCATGGTGGCCCTAGTGCTAATACAACTACTGTTGTTGAGGTTGCGGGTTTGATAACTCGAACAATACTATTGACGTTGATGTTGTTGTTGCTAAGGGATATAAACGGGTCGAGACTGTGGTGGATGAGGGTTTGTAGTAGAGTTTGGATCCGATGGGTTGATGAGATCATGTTTATACCAGACACCATTTGTATCCATGACAGGTGGAGGTTCCTCATAGATGGTTTGAGTAGAGGTTTCTTCATTCCGTTGGGCGAAGAATTGATCTCCACCCCGTTGGCTATGTTTCCCTACCCCTTGACCTTGAATGTAATGAATTGGTGAATTGAGGGGGGGTGTGGTCAGGGCAAGTATTTGTATTTTAAATACATGTTCAACTAGTTCCTCCATTGCTTAAGCAGTTTAGCCAATTTCTCCAAATCAGTTGATTTGTAAAGTTCATGCACCTTCTTATAAATTTGTTCTACTATAGTTAGCTTGCCAGCTATTATCTCCATGTCAACGTTCTGGTCACTCGACATATTGTTTATCGTATTCTTGGCTCCCTCCTTAGATATGAGTGAAAGGGAGCTAGTTGTGTAAGCTCGGTTGGTGGTATGTGCCTGACTAGATTCTGTCAACTTCTCGAACACTTTGTAGACAGTGTCTCATGGAATCCCATGTAGTTTCCTCTGCAGTATGCAGTCACTAACCATTGGGTTTCATGGTTTAGTCCACTAACAAGACTTTGGACTACCATCATTTTCTTATCCCGTGCCTGGGGCATTTTTGGATCAGGTATGTAAACCTCTCCCAGGTTTCGTGGAATGGCTCATTTGATTGCTGGATGATGCTTGTGTGATTGATCCTCATCTAATTAATTCTACTCACTTTAAGAACGGTGTCTTGAAGGTGTCCCATGCGGTAACTATTTCCCATAGTTTTTTCAGCCAGTATGCCACCTTATAAGTCAAGGCGAAGGGGATGGCTCTCAACCTTATGTAGTCTTGACTAACCCTAGGGTGGGAAAGGTTGTCAAAGAATAGCTCAATACATCAGACAAAGGCATATGGTTTTTCATAATTGTTTCCTCTGAACTTAGGTAGTAGCTTGAGGAAATGTGGTTTCTGTTCGAACCCATCCTCAGGGGGTACATGCCTCAACCAATTATAATCTTCATTTAATTAAGGGAGGTATGTATCTCCCATTGCAGCTTCTCCACATTGAAGTTTTTCCATTTGAGCTCTAAGTATTGCATTGTGTTGCTCGGCTGTGGTAACCCCATCCAAAAGTGCACACAGTGGGTCATTGTCCTTGTCTTCGCTAGGGTTACTCTTGGGAGGCATCTTGATTTCCTTTTCACCTTTAGATACATATAGGTTTTAATTAGATGTATGGCTAGAATGTTTAGGGGTTATACAAAAGATAAAAGCTCTTTGGTTGGAGGAGAATATAAGAGAAGGTTAGTTCAAGATTGTCTGGACCCTGAAGGAGACTTGGGAAGAGGGTCATCCAATACCAGATATGTTTGAGAAGAGGGTCATCTCGAATTCGAGGAGACGTAAAATCCAAGGGGTTCTATGAAGTGTCCGCAAGGTCCGAACCAAAATCCTTAGAGAAATCTATCTCTGACGTTAAGAGAATCGATAAGAGCACGTGGGCTGAGTCCAAGGATAGAGAATAAACATGCAAAGAAAACACGATTCAAACATGTAGATTCACCATTCAACACTTGTGAAGTCATGTCAGAATTCAGTCTCTTATCTTTTCAATTTTTTAGTTTAGTGATAAAATGATCTTTGAGCAGATTAAGCGGAGCTGTAGGTACCGAAGATTTTCGCAAAGACTGGCCCAAATTCATATGACTAGTTGCATCCACCTTCAGTTAGTATGGGTGTAAGTATGGACCGTAGAACGACTACATGTGTTACTTCAAGATGATGCCTTACGCATTGTCCTTTAGCCACCCAATCTGCTAAGGGAAACCGTACTTCCCTCACTAAGAAGTAGCTAGTCATTTTTAAATTTAGTAGTCCGAATGAAAACTCCAGATTTTGGCTCTACCCTAAGTATATGATTCGTGTACTTACAAACAATGAGTGGGTTTCTCTCCATCAAACACTAGGGTTAATTTTATGTCAATTTATATAGAGTCATCTTGATTAGCAGTCCTGGTTTTAAAATCTGGTTATCACTTGAGTCTTATGTGAGTACAAAAAAAAATCATGCTTAACGAGCAGTCCCAATTCCTTTAATTCTTAAGTTGTAAAATAGAGGTAGAGAGGATCGAGAAAGCCAATGCAAGTGTTAAATCAATGATGCCTACTAAGAACAAGACTTATAGTGATTCCTCGCGTTCTTCATGCGGGATGCAAGATAAAGAATTTGAAATTTATACTAAATGATATGCACAGATGAAAACACCCTAAGTAGATAGTTCTATTAGCGAGAAGAATTGATTTCATATTTGTCTAATGTTGAACAATGTATAGTGTGTATAGTTAATGAAAAATTATGTGGCCTAAAAATTATGAGCACAAAAAAAAATAAATTTAAGCTAGCATACGTAGACCTAATTTCTACACCACTCATGTCTGGTCCCAACCGCATAGAAGGGGTCGACACAGACTTGACACACCACAGAGAGTCCATTCCAAATTAATACAAATTTGAGATTCAAAGAGAGGGACCATGTAAATGATGCAGAAAATAAAACATAATCTAAAATCCCTCTCACAAAATAAAATTAAAAATAGTCTCCTTCTTCTCTGATCCCTGAATTTATTTCCAAAATTGCTCAGAGTTATCTACGAAGAGAGAAAATGCGGTTAGTATCTGTTGAGAGAAAAAATGTAGAAATAAAATGCAAGAATAAGAAGAAAAAATGACACAGAAATTAATTTCACAAAAATTAATTAAAGAAAATAATTTAAAATCTTCAAAATGCATCGTTCCTAAGTAACATGCCATTTGATTATGCTATAAAGGAGATGAAAAGTTATCAATCAAAAACCACAATCTTGAATATTGTGGAGAATTTTAATTGGCAAGTCTACTAAGGTTGAACACATGGAACTTTGATTTTTTAGTTGCATGGTTTCAAATTTATTTCAATAAATAATTTATCGTTAGGTTACTTTCCGTGTTAGGAAATAAAGTGGGAATAAAAGAAAATGCGAGGATGAAAATGCATGGGAAGATAAACATGGAAGACACATAAGTACAAGATCTGTGATTATAAGATTTAAATCCTCAACAAAAATGATTAGTATCCTCAAAATAAGTCCACAGATCAGGAAGAAATAAACTCAGTAATCAAATTCTAATTGTAGAAAAAATGCAAATAGACCTACGAATAATATTGCAATTAAGGAGATTAAAAATAATCCTCAAATAATGATGATGATGATATCAAATTCTCTCTAATTCAATCCACAAGTAAATAGAATTAATCACATAAAATATCGAGAATTAAGCTAAATCCTTCTTGATGACAACCCCTATAGAGATTAATTTCTCAAAGATTATACATATTAATATAAGAGAATCAATTGTATTCAGATCCCCGCAATCGAATCCCTACAGATAAAGTTAGATTTTCTCCAAAAAAATATGGCACAAATAATTCAGCCTACATATGTCAACATGGATCCTCAAATAATAATCATCAATAAATAACTTTAGATCTGTTCATAAGATAAATAAAATGAAAGAGCACCAGAATTGGTTCAAACAACATATTATGCATAGAAATCGGAGTTTGAATGAGAAAGATATGCAATAAACAAATTCCAGTGACTAAAATGCAATAAAAATAATACTTTTAACTCAAAGAGGTCCCTAGAGGACTTATCTGCAATTATTAAAACTCGAAGGGCTCCCAGTGTAATTTGTACACTCACGCTCGTACGGTGCACGAGACTTGTCTAGCAGGGGACTCTTCAAAATATTATGATCTTGCAGGAGCCTTTCTGCAATTTTGCCTCCTTGCTCACGTGTATTGCACATGTTTGCTACTAGTGGGCCCTCTTTGATAATTGTTGGAAGTGAGGTGTGGGGCTCGTTGCAAATTCACCAAACTGCATGTGCTCTGCACGTACGCTAAGGCGGTTCAGGAGTAGGATCGTAGGTGAGGCTACGGTCTGGGCACGAACCTCGATATGGCACGTTGATGAGGGTTCGGTGGATCATAGGCACGTGGCATGGACCCGAGGCTAGGTATAGTGTTGTGGTGGTGCATGAACCATTGGATCAAGGGAATGCCCTCGATCTAAGGGCGGGCGATCGATGGAGATCACGACAGTGAGGTGGAGCGGTGGAGAGGGCTCAACTGAAGGTAAGCTACTGGAGATGTGGAGGCACAAGGGCCTGTCGTGGGTGCTTCAGGTACCCAAGGCAGAGGAGTGAAGTAGTCGACGAAGAAGATGACTCACCTGGAAGCTCCTCTCTCATTGACACGTGACAGAGAGCGTGTCAACGAGCGATGGTGGGGCAGCTTCGTAGAGGCATTGCGGGTGAAGACGAGGAGGCACATGCAGGGGTTAGTAGGACGAAGGAAGGAAAGGGAGCGAGACTCTGTGCGGAGGCGAGATATCAGAGCTAGACCCCTACTTGTGCAAGGTCGAAGGCGGGGGAGGATCTAAAGGATAGAGGGGAGGACGAAGAAGGAGGAGGTGAGGCGGTTGGGTCGAGTCGAAGGTTGTCAAGGGAGGGGGATGTTTCACCTGGAGATAGCTTGAGCCAAGCTCTCTGGTTGGTCATCGCTCAAAGGGTGCTCAGGCGAAAGGAGACCGAGCTCTACATTTGCCCAGAGCCGTGATGCGACCTGCGATCCAACCAAGATCCCCGCCTCCTCGTCACCGATGAGGATCTCCTAAACCTGATGTCACCACAAGGAGGGTCGGCTGGAGGGGGGAGGCAGAGCAATGATGAGGGGAGGAGGAGACTAGAAGAGGAGTAGGCGGATTAGTTGCGAGGAGAAAGGGGAGGAGGAAGGAAGGGCACGGAGCACGTGTGTGCAGTTGAGGATGGTGGCACATGCTGGGCACGTGTTGGTGTAGGGAGAGGGGAAGAACTGGGGTCACGTGCAGAGCACGTGACATGGGTAAGGTAGAGAGAGAAGATGGAATAGAGAGGAGAGGGGAAAGAGAAAAGAAGAAAAGAAAAGAAAAGAGAGAGAAGGGAGAAAATAAAATTAAAAAGTCAAATAAAAATTAAATTTAAAAATAAAAATAGATAGTAAAAATAAAATTAAAGGAAACGTAAAACAAAAAATTAAACAAGGATAAAATAAAATAGAAATAAAATAAAATTAAAAGAAAAAAAAAGAAATAGCAAACAACGTCAAATAAAAAAGTTACCAACATGAAAGTTGTTCGTCTCGATAAGATCTACAACTTTTGTAAATGATCAAACAACAAAAGAGTGAACTGCACAAAACATGTTTTTGGTGATACGCTATAGATAATGAAATACCACATTTTTGCAATTTGTGATTTTTTGTATTTTTCATTTGATTTTTATTAGTAGATTAATCTAGTTTTTATGGATTTTTATATGTTAGAAATAAAGAAAACGAAAACAACAAATATAAAGTATGTACAAATAATACAATGTCAGATATTTTTTATCTCTTTCAATTTTTTCTTTGTTTTATTTTAATTCTCAATGTAAAGTTATTTAATTAATCCAAGAATAATTTCGAGAAAAAATAGGTAAAAATAGGGATTATTTACACATAAAATAATAAGCTAAATATGGGAAAAAAGAAGGGTTATTTTCTTACAGATTTCAACCCTAATTTCAACATACTTAGTTAATTTTAATTAATTGATTTAAGGGGTTTAAATATGAATTATTATAGGAATTCGCTAAGATGTCCATATAAAGTAAGATAATCATGTATTCATCAAGGGGTAAATTGGCATCATGATTTGCTCGTTCGATATTTTGGCTCGTATACATACTGAGCAACTCTTCCCCCATACATTGTAGGTGTACACGACGTGTTTCACAAAATGATGCTGATGAAGTATTTCGAGATCTTGCAAGTGATTTATAATGAAGACTTGGCAGTTGAGTCGAATCTTTCCATCTATGAAGCACTTGGGCATATCTTATATTATGTAGTCCAGAACCTCATACTGAAGGAGATTCCATTTTTCAAGGTCATGTGGTAGTATCATAATGTCGAGGGGCACCATGAGAACTTGAAGCAGATATACATATAAAAATACCCTCACTTTTTCAGGTATGATTCTAAAATATTACATTAATTCTCTATAGTATTTTTAGACTTTTCGTTCTTTTAAACATTTTTTCGCCTTTCAAGGGTTTCGATTCACGATAGAGGCTTTGACCCTAAGTCTTAATGGCAAGACTTCCTTTAAGATTTTTATGATGTGAAGCCCCTCATTTTGACGCTGAGAGAGTTTTTAATGTCAAATTATGCAAATAAATCTATGATTCAATAGATCTCTTTAAAAACTTTCCAACAAGCCCAACATCATTGAAATCTAATTTTGGTAATTCAAGATATGGCTTTTTAAGCAAAAAGGTCTTGATCTATTCATGTATCCAAACTAGATCCAAATTTGAGCACTTTCCTATAATAGGAGGGAAGAGGGATGTTGACGGTAAACCATATTAGATCACCTTGCTGGAGCTCCGTAATCGTTGTCAAAGATCTTATTATAAATCTGTTATTGTTTGAAAGTTGGTTTAATAGATGATCTGAGTATATTGTTGTAGAGAGCTTCTCAAGTTCATCACCGTGCATAGATTTTCGTGGTGAGTGGTGCATAAAAATGCCATGAGGGTTCGGCTGAAGGCGAGCTGTTGGAGACTGGAGGCGTAAGGGCCTGCTGCGGGTTCTTCAGGAGCCTATAGAAGAGGAGTGAAGTGGTCGACAACGAAGGCGACTCACCTGGAAGCTCCTTGCTTGTCGATACATGACATAGCGGGAGGAGGAGGGCACATCAGCGATGCAGAGTGTGGCAGTGGGGCAACTCCGTGGAGGTGCTACGGGTGAAGACAAGGCGGAACTTGCATGGGTTAGTAGGACCAAGGAAGGAAAGGGAGTGGGGATCCATGCGGAGGTAAGAGATTGGAGTTAGATCCCAACCTGTGCAAGGTTTGTGGTGGGGGAGGATATGAATGATAGAGGGGAAGACAATAAGGGATGAGGTGAGGCGGTTGGGTCGAGTCGAAGGTTGCCTAGGTAGGGGGGATGTTTCACTTGGAGATGGCTGGAGCCAAGCTCTCTGGACGATCATCACTCAAAGGGTTCTCTTACGAAAGGAGACTTAAGCTATGCAGCTACCTGGAGTCGTGACACGACCTGGAAGATAGCCGCAGATCTCACCAATATCCCTACCTCGTCATTACCGATGAGGATCTCCTACACCTGTTATCACCAGAAGGAGGGTCAGATGGAGGGTTGGTGGATGGAGAGGGAAGGAGGAGGTGAGGGATTTGTAGGTGGAGAAGGTGGGGGTTACAAGATAGGGGGAGGTGGAGCGACGACGAGGGGAGGAGGTGGCCAGAAGAGGAGCAGGCGGACGAGGGGAGCAGGTTCCCAGAAAGGGGAGGGGCAAGGCAGGGCACATAGCAATTACATGACAAGTGCACATGGGTGAGGATGGCGGCATGTGCTGGCAGAGGGAGAGGGGAAGAATCTAGGTCACGTAGAGCATGTGACCTGGGTAGGGTAGAGAGACAAAAGGGAATAGGGAGGAGAGAGGAAAGAGAAAAGAAGAAATGAAGATAGTGGAAAAGAGATAAAAAGGGAGAGAATGGAGAAAATAAAAGTTAAATAAAAATTAAATTTAAAAATAAAAATAAATTATAAAAATAAAATTAAAGGAAAGGTAAAATTAAATTTTTTATAAGGACAAAATAAAATAGAAATTAAATTAAATTAAATTAAAAAAATTAAAACAAATGGCAAATGAAGTCAAATAAAAAGGTGGTCAACGTAAAAGTTGTTCGTCTCGACCAGATCTACAACTTTCGTGAAGGATCCAAAAGCAAAAGAGGTCAACTACAGACAATGTATTTTTCTATAGTTAATAAAATACCACAATTTTGCAATTTGTGATTTTTTTTGCCTTTTTATTTGATTTTAAATGTAAATTTTTATGTATTTTTATAAGTTCGAAAAATGGTAAAACAAAACAACAAAGATAAATTATGTACAAATAATACAATGTTAGATATTTTTTTATTTCCTTCAATTTTGATCTTTTTAAAGGAATTTAATTCCTGACGTAATGTTAGCTAATTAATCCAACAATAATTTTAAGAAACAATTAGTTTAAAATAGGGATTATTTACACGTAAAACAATAAGCTCAATCTGGGCAAAAAGAATGGTTATTTATTTTAGATTTAACCCAAATTCTAGCATACTTAGTTAATGTTAATTAATTATCTTTTAGGGGTTTAATTAGTGAATTATTAAAGGAATTTTGGTAAGATGTCCATATAAAGTAGATGAATCGTGGATTCATCAAGGGATAAATTGACATCATGATTTGCCCGTTCGATATTTTAGCTCGTATTGGGAAGGATACACATCGAGTAGCCCTTCCCCCATACATGGCAGGTGTACACGATTTTTAATTTCTTCTCATAGAAAGAGAGAAAATCTTTTCATCAGTTTTAGATTTTTGTGATTTTATATGGTAGAATTATATAAAATAATACTATATAATAGATTCACAAGAAGCTCAAGCAACAAGCTCGAAGAGAAAAACTTAACAAAACGCAAAACACATGTGAAGTTCAAGAAAAAAAAACTAAAAAACACGGTAAAAAATCTCAAAATTGTAAGAAAACCTCGCTAGGGTAGTTGTGTAACTACCTTAGAAAAATTGATAAAAATGATATAAAAGGGTGTCCAAATGGTCTACATAATACATCAGTAGAATTATAAAGAAAATAAGAGAAAATAGTTGAAGTTTGGTCCTTGGCAGGGATGAAAATGTGAAAAAAAATAAGTTGTATGACATTTAGTTCCCTACACGAGGACTACAAGCAATATTTGGAAACTTAATACGCGTAGAGAAATTATGAAATCTTTTCTAGGCTCTTTTGCAATTCTTCCACCATTTCGTAGATGGACTGATTGGATTAGATGATGGTGTGACATCTGAACTGCTCGATGTGGACAAGCGTCACGAGGCTGTACAATGAGTGTTCTTCGACTTTATCTTCCCCAATCAAATGCAGCGGCGGTAATTTTATCGAATCCTCCGTCGGTGGCTCACAGATGATTTGGCCACTCCTGTAGGGCCAGAAGGGACCTCCTATCCCTTCAAGCTTGCCTATGGCATGGGAACGAGCAAAGATGATAGCAGCGAAGGATCTGAACATTGACTAGGGTTCTGAATGCGACAACAAAGAAACTCTAATGCAATTGGCAAATTGAGAGCTCCAGATGATGAAATGATGAAGGCGACTCTCCAGATGAAGGTTTAATGACCTGCATACAAAGAACTAATTACTCGATTTGTGTTGAATCAGTCAAGAACGTGAATAATTTCACAAGACAAACCTGATGAAGTATGTTCGAGATCTTACAAGTGATTTATAATGAAGACTTGGCAGTTGAGTCGAATTTTTCCATCTATGAAGCACTTGGGCATATCTTATACTATGTAGTCAAGAAGTTGATGCTGAAGGAGATACTATTTTTCAAGGTCATGAGGTAGTGTCATAATGTCGAATGGCGTCATGAGAACCTGAAGTAGATATACATATAAAATTGAGAAAGCTGAGCACTGCAAAATTCTAATGCATTATCAGAACGTATGAACTTGACTTTTGCAAAGAAAATGTTTTTTATTTCATTAATAAAAGACTGAACAAAAGGATCAGCATCAGACTTGTTCTTAAGAATAAAAACCCAAGACAAACGAGAAAACTCATCACCGAACACTTAATGGCATCATATGCGGCTCTTCTCATCATGAACTCCATCTTGAGCTTCTTGCCTCCATTCTCCACAAGCGTCCTCGATGAATGGGCCCTACCACAGAAGAGAAAAATTTAGTTATTTAAAAGATTATCACAACATATACAATAATACTTTAAACATCACATCACAGGATTGCCCTAAGTAAAATAAGAATAAACTCAAACTAAAAATAAAAAACCTAAATAATTATTTTAGTGAAGCCCTGTCCTCAGCATCAACTCCATCGAGATCTACAAATTCCATGTTCATCATTTTTTCTAATTCTTCCTCTAACTTTTTATTTTTGAATTTACTCTGATTTATTTATTTCTCTCAACTATGTTTGGGTCACGTGGCACCTCCATGATTGCTTACATGGCCCCACCTATTCAATCTTCTCCGTCTCAATCTGGATCGTTGGATCTTGATCCAATGACCCAGATATCGTCGTCAACCTCCCTCCACATCCTCCAACAGATGCGACCTTTCACAAAACCTCAACATCTCCTAATTGTCGTAACCATCTCCGACAATCACCTTCTCAACCACCACTACCGTGCGCTACACATATCTACCCTGACCCTTGCTGATCGCCACCTTCCCCTCATCCCTTCTCTCTTTGCTGAGAGTGGTGGTTGAAACCACCACCTTCAACCACTAAGAATCAACCACCATGGCCTCAAAACCCCAACATCGGGCAACTTCCAACCTATCTGTCATTCCTGGACTTGCACCCTAGCGTCTCCAACCTCCAGTAATAGTATGAGGAAGGGATCGAGCGTGAAGATGGATGTGCACCTCGTGCGAGATCCTCATCCAAATCGGTCGTGATTCAGCTCTTCATCTGATGAATCACTCAATGCATGTATTAAAATATATCCGTTGTAGCATGGTCATTAGCGTATCATGCAGAACTGAATGAATGATCTCCGTAGGGAGGATTCCGCTTTAATTTATAACCTGGGAAGTCCTAGGTTGAAGACAAGGACATGAGCCATAATATGATTATTCAAGTGTTTAACTCTAGGTTGAGTGATCAATAAAATATCTAAGTCAAAACTAACAAAATAATGCAGACAATTAACACAAGGTGATGCACATAACAAACGCACGCATGAATGAGATGAAATGTATTTAAAACATTTTAGTGCTTGTTAAAATTAATGACAAAATGAACTTAATGATTGCATATGCAAATGTACATATATTTATGCTATACAATTGTTCATTCAACTTAAGCAAATAATCAGAGTGAAATCAAGATTTAATCATGCAATTTAATCAAAGACAAGTTTCTTTAAATAGATATTTAATCAACTCATTTATCTCTAATAAATTAATCAATTATTATATGTCAAATCATAGAATAAATTTAACAATAAGAAAGATAATGAAACATGGATCAAAATGCCACTAAAATTACTTCATTTGGATAAAACATGCTTAAGTTATTGGCAATTAAGTCCATGGTAAATAATGTAGTAAAAATAATAGAAAATATAAAACAAACATCACAAATAGGCCCCTTCAAGGATTGAATGCAATTACTAAAAATCGGTTGAAGAAATTACGGAATACCCCCTGCGTGGAGGTATCTTTGCGATTTTGAAGACCAATGAGGGTGGCGTTGCAATTTATCCAGGTCCACACGCGTGAGGCGCATGCGATCCTAGGCTCTGGTCATGTTGCGTGGCTCAGGCCATGTGGCTAGATGCGGTGCTTTGTCTCTGGTTCGGTGATGCATGAGGCTGCAAGCTCGAACAAGTCGACGTGGGCTCCTCTCGGCCGTTCGATCGCGCCCAAATTGGTGCGATCTAACGACAACA